>VZRL01002092.1:168708-654960 GCA_013397895.1 Origma solitaria
GCTCGACCCCGGCCCGGCTGCGCTGCCCCGGCGGGGGAATCCGCTCGCTCTCGCCTCCGCCGCGGCACCGCGGCCCGCCCGGGGCTCCACGAGCGCCTTCGTTTCATTAAAAATAAATAAATAACAACAATTAACCCTTCGGAGGAGGCAGGGCCGGGCCGGGGGCGCGGAGCGGCGCGGCCGCGCTGCACGAACCGAAAGCGAAATGCCCCGAGCGGGGGGGCTCCGGCTCCAGCCCCTCCCCCGCCCGGCCGGACCCCCCCGGGGGCGGATTGAAACCCCGCCGGGGGGGCTCGGGACACCGGCCCGGGGCAGCACCGGTGCTGCAGCTCCGGTCCAGCACACACGGAATTCCCTAACGAGACCTAATTGGTGTATTGGTTATACCCCTAATTAACGCTTACGCCGCTAAATTCGCGTTAGTGGAGAGGCAGCCAGATGGGAGCAGTAGAAAGAGGGTTTGGTCTTGTTTTTTTTTAATATAAGCAAATTAAATCTCTATAGGCAAATATTAGAGGCCCCTCGTTTTACTGCCTTTAGGCGTGAATAAAATTAAGCTAGGAACTGAGAGAGAATAGTAATCAGTAAATATCTTCTGTTTTATTTGTTATAAGCATAATTGCTTTTTCTCCTGAACGTAATTTGCTCTCACATATAAAATTTCATGTAATTCTCCAGAACTGAGGGGCAAAATGCATATAATTTCCCTTTAAGGCACTCTGAAGGTGAGCTGGGTTCAGTGGAGACGTTAAATGGGTTTTTTAGCTAGTGGAGTTGTTGCTAAACTACCTGATCTGGAAAATACGAACTTTCTTTAAATGTGCCATCTGGTCTCAAAAAGCAGAAATAAAATGAAAAAGAAAAAGGGGAAACCTACAAAGCCTTTGTGTATCTTTCATTGTTTTTACTGATCACTGAGGGCAGGGGCTTAAAACCTGTTTGTAGGGAGCCTCCTTGCCTGGTCCTGTGTTCTCTGACCTGGCGCACTTCCCCTGGGGGACATCAGAGCCATCGGTGCCCTGCCGCAGGGAGGGGGAAGGGAAGGCTGGGGCAGCTCTGTGGGGATCCGTCTCAGGATCAGCCTCCCACGGAGAAGGTGCCTCCTAAATTCCTGAGGTGGGAAGTGTACTCTGGTGGCTTTTTTCCTCTGTGGCATGGAGTCACCAGCACTCCTCAGCTTTGGGTTCTGTGAGGTGCTCAAATAGCATTTGGAGCTGGAAGGTTTGGCTCCCTCAGCCTTTCTGCTTGTACTTGTATTTTTGCAAGTGCTCTCCCGTTTTAGTCTCTCCTCTTTGGGGCCAGGTTGTATCAGGAGGAAGCAAATGGGACTTTTGCTGGTGATTGTTGTACCCTCCACTTGCAGTTGGAGCTGGGAAATGTGCTAATCCATGCAAATATCTGTGGGGGTAGTAGGAGTTTTAGTATGTAGTAGGAGGTTCAAGAAATAAATTTTTCTCTTTCACAAGAAATGGATAAATATAAAAATTTAATAAGACGTACAATTATTTCTGTAGTTTCCAGCAGAAAATGGTACTCTGTAAAATGTAATTGGTAGTTGAATTTAATATTAACCTTAGTGAAGGCTTGCACAGGATCACTTCTGTTTGATTGGAAATGTTTCCCTAAAATAATTGAAAATTATTCCTAAATGAGGATGTGGAGGTTTTGCCTTCTGGTGTGGTGCAGAAGATGAAATTCTCCAGAAGATTTGTTTGAATCCACAGGACAGAAGCCATTTGGGCTGAGTTCCCCATTGGGTATTTCTGTGTGATCTGGAAACTCGGGAGTCAGTGCTTGTGGAAACATCCCAAACCCAGGGGTCATCCCTGCCTGGCAGACTTCGGGGGATGCTGTTCTTTTTAAGAGTGTCCCAGATTCCTAAAAGCAGATGTTTTATGACTCTCTTTGATAAGGGAGATGGGGTTTGATGCACTTTGGGTGCTCCATCACTTCCCTCCAGTGCCAGGGATGAATCTGTAGTAAATACAGCAGCAAATGTGTGATGTGAAAGTTCTGAGGAGCAAATACAATGTAATTCTGAGGGGCTGATAAACAAGAGATAATATGTCAACATGGTAATTGCACAGAATTAACAGATGTTTCAGAACAGGCTGTTCTAGCCCTCAACTGTGCCTTCCCTGGATAGATCATTTGCATTTATTTAAAGGAAAATCAGTCATGGAAATAATACTGTTCTATTTTTAAGGCTGGAATCTAAGAGAAATATTTTAAGGTTTCAGAGTGACAACTTTGATTTGCTGTGTGAAGTTTTAGCGAGTGTTCCCAGGTCACTGTGTCTCTCAGGACAGCTGAAGGCTTCCCATGCCATGTTGCTGGTTCTGTAGATTCCATCATCAGTCGTTCCTAGGGGAATGAGCAGTGGATTGAGTGGTGCCATTCCATGGCTTCCATGTGCAGATGGTGCCCACCTGTACAGCTGAGATACCCTGTGCCTGCAGAGGGGTTCCTCTGAGCCTGGCAGGTTAACTGGGACTGACTGGGATGCCCAGGCTTAGGCTCACAGTGTCTGGTGGGGTTGGGGCTGGTTCAGTCGTGGGCTCAGGGAAATGCTGGGTGTGAGCAGGTGAGTGAGGAGTGAGGAAGTAATCCAGAACAGATGGAGGGATGGCCAGAGTCATTGAAAGGACTCTTTCTGCCCCTGGTTTTGGTTTTCTCAGTGAAATTAGATAAGTGTGATGTTTTTGCTCTCTTAAAGAACCAACAGCAGTGCTTTGTGAAATAAGTTTTGTTACCTGTGAATACGAGTTGTGTATAAAATCTCTGTTCTGTTGTATCAACCCTGTGATTTGCATTTAGCTTCAATACCTACTAAAAGCCTTGTGTTCTTCATTTTCCTAGGAAGCTTCCCTGAACCATAATTTAGTTTTACCAGCAGCTTTCAAAGTAGGGGGGGATTAGCTGCTTAGTTTGTACTAAGGTAGTCATAACAGAATACATCAGTGTGGCAAATAGTTTGGGGATTTTTTAAATACAGATTAAGAAGTTATACATTAATGGGGTGAACTGTGTGCAGCATAAGATGTGGATAGCATAACAAAATAAATCTTTTGCTCCGGGCTCCTGTACCAACCAGACACCTGTGGGAGGTGGCTCCTGAGTAGGAATCCCGCTGTGTGTAAATTCTCACACTCACTGAGCTTATGACCCTCGTGTTTCACTGTGGCTTTGCTGCCCAAGCTGCTCTCCGAACACAGATCCCTGTGCTGGCAGTTTAATTGCAGCATTACACTGCTGCGTGGTAGGAGCATGAAAGGGTTTGGGAAAGGCCATGCCTAGGAATAAAATCGGGCAAGCATTTGTTCACATTGTTATCATTTGTATCTTGAAGTTATATATATGGAAATAGTCTTCCTAACACACTGCCTTCAGTGTCTAGAATGTCTCTCTGGCTTTCATAAAAGTGTCCAGTTTTAAGTACCTCGGTAAATAATAAATGAAGAACTATAATTGAATATCTTGCCAAAAATCTTTCTGTTTCTCCTGGCAGGACTTTGATGTGAGGTGGAGGTGTTCAAATTCAGAGGTACCAGTCTGAGAAGGAAGTGTTTGACACAAGCCTGCCTGTCCAGCAGGAGCTCCTGCTGTAAATCACTTCACTGGTACCTGAAATTCCTTGGGTTACTGCAACTGGAGATGGTTGTGTCCCCAAACTATTTAAAGCTTTACAGTGCAAAATAAATCCCAGCATTCTGTTTGGAAGCTAAAATGCAGCTGCTGTGTGTATATCTCAGTAGGACCTTAGTGCTCTGGCTTTTTTCTTCCCTCAGTCATTGCAAGCCAAGCAGGCAGTTGGATTTGTGGGATTTTTTTCCCCACATGTTCTTAGAGGAATCTTTCAAAGAGTTGACTTTTGTAGTGACAGAGATACAGGCAGTGATCATCTTTGCAGCTGAAACAAAGGAGGTACTGTTATAGCTGAAATGTGACTGGTTCTTCATTGAAGCCTGGGAGTAGATGGGGTGTTAGTAAGGCATTTGTAAACCTGTGTGTAACCTAGATGTGTTTTCTTCAGCAGGATAGCAATCTGTTTGCTTTGCAGATGTCTTTTTTTAATCTTCAGTGGCTAAATGAGCAGAGTTGAGAGCTGCATGTTGGACAGTAAAGGACTTTCTATTCATACATACATGGGGAAGAAGGCAGTGGCTGGAGCAGAGAGCTACAGAGATGATGGTTGGGTGCATGTGAGGAAGGCACAGCCTTAGGATGAGCCTTGGGGTGGGGGATGTAAGGTCTGTGCTGCTGCCAAGCTCTCAGAGTGACAGTCCCATTTCAGAGAGTGCCTCACAGAGGAAGGATGCAAATCTGAAGAGAAAAGATTGCTGTGACTTTGGCAGCAGTGCAGAAAATGAGAAGGAAGGGCTTAAGAACATGAATTAGAGCAAGGCAACTGCGCTTGGAGCCAGCGGAGTGGTGAAATAAGGGAAGTGGACAGAGGAGTGTGGAAAGCTTGATCTTTTGGGAAGGGTTAGATGAAGCAATGGCCTGATTGGGGAAATGAGATGGCAGAGGGAAGGAGGCTATAAAGATGCAGAAGTGTGTAAAGGAAGGTCATCTGAGGTTTGTGATGATGATGGCAGCAGCCATCAGTTTATTCAGGTGAAGGAAAGCTGCAGGTGTGCCAGTTGTGGGGGAAATTCTGAAACTAAATTGCTTTGGGTTCTTAATAAAAGGAAGTTGGCAATTCTTGGGAACACTAAGCCCTGGTGTTTCACCAGAGGCTTTTTAAATCTCATTCGAGATTCAGAGATTTTTTTACCTCATGATGCAGTTACATTTTCGAACATGACTAAATTCTCCAAACTCTGCCCAGTGCTGAGCAAGTGAGGAGCAGCAGAGGAAGTTCCCTGCAGCCTGGAACACGTGCAGGGCTTCTCTGTGTGAGCACTGCTGGGCAGCTTTCGGCTCCATGAGCTGCCCCAGAGCTCTGCCTTGGGGCTGGGAGCTCCTGGAGTAAACCTCTGTCCGTGTGGAATGAGATCCCATCTCTGCAGGTAGCTGGTGTGGGTGCAGCTGCCCTCTCTGAAGCGCTCTGGGGTTGCTGCTTTAAAAAGCTCGTCTGCCTTTGCTGCGTGTCAGACAGTGCTGGCTGTGTCCCTCAGGATACAGAGCTTTGAGCACTGCTAAAGATTTGGGTCACTGATGAGTGTTGTGAGCAGCATCACAGCAAAACAACCTGCCTTGTTACAAGCTGTATTCTCGGAGAGACTTGGGAATGTTCTTTGGAGGATGGATGTACCTTTTCATTTCATTTCATGTTTTCTGAAACACCTTTGCTGCTTGTTAAATCAACTTGCTGTGTGTCTCTGGATGTGCTGGGTTTATTGCCATGCAGTTTAGAGGTCACTGGTGCTTTGGCATTTCCAGTTGCCTGTCCCTGGGCAGCTCGGAGTGCTTGTGCAGCAGCGTGCTCAGGGAGATTGCTGATGTCTTTCAAATGAAATGGATGTTGCAGCAAATGTGCCAATGCGAGAGGAATGATGTGTGGGAGAGAACAAGAGACTGTGCTTATGAGAGGGCTGCTCCGTGACAAGGATTTTTTTTTTTTTTTTTTGGTTGCAAGACAGAAAATGAATTGAAGGGAAATGAGAATATTGACTGAGTTGTTTAAATTAATGCTGATGGGTAACAATCCTTTCCTTCCAGCTTTTTTCTTGGGCAACATCTTCTTTGTATGAATGCCACTGTTTGTGTTGTTACATAATCTGATTTCGTGGTTTGGTTTTTATGGCATCATTATTCACAGAAAATCCACTTTTTCTGGAAAATCCCTTCCTTCCCCAGTTTATTGATGTATTTATGAGCTCAGTGGTGTGACATCTGACAGCCTACTCCGTTTTCCTGTATCACTTCCACACACTTCCCAATATGAGTAATGCATGACCGAGAGCAGATAATGCAGAAATAACGCAATGCCATTGGTGTTTTAACAATGAAAAGCACTGACTCTTTCTGAAAACTTAATTTGCTTCTCATGCAGGCTAAATTAACAACGGGAACATTTGAAGGCATGTTGTTCTTTGGTGCTTTGTTAATCCACATCCCTGCAGGACTTGCATCCTTGTACTTCCACCCCAGGAAATGAACGGTTTTGTTTGGGATCAAAGAGTAGTTCAGCTTCCTGGGCCTGTTTCTAGGATGAATACAGATGGAAATTTGGAAGATGTAGGTAGGGACCTACTTGCTAGGAATAGGGAGTGTGTGGCAAAAAAGGCTTTTTGGGTCAACTTTTAGCTGTGACAACCCTACAGAATTTTGGTTTACTCACTGGTTTGCAGGAGCATGACTATATATATATTCAGTGGTGCAAGTTGTGGGGCTGTGCTCTGAGTTTCATTCCATTGAGGACTTCTTGAATGTGGAGTTTTGGTACAAAAGTTGTGACAATGTGCACTGTTTGCCTTTTTGAAGGTTTGAGGTTGTATTTCAGCGTGGTTTGCGCAGTGGGGCTGTTTTCAAATCTTGTAGCCTTTGCAGTGAAGCCAATTTTCACTTTTCAGACAAAAATGCCTAAAGCTCCTTAAAAATCTATACTCAGAATTTGCAAAACTTAGTAAGTTACAGCTGGGACTTGATAGAGAATCTTGTAGGCAAGTCTCTTAGGGCAGGGGAGGACTAGCCAGGGAAACTTGTTATTCAGGCTGTCTCCAGCACACCAGTCCTTCTTGAGACAAAAATCAGACCTGTGCTGTTACACTTGCAAATAATGTTAAGGTTTGGCTTCATGGAGAAGTGCCTCTCCTTCCAGCACCCTGCTGGCTCTGCAGTGACTTAGCAAATCGGTACATTTATATAATTTGATAGCTGGCTTCTTGCTGAGCTATATTGTACTCTTAAAATTCTGAGTCATATGCCTTGACATCTTAGCACTTTCCTTGGCAGCCTTAAAAATCATGCATTGGACATGGTACTGGGACTACAGTGCTGCTTTGTCCTTGAAATGCTGCCCTATAATTGACCAGCTTTGCCACTGACTGAAAAGCAGGAAATCGCCCTGCCATGAAGATGCTCCTTTTTTCTTTGGGAACCTGTGGGCAGCCAGGGACAGTCCTGTCCTCATAGAGACAGCTTCTTGGCAAAGCTGGGGACAGAGGCAGTTTCTCCGACACTTCTGTGAGTTACTGGAGCTTGAGATGTGGGGCACAGCAGTGGAGGCTGAGGTTCAGCTCTCTGGAGAGGCTGGAGAGGAGAGAAGAAGGGTGACTGACAGCAGTGGCATTTTCCTCTGTGAATGTTGCCTTTTGTTCTCACTGCTGGTAGGGGAAGCTCTGTAGGCCATGGCTCAAACTTTTTGAAGCTCTCGCTGGACATGGCATGGTTTGGTCTCTGTAGGCTGGGCTTTCTGTTGGACGTGTGGTGTGAGTTTTCTGTAGACTGCATCTCTCTGAGGTGTCGTGGTTCCAGCTGCTTTAAATCAGTCGCTCACACTCTCACTGTGCTGCTGGCAGGACTGGCTGGAGGCCTTTTATCTCCTTGCTTAGCAAGAGGTGACTTTTTCTTTTTTTAGGAGTAGTGTACAATGACTTACTCTCTTCTGGTTCTATATTGTGTTCCAGAGACACAGCAGTACTGAAAATTTACTGAATTCAGTGCTATTGTTCAGATCAGGCGTGTCTTGACAACTCCATCTTTGTGCTGCAGATGTGTAAGGCAGCTGAGGTAGTTTTGAGCCTGGAAACAGGGAAATAATCGTTGCCATAAAACACCTTAGAGGATGTTTATGGCAGACCAGGAGAACTGCATTGAGCTGTTGTGTGAACCTGTGTTCCTGGAACAGGCCTGCTAGGTGTGAGCTGCTGGTTGAAGCTTTAGGACTTGCTTTGTTATTTGCATTGTAGTTTCTTCTCATCTTTCTTAAGCTTTTGAAAGGTGAGCTGTAGCCCCAAAACACTTGTTTGGGTGACCCAGGGTAGGGGAAGGAGCAATTTCTTGTCTGTAAATGCGTTTCTCTGTCTTAGATCCACCAATCCGACGACCCCACTAATGTAGTCGGTCCCGGGCTGGGCAGGTGCCTGGGCTGCCTTGTCTCTAACAGCATTAGCAGTAATTGGGATTTCGTTCAAGAAAGAAGTAGATACACCAAGCTGAAGATGATTGGCTGCTCTCTTTTAACAGACAAGTCTGAGAAGGAAAACCCATTCGAATCCCCTTTCATTCTGGATTGGTGGATCTGAAGCCCAGAAACAAAGTTTCAGGTAAGAAGTCACCCTGTACTATATCTTGCTGCTTCTGCTTAGATGAGTTTGTCCGCACATTCAGTCTCCCGCTTTAACTGCTTCATGTCCCCAGAGTGTTAGGGCACACGGAATCTGAGCTGAGCTTACAGTCAGGGCATGTCCAGGAAATGCAGGAGCGGTACTGGAGGGAATTGCCAATCTACTGTGAAACACAGACTTAGGAACACGAGGTAACTTGTGTGTGTGCAGGAACAGGGTCATGGAGCCATTGCCTGTCACATCCTGCTTCTGGAAGGGGAGAGCAGCATTGCCAGTGGCTGCCTTGGGCTTCCGATGGAGTTCAGGGAGGTCACAGCTCTGAGTTCTGTCCCTGTCCTCTGATGGGTCCATCAGAACCAGAGAAGACTTCTTTAGTTGTTCCTAGGACAAATCCCTGTAGCTTTTCCTGCTGAAATGCCATTTGAAATTCTGTCGTGGGCAGCGCTTGGAGTCAGTGTCCTAAACCCTTCCTGAGCTGTCTGTGTGAAGGTCTGGCCCCAGCTGTTTTGGGAGGTGCTGAGCCAGTTGTAGGGCAGGGCTGGCAGCAGGAGCCTCACAGTGACAGGGGTTTATTTCAGAGTGGGTCAGAGTGGTTGCACTTTGAGTCACATTCATCTGAGATTTGGGATGCCTGCAAAAGGCTACAAGAGGTTATCTTGGAGATGGGTTTGGAAGGTGTTTGTGTGTCTCAGGAAGGAAAGCTGGGTCCCTGGCTGGCAGGAAAATAACGTTATGTAAGTTCGATATAATATCTGGTGTGAGTGGGAGAGCTGCACCTCTCAGTGCCCAGCTTTAGTGTACCTTGGTGCTTGGATGGACTTGGCAACTTATTTCTAAAGTCACCATGAAACAATGTACCTGAATTCTTTGAACAGTAACAGCAGTAATACAAAGGCACTTGTGTGTTCTCCTTCATAGGCAGTTACTGCAGTGAATGGTGGGCTCTCAGTATTTAACCTCCTGTAGCAGAAACTCCTGTAGGTGCTGTTGATCTCATGTATTGTTTTAGGTATGCGTTTGTTTTGCTGGCGTGGTATTTTGTGCCAAAGTTATATTTGAATTTAATTGATAAATACATTTATAATGAATTATTTGTGCACAGGGTGCTGTTGTTTCCTGGTTTGATTTTTTGAGTAGTTGAATATTATTTGGTTAGGGTGGAGAAGTCTTGGGCATACTGTCTTAATGTAATTCTTTAAAATAAACCTGAGGGAAAATGTAAGGGAAATACTTAGTAACCTTAGACTGACACATTTCTTGCATTTTCATCTAGTATCAAATTGAATTTGTTCCACGCACCCATCAGACTCACTTTGGAGTTAAAATGGTAAAATAACATCTTTCTGTGGAATATTTGCTGCTCAGGGTGTGCCTTTTTTTAAAATAGGAGAACGGGGAGGCAGAAGTGAACTTGGCATCTTTAGTGATGAAAACTGAAAAGAGGAAATAATTTAAAATACACTCAGCAGGGAAAAAAAGGGGAAGCATAAATGAGTGCTCTTGCTGATCAAGATCCTTAACGTTACTTGATGTTGCTTAACTTTTGGAAATATGAACCAGCCCTCCAAAGGCAGCAGCAGAGCTGAGCAGGTTAGAGGCTTTGTTCTTGCCTGTTTTGAATCTTACATTTCAGAAAGTACAATGTGAGGCAGCTCTCAGAGCTGTGTCAATATTCCTTTGCAGCCTCTGGTGTGCAGCCCCTGCCTGGGAATCCAGGGGGTTTGTTCCCTGGCAGCCCAGGCTCCACAGCCATTGGAACTTGTCGAGTGCTTGGACCCTGCCTTGGCTATCTTAGAATTTATTGTACGTTGTGTTAGGCCTCACCCATAAAAATTTAATACAGAAGAGTCTGAGACAGCTTTTAACATGTTAGACAAGTTTCAGCCACATTTTTCTACGTGTTTAACTCCCTCCAGGTTTCTCCTGTGTGATTGGCACTGCTGGGTCCATGTTCCCCAGTCAGGATTTGCCCTGAGCTGCTGGCTGGAGATGTCTGTAACCCCTTGTTCCCGCTCAGGAGAGCAGAAAAAAGTGTTTTTCTTTAGAAATGGCTTTTTAAATGTAACATATGGTATGTTAGTGCAGAAAAGAATATCACACTTCACTGTGAGAGTTGGAGTGTATGTACGTGAAAGAAGCAAGGGCTAATCTAAATGCTGTGCATTTTGGAAACTTTAGATTATTTCAGTTAATGTTCAGAGTGACTTACGCAAACGTACTAGGATTTTCTTCCCAGTCCTTTGTATCTTCTTGAAAATGAGCTGCTGCATCTCATGAGTCTTTACCTGATGAATAAATTATTATGGAGTGAGATGATTATTCTATTCAAAGCAAGCATTTAATCTTCTCTCCACTGAACCCATATTCCTTTTGTAGCATTGATTGTGTGTAGCAAACACACACTTTGATCTTCAGGAGCAGAGTGGGACAGCGTTATCCATCAGCCTCCTGTGAATTCAGTGTCCTATCTAGAGCATCGCTGTGGTAATGAGGAGAATTCCTCTGATCAATTCTTTTCCCTTGTCTTGCTTTAAATTTCCTGATTATTCACTTAGTGTTTTTCCCCAAATGCAAGAGCTTACGTGCAGATCTTGAATGGCTGTTGGAAGGTTGTTCCATTGAACACTTGTTATTGTGAATGGCAGTCATTTGGCTAAATTGATTTTCCTAATGGCACTGTGACTCAGCTATTGGTTACCTAATTTTTTAGAATGATCTGATAGCAATAAAAGAATAATCAAAAATGTTTCACAAGTTAAAATGAGTTTGCCACTCTGTGGATATTTATTTTTGAGAAATTCACTTTTGCATTTGTAGTTCATGGAAGGACAGAAATAAATGCAAGAGTATAAATTACATCTAAAACAGCTTTGTTGACCTGGGAGTATAATTCAGCTAAAATTGAAGCAGATTGCTGGAATGCACATATAAAACTCCATGGAGTGTGGAAATGTGTTGTGTGGATGGTACTCCAACAGCCTTCCAAATCACCCAGGCCCAGTGAGGTTGCATTTGGCTGTGGAAAAGGCAGTGATGTGATGGCACCGATTCCAACAGACTTGTGTGGAGCATGTGAGCACATGGCATCTCCCAGGGCACAGCCTGGCTTTGGAATGGGAATAGGAGTACAAAGTGCTCCTGGTGGTCAGACAGTTGTGTCTGTGCTTCTGAAGATGTGCAGTGTTGTACCGAAGGTTCAGGGATGGTGTCCCCTGCCAGTCGGGCTGTCCCTGGGGAACACATGTCACTGCTCCCTGCATGTCCCACACAAATGTTCACACACAGACACTTGGATGTTCTGCTTTCCCACCTCTGCACACACTCGGGGCACTAATTCCCATCCCAGGGATTCACCACTGCTCTGCTTGGCACTGTTTGAGTACAGCCCTTACGGGAAAAGCACCAGGTAAGATCTGGAGGCAATCCCAGCCTGCAGAGGGGGAGGGAGTTTGAGTTGGCAACTGTTGCTGCCGAGCATAAAATAATACTGAAGGCCTTCAAACAGTGTTACTGCTTCAGATTTTTTATGTCTTATTGTGGTTAATGCTGATTTTGAAAAACTGAGATCTGAGCTTGACATTAAAGTGGTGGTGGGAGCATAAGGCTTTCCCTGACTGTCAGACTGTCCTCAAATCCAAGTTGGCTTTTCAAAGCACCCCTTGGGCTGCATTAAACTGAGGCCCCAGCCGTGGAGAGGGGTTTAAGTAGTACCATTTACCCCACAGAATTATCAACATTAATGTTGGTGGAAACAAAGAAGTACCAGTTGTGTTGGTCCAGGCCTAAATCAAAGTAAACTCACCAGGAAATCGCCGATGTTGAATTGCATGTGAGTTTCTTATAGCTAAAAACCTGAAAAAATTGACAATGAAGGTTGAAGTTAAATTCACAAAATGGTTGTACCTTTTTTGCCAATTCAAATATCTGTTTATAGCCCCATGGACATCCAGAGCGCAAACTAATCTTACGGAGAAGCTGGTTTGCTGTCACAGGAAAGCTGGGAAAAGCATTTAGGATTTATAAACGTAAATGTTTTTTAGGTTTTAATATTCAATTTAGTTTTGTACGAAACTGCATAAGAAAAAAGTTGTTGCAGGAGGAGTGAATTAATACAATTTGCCATGCTTCTTGGACAAAATGGAGTGAATTAGCTCCTTCATGTGTTTTATTGCATTTCCTTTGAAATTCCAAAATGCCTCTCCTTGCCAATCTTTCTTGGACTCCGTCTAGAAACTGATTTTCAAAAACAAAGATATTTTTGCCTTAATACCAGAATTTCCCAAGCTGTAAACACACCAATAAACTTGGATTCCTTAAATTATCTTGTCTAAATAAAATTAATGCAATGAAAAATTCCGAGGTCATAATTTTAATATTTTATAAAACTTGCAGCATAAGTCTGGGTTACGTAAATGCTGTCAGTCTTGATTATGACAGTGCAATATTGCCATGCTTGGATTGCAAAGGTGTTCTCGTTCCATCAGGAATACAGGCTATATGTCCATGGGCATTTCTTGAGCAGTTTAATGGGCTTTGGAGGATAAATGGGTGAAATTTTTGTTTTTTAAAGGATATAAAAGTGTGAGGATTTCTCTGTGACAATATCAGATGCCCTGGAAGAAACGATTTTGGGGCATTTTACAATGTTTTAACAACACAGAGCTGTAATGTGGGAGAAGTCCAGAGGAGATGAAAACTTTGCATAGTTCAGGGCCTGAGAGGTTTTTATTTTTAATACCTCCATTCTAAAAGTTTCCACCTACAAAGTTGGCTTATTGATGTACACTGCTGTGTGCTTTGCTATTAATATAAGAAGTTCTTAACATCTGAGTCTTAAAGACACTAAAGCATCTTCCTGTTTTTACTGAGGATTTACAGATTTCACTGGGAATGCAGCACTTTGTATAGGCTGCTTAAATTTGAGATTTAAGATGGAAACCTAAGGCTTGAAATGTAACTCCAGGGGCTAGACCACCAAAGCAGTTCTTAGTGTATAGAATTAACATCAATCATCTAATAATAAAATTAGAGTATGACTCTTTCCAAGCACAAAGCATTGAAGAGATCAGAATGAGAATTTCTATGTCTCTGTTCCCTCCTTGTGCCCTGGAGCTCAAAGCCCCTCTCTGCTCTGCAAACAGGGCCTCCACTCAGAAAGTGAGGCAGTTAAAGCTCTGCATTGCTAATTACCTTATTCCTTCAAATCTGAGTTTCAGTTGGCCTTACCTTAACCTGTTCTCTGGGTTCTCATTTAATACTGTGTCTGTTGGCCACTGACATTTTCCCTTGCCAGCCTTTATTAAATAATGCTGCATCTCCCTGGGATCCTGATGAGGCCAGTGCAAAGTGAAGGCCTGAGCTGAGGCTCCTGCTATGCAAAGTGAAGTCTTTAGAACACTGTTTAGCTTTTATTTATGACAGTCCCTGCACAAGCAGGGTCAGGCAATAACATGTCAGGGAAGCACACAAATATTTGCACGTTCCTGTTTTGGTGTGAAGTGAGACACAATATTTAATTTGTGGCATTGTGCAATATCAGTGCTGCAGCTGAGTGTCCAGGGAGTTTTATAAACCCTTTTATGCAGGGTTTTGTAATGCTGTGAAAAGGGTTTTGTGTGGCTTAACCTTGGCATGGAAATGGCCTCGGTGTCTAATGTGTTTTGAATTAAATTTTAAAAAATACTCTCAAGTTACCCATTTTTCTGTTAAGCACTCAAAACTCAGCTTATCTAGCTAGAGTAGTTCCTAAAACCCCCGCCCCCCCCAATAACCTCTAAACCAGTGATTTTTAGCTTATAATTTGTGGACGCCTACAGATGTTGATTCATTATAAACATTATGTTCAGTTTTGTACACCTGATCTGAACATGTCAGGAGAGAAGTTTCCTGTGTTTTTTGTCAATGACTTTCAGTAAGTTATGTCAGCAAAGTGACTTTTCTTTACCAGGCCTATATGTTTAAAAATGTGTTTGGGTTTTAATAAAATACCTGCGGCAATACCTGAATTTTGATGGTTCAGTGTTGCAGAAACCCCATGCAGATATTGTCCTAAATAGGAATAAATAATGAAACAGATTGGAAAGGAAGTTTCTTGAATGATACACTCATGTTTTGAAAAATATCTGTAAAATAGTATCTATAAAATATCTGTATCTTGAATATTTTTTCAGTGGGTTTTAACAGTACACCCCATTTTAAAAAAAAATACGAAAACCTCATTTTTTCCCAGTGTCTTGTTAAATTAAGGTAGTTTCCCTATTGTCACTGGTTGACTGTCTTAAAAGAGTCCTGGGAACTAAATTTCAAACGTTAGTGTGAGGACATGGCAAAGTAAATTACTGCAAAGTATTTACTGATATACTGGATTAATTGCTTTAATCCCATTTCCCTAAACTTTAAATAAACTTTTAAATACTTTTAGGAACTAAAAACTGTGGTTTTAGTTTGGTTTTATTTTGCAATTAAAGAAAGAACGAAACAATAAAACATAAGTATGTCTATTTTTACCCCTGTCCATAAGACCTATGCTCCCACTCTTCCCATGCCAAGTGCATAGCGCAGGACATCCCCATGGAATTAGCACCTTCCTGCTGGATGAGGGAGAATTTTGGTGTGTTTTGATGCTGCTGGGGGCATTCTTTTGTTGGTTTTTCTTTAATTTCTCTCCTTAGCATGGAGATGAAAATACAAGTCTTTCTTTTATTTTATTCATAAGATGTGAAACCAAAAAAAGAGTTTTTAACCCTTTCAGGTGCTCTGGGCTCTCTCCCTGTCCTCAATCCTGGCACAAACTGCTTTCCATGAGGCTTCACCTCCAGTTACTCCACTTTCAGCTTTGATCTGAGTGGGGCTTTTCTTTTAAAGTTTTGATGTTTGTTGTAACTAAATTGGAAGCCAGTGTGGAAAATAGTGAAAGCTCAGTCTGTGCCAGATGGTGGAGCTGGGTTTGTGCACTGCTTGATGCTGAGGAGTTGAATAATTTTCCCTAACTTTATCTGGTCTATGTACTACTCTGTCCTTAAAAGGAACTGGGAAATAATACTGGGGAGCTACTAAAGTTTTGGGGAGTCTGTCTGCATCAAATTCCTTCAGCTTCAGAAAAGAAACAAAAGGGATCTCCAAATTTTTCGTAACTTCTCATGTCAGCAATGTGGAGTCTGGTAGTTAAGCTCAGGTAGCAGTGTGAGTAATAAATGTAGTCAGAGGACAGTTTGGCTTTACGGTATCTTCAACTATAATTCCAACATTTTCCCCCAGTTCATTAGGATACTTTGACTAAGCAGAACTTGGTCATGCAATTTGAGCTTAGTTCCTCGCTAAATCATGCCCCCATTGTCAGGTTGTCTGTCCCAGCATAGGCTGGGACCTCTCTTTAACGCTGGCTTTGCTGTTGGAATAAAGAATGACGATTTGTTTGAGAAAGCTGAGACAGTAGGGAGTGCCAAACCTTAATTCCCAAAGCTCCTCCAGGTGGATTCTAAAGCTTTGCCACCCTAATGGCACCTCCTGGCGTTCTGTCCCCAGGGGTACTGTGCGGGGGACAACTGGGCAGGGATTTTGGCCAGGCTGGTTTGCTGGGTGAAGCCTCTGTCCCAGAACCTCTGCTGTGGACAGCCCTGTGTGGGTGAACTAAAACTCTCCTGCAACTGGGAGCAAGTTAAAATGTTCATCTGAGCTCTAAAGCCAGGAGGTTACAAATGGGGAAAAGGAGCTCAGGCCAGAGGGATGGCTCGTCCTTGTTTGCTGCTCAGGATCTTCAGTGGTTATTTTACCCTTGGCCGCTAACGTGTGATGAATGTAGAAATAACATAGATAAGTACCCACGTTAACATACTAATGAGTTGCCTGCCTTGAGTGATTTGTTGTGGCATCTAACTGCTTCTTCTCTTCCTTCCTTTTTGTCACCCTGCAGTGTTCTGTGCCAAGGTCTTTGTGGCTAGGCTGCTCCAACCTGGTAGAGAGCATGTGCGCACTGAGATGCCTGCAGAGCATGCCCAGTGTCAGATGTCTCCAGGTGCCTTTCTTCTTTCTTGTTGTAAATGTTATGCTGTTGAACTTGTGTTAAACTCTCAGGACTCTGTTTAATCAAATTGTTAAGTCTGCTAAATGTTTTTTGTGCATCCTTTTCTGAAATCTTCTACTTAACTGCATTGTAGGAGTGACTCTTTAAGGGCTTTCTGTGCAGTAGGGCTGGGGGGTGAGCTGTTGTGTTTTATTGCCTGTTTACTGAAGTTGTGATATCAGTAGCATAGTTCTGCATGTTGCCTGCTACGTTTTGCTTTCTCATTTAACTTAAAAAATAACATAATGAGCTTTGCCATTTCTCTTAAATTGCAATGAACTGACCAGCCTGTGATATTTGTGTGATTTAATTTAGAAAGGATAAGCTTTTTATTTTCTCCTAAGCGTGGTCTTGGGTGTAGCCTTACCTTAGTCTTTGCACGTGTTTGAATGCAGAATAGTGAGCATGGAGTCCTGGGATCTTTGGGTTGTCCTGTTAACTCAGTATTTTAACTTTTAAGAAGTGCGGAACAAGGGATGGGGGGCGTTACTCTGCATAGAAGACCACTAAATCCTGAGTTCTCTGTTGTTTTTCTTCTAGTAAGCTGTTGGAGCTGAGCCTGCATAATTTATAGATGGGGAATTGCTGCTTCACTGGTTTGGGAGGGGTTGAAAATGATAAAAAGGGAGCTTTTGGGACCAGTTAACAATTTTGAACTCCCAGGGTATTTACCTTGGAAAGAAAATGCTGAACATGTGTAGTAACTGTGTGGCACTTCCTGAAGTGTTTCTGAATGTAACATTTTTTAGCAGAACACAAGGATTATTTAACATTAGTCTGTTTTGTAACATAAGAGCATTATTCAGTGGTTCAGGCTTTCATGTGTAGAAAATGAGTACTTAAAAGAAATTGCTTTTTTTGTGAATGAAAATGAACAATTGAGTTTTGTGTGTCTCTCCATTTGAGGTCAGCTGCTAGAGAACATGAATGTCTTTGCTTAGAGAGTAACCAGTTATTTCAAAACCTCTCCTCTGACCTGCAAAATGTGGCCAGATCCAGCAAATCTGAATTTCAGAACCAGAAATTCTTTCCAAATTTCTGTTAAGATACAAATATGTTTTTCTCTTTGAAAGCTTTTTGTTGCAATTTTGAAATAGTATTCAAAGAAAGGACAAAAACTCAAGTCCAAGACAAACTCATAGATGGATAATTCAGTTTTATAGAAATGAACAGTCTTATGGCCAAATAATGCTTATAGAAGGTGCCTACGATCATGCTAGGGCAGAGTCCCACAGATTTGGTGTCTGTCTTGGGAATATTTGTAAGCTAGGTCTAATGTGGAGATCTCCCTGCTCCCTTTCCTGATTCTCAGCATTGACCCTCTCACTGGCAAAATAAAACTTTATTTCACAGGGAATTCTGAATTTCTTTTTCCCCCAGGATCTTATTTATCAGTGGCCAAAGAGCATCTCAGAAGATTTTAGCAAGTGATCGTGGTTGTTTTTGAGCTGGATGATGATGTTGGAAGTGTGGTGAGAAGGGCCAGGGGTGGTTTCAAGGGTGTTTCCCCAGCCCTGCTGAGGGGTGAGCAGTGGGTGTGGCACAGCTGCTGCCTGGGGCTGTTGTGTGCAGAGCCAGGGCTGCCATCCTGCACTTATGGCTTTGTTTTGCTACCTCCTCTCTTCCTGACTTGGGAAGTTGTGACTTCAGCCTCACTGTGTTTATCACCTTGAGAACTATTTCAGGACAGGGGCGGTTTTGCTGTCATTGATGTATTTTGTGTGGTTGGGGTAGATCTTGGTTTCCTGGAGCACAGCCTTGGGTGGGGCTGGCTGCTGGACCCCTCAGTGGATTACAAAAAGCCTCCTCAGGCCATGGAGCTCCTTAGCAGGCTCGGGGCCCCTGCAGGACAAACTCCTGGTTTGGGAATTGCCCAGACTCCTTAGTGCTGGATCTGAGAACTTGGACTACCCTGGTTTCTCATAAATCAACTCTACTAGGTACATAAACTGTAAATTGAACAGGGGGAAGTTCAGCCCAGGCTGGGATTTGATGAACTGGTGCAGAGTATGGTGTATTACAAACTTCTCTTTATAGTACTGATGACAGGATAAAACACAAACCTGTTTTTTCATCAATGTGCTGCTTTATAGATGAGATTTTTGGGAACCTGTTGTCACACAGATATGGTGCCGCATAGTTAAAACCCAGGGTTAAGGCAGCTCTCATGTAAGAATATGTCACTTGGAAAAGTTTCTCGAACCTGTCTTGTCTTCAGGAATTGTTGCAGATCCGTCAGCTTTCATGGGAGCCCCACTGAAGCACCAGTTCATTTCTGTGAGGCTTTTCTGCTCCGTGTGCTTGTGGGAATTTCACAGTCCCAGAACATTTGTAGCCCTATAATAGCAGCAGTTTCCAGGGTTAACAAATTATAAAGTACGTCCCTGCAAGGGCAAGCACAATGTTCAGACAGATGGAGTTGCTTTGAGGCTGTGGGGAGCTCAGGATGTGGAAGGAAACAATGCTGTGTGTCCAGCCTATTGCACTTCAGGAGTGACTGAGGAGGATTTCACCAGGATTTGGCCTCCCTGCTGTGTTTGGGTTTGTGCTTTGCTGCTGGTGCACTGTCCTGATGGATTGTTCAGGGAATAAGAGGGAGGAATGTCCAAAGCATGACAGACATGGGAGACCTGTGTGTCAGGAGTGTTTGGACACTGCTCTCAGGGATACACAGGGTGGGATTGTTGGGGTGTCTGTGCAGGGCCAGGAGTTGGACTCGATGGTCCTTGCGGGTCCTTTCCAGCTCTGGATATTCCATGGTTCTATGAAATATTGTGCCAAAATAAAGACTTTTTTCTTTTTATTAAGGTTTGATTGTTTTTGTAGAACTGCAGCCAAAGAGGTTTTGAATCTTTTGGAAGTGTCTGCGAAGGTTTTTTTTTTTGTTTTTTTTTTTTAAGAAAGAAGTTCTCCTTTTGGGTGTGTGAATCAGTGATGCCTGAAGGGGAACTTGGAAGCAAAAGTGGCACCAGCTGCTTTCCCCATTTTTTATTTTTGGCACCATGACTTGCCCTTCATTGTTTCCTGAGCTCTAAGCCCACACAGAAATCAAGTGGGGCACATATACCAAGAGCTCTTGGTTCTGTAGCACACATTCAGTTAGGGTTAAATGATTAACAGGAAGTGCAGGAAGGGAAATACAGGAGCTCTTGGGTGATTCATAACAGTTATCTGGGAGTTGTATCTGTTATGTGTGGTGAGTGTGTAATCAGTGAACAGGCCAGAAAGGGAAAAACAGTCTTTAATCTGGAGCCTTGGAGAATCTCTTCAGGGAACTCTTATTCAGTCTTGGGGCTTTTTCAAGCCTTTAGGCTTCAGCAGTCACCTGCCATCCACCTAAAGGAAGAAAGCATGGCTTAGGTTTGCTCTGCCTTTCTGTGGTGTTGTTAACTGTCATCAAACTGAACGAGGCTGTTTAAAATCAAGCTGTAGCATTTCAGCAAATCCCCTCTGCCCATGGATTGATTGGAGGGAGTGTTCCAATTCTCATTCTGGGTGTGTTCTCTGTGCTTTTCCTCATGCAGTAAAACACCTTCATAGTTCCTGTAGTTTATGGGAGAAATATTTGCTTTCTGCATTCTGTGAGCTGTTAGTGAATGGGGAAGAGAGACAGGTAATATATTAAAAAATATTTATTCGTATTTGTGGTACTTGAGGTTTGCTCTCATCTACTGTGGCTTTTGGTTTAATTGATACTATTAGGAAATAAAGTCCCTGACTCTTAGCACTTGTTTCTGTTGCTTGGAGAAGCACATATTAAATGCCAGTTCATAATACTTGAAACTGCTACAAGGCCTTAGTTTTAGCTCCTTAATTGTCTTTAATGATGTTTTTGCACATGAATTTACCATTATGAACACCCTTGGATCCAATAGCTCATGTTTTCATTTGCTTTGATATGGATTTCTCTGCAAGATTAAAGCATACTGGGCTGTTGTTCAGGTCTTTAGAGAAACTGGTTCTGTTACCAGTTGTGTGATGCAACCCTGTGGATACAGCACCTTCCATCGCTTCATCCTTGGAGCACTGCAGGGTTTTGGGTGTATTTTGTGGTGCTGATTTGGGAAAAGGCTCCAGCAGGGCTGCCAGGCAGAGACATGTCCAGGGTTCTGGGCTCTGTGAGTAAACATCTCCATTGTGAAGTGAACACTACTCATTAAGCAGCAGAAGATAAGAACCCAGAAATCATTTTGAATTATTGTGTAATGTAGGAGGTGATGAAATAAGTCTTGGGAAATGAATTATTAGAGAGATAGTAATGAAATTAACTCAGTAACCAAATACTGCTCCACCAAATTTCTTCCCTGTCTTCAGTTACACTTTTCCTTCACTTATTTTTTAAAAAATAATTTTATCTCTCTTCTAAAACTCTGCTTAGGTTTTTTTCATGCTTAGTTACACACTCCCAAGGTCTTTGGGGTTCTTAAAAAAGGTTATTTCGTATACCTTTCCATCTATTCTTAAAGTTTTAAGCTTAATTGCTCATAGTGCCCCGCTCTTCTCTCCCTTTGTGTCACACATGAGGTGTGTGGCCTGGAAGCTTTACCAGAGTGTTCATTCACTGCAGGAACAAGAAATGCCTCGCTTCCAGTGGGAGGTGTCAGCTTGTCCTCCACAGGCCAGATCTTAAAATTCATGCAGTGGCTTTTTCAGACTTGAATCTCCCCTGACTCCTCCCAGCCCATTCTCCCAGTACTCCAGAGTGATAGCATCCCTGGCTTTACCTGTCCTTTATCCTTGGCTTCTGCCCAAAGGCATGTCCAGCTGCATAGGCTCTCCTGGATCTGCGTTTTCCTTTTCATGGTGTCCCCATCCCTGGAGGTGTCCAGGGAAGGCCTAGAGGTGGCACTCAGTGCTCTGGTCTGGGTGACAAGGATTGGGCACAGGTTGGACTCGATGGCCTGTGAGATCTTTTCCAGCCCTACTGACCCTGTGATTCTCATACCTCATGTCCTGGAGGGGGACAAGCAGGAGGAGCGTGACATTGACTTAGTTCTTGCTGCTGTCATTCATGCTTATGGATTGACAGGAGTGTATCAATTTATTCTCTGTGACTGGAAGCTGTCTTCACAAAAATCATGATCTTAAAAGCCATCGAAATTGGCCAATTTGTAATTTATTACTGTTCTGGAGAACCTATTTGCCAGTGGCAGGTGGAGTTCTGGAGCATCAGGGTGTAGATGTTTATTCCTTACTCCAACATTCCCTGCAAAGGCAGTTATTTGTTAGCAGTGAGGAATCTCAGTGCTATCACAGCTGAACTGGGGCACAAGGAAACCCCAAAGGGTTTGGATTGGAAGGACCTTAAAGCCCATCTTGTTCTACTCCCCTGCCATGGCAGGGACACCTTCCACTAGCCCAGGTTTCTCCAAGCCCCAGTGTCCAACCTGGCCTTGGACACTTGCAGGGATCCAGGGGCAGCCACAGCTTCTCTGGGCACCTGTGCCAGGGCCTCCCCACCCTCACAGGGAAGAGTTTCTTCATGTATCTAGCATAAATTTCCCTTCTTTCAGTTGAAGCACAGACATTTCGAGAAGGAAGTATGTCTTTCTATTTATTGATGTTACAGTTTAGCATTAACTTGCTTAAGCTTCTGTTTGTTTTTCTTTACTAATTTTGAGTTTCTGTTGGTTGATGTTTCTATTCCGATACCAGAAGGAAGCACAACAACAGAAAGTGTAGTTGGAAAAACTTGTACTTGAAAGCTAAGAATTGAACATGAAAACTTCATCATCCTCTTTTCCTGGTACAAATTCAGGCACGGATGTGATTCAGTTTTCCTAAAATGACAGTGAGTGCAGGAGATGGGCTCTGCTCAAACCTTTTCCAGAGCATAAGATCACAAATGGGAAATGATGAGTGGCCTGTCACTCTGGAGCCTGTGTCCCTTTGGAAATGTTATTCTCTGCAGCTGTTAAAATGAGTTGTCATAACCAGACAACTGCTTTGCTTCTTCTGTTAGGTCTGAAGTAATTTACAAATACCTCTTTGACATGTTTTCTGGTATTTTGCCTCAAAACAGTGGAACCATTACCATTTCTTTTTGGAAACAGTCCAACAGATCCATTAAAAAGAAATATATATTTGATTCCTTTTCTTTAAAGGAACACAATGTTCTCTCCAGTATCAGAGATATTTGTGCTTGTCCCTGTATTTAAACAGACTTTTCAGAGACACAGAGCTTTCAAACCAGGGCCAGCAGTGTAAAAGCAATTAAAGCTACGCATAGTCAGTCTGGTGGCAGTGTGGGCAGGGGGATGGCCTGGATTCCCCAGTCCCTAAATTTGAGGTAAAAATGGCCAGTTTCCCCTCTGGTAATCAGCAGCAGTGCTTTCCAGTGTTGTTCCTTCTGGCTGAAACTGGAATTCCTCTCAGTGAAAAGTAATACCAGTTTGGGGTTTGTTTTCAGCAGTTTCTTGTAATAACTTTTTTTTTAGTTCTCAGCGTGGGTGTTGAGGATTTTGAGGCCCGATCTGACAGCTCAGTTTGGTGGTAGTTGCACATACTGCAGGTATTTTGCAACGGGTACCGTTGCATTTTATTCCCCCTGGTGCTTCAGTGCAATGTGAAACCATCCTGGTCATCTCCTCCATATCCCAGCCTGTTTCTCTTGGAGTGCCCTAAACTGGGATGGACACTCTGGATGCAATCTGAGAATCCCCTACAGTCACTGGAGCTTCTTGTGGTGCTTCCTGATGGTGTGGCTTCCTGACCTTGGTGTCTGCATCCACCTCTTGGTGCTGGATCCAGACACCAGGAGGATGATGAAATGTGAAATGCAGGGATTGCTTCTTCCAAGCATGGTTTATTATCTGAAGGGAAGGGTTCTGATAAGCACTTCTTTGTTGTCCTTAGTGTATCTGAGTGTTTTCAGCTTTATGATTTTAATTATTAACTGAGCCTGTTCATTCTTAGGGCTAGGAAGAGACCTTCTCTGTCTTGGGTCAGTTCCTAGTGTTTGTTTGGAAGTGGAAGTGAGTGTTTACACACTGGATTAAACGCCAGGAGTGAGCTCTGAGCCAGGGCTCTGCTCTTTACTTTCCTCAACTGAGGAGCAGAGGTGTGGCCCTGATGTGTGAAAAGCAGCAAAGGGGAGTAAATATCTGTGAGTTTTGGTTCCTGGTTTGCCTGGGGCATGACATACATGTGTCGCTTATAGCTGGCTGTGGCTCCTGCTGAGGATTCCAGCTGTATTCCCAGTGGTCAGCAAAAGGGGAAAGCAGCCTGTGAAACCACTGGCAGGTTGGGGTCACCTGCGGTGGCCTCCCCCAGCTGGCACCATTTGAGTGCTCTCAGCCACTGACCTTTCTGCTTGTGGGGAAAGAGTTTTGCTGCTACAAACAACTTGATACTCATAAGTGCTTTTTTTGGACTTTGTTGTTTTCAGTGGTTTTCAGAGAGCACTAAAGGTCATACACTTCATCCCCAGGCTGCCAAGTGTGTTTGGACAGAAGAGTGACCCCTTTCAGGAGCCTGCTCCTTTTGGTGGGCAGTTCTCTCATCTTGGTTTTCTCTTCAGAAATTGCCAGGATTCAGAAGTTAGTAATTGTCTTAATACTGATCTTTATGAGCTAGATGAGGAGGAAATGGTGGTATGAATCCCTCTAAGATACGTCACTAAGCTGCTTCTGCTGCAGGAGGGACTTCTGAACACAGAAAAAGTAATGGGAGCTTAGGGATCTGGTCCTCACTCCTTCAGGTGCCTTGCTGGTCTGCCTTTTGTTAGTGTTTCTCTCCTGTTCTATGCAGAGATCCTAATCTGTCCTCTCCACATTGCGAAGGATACATCACTGTGGAGGCAGGTTCTCCATGGTGAATTCACGGATCGCCACAAAGTACTGGACCTTGCCTCAGCAAATGCAGTGCCTGTTGCTGAGAGCTACAACAGTGAGTGTCATGTCAGACATAGGTTGTGTCCCTCAGAAAGCTTAACACAGTCCCACTAATCTTGAGAGATTTCACAAGTGGTGGGCAGGAGCTGTTATTCCTGCTGGCTCTTCTGAAGCATCTGCAGGAGGGATGCTGTTAGCCACAGCCTCGTGTTGATGCTTTCTCAGCCTCCTTGGAAGACAGGATTTTTTTTTTTTTTCCTCTGATCCTGTTACGGTGGAAAGAAATGTGCTAGGAAACGTGCCTTGCTCCCTGCCTGCCTTCTGGCAGTGCCATGCTCATGCTGGGAGGGATGGAGGAGGAAAGTGTGGCTGAGGAGAGAAGGAGATGCAAGGCAGTCTGCTCTGGGTGTATGTGACATAGTCCTTTTCCTTGCAGGTATTGTCTCTTTGCCGCAGAGGAATTTTCTAGGAAATGGAAATATAAACTCAAGTATTTCCCACCGAGGTTGAAACTACATTTGTGCAGTGTCTTTGCACTGCAGACTCCTCATCAGATTCCCTTGGCCGGAGGGTGGGTCCCTTGCTCGGCGAAATTCTGCCGCTGAGTGGGCACCAGTGTTGATAGTTTTGCTGATACTGGTGGTGCCACTCTGAGTCACCATCAAAAGGACGCTTATCCTTTCTATGCGACAAACTCCTGGGTGCTTAGCAGGCTGCCCATTCCCAGGTTTCCCTGAGCCTCTGTGATTTGCATCTGATAAGTTGTTTTGTAGGCCTTCAAGACTAGCATTTAAGAGTCTTCACATAGGTGGTTGGTTTCTTGTGATCCTTTGCAATGGTGGGAGAATCCAAATAAATCAAGGGAGGTATCAGAGTCAAAGGTAGGATAGCTGACTACAACCATGGCAGGAGATTGAGCAAATTGTACCAATCTCCATCTGGAGGGGCTGGAGGAAGTGGTACAGCAGAGAAAGAAGGAACTATAACCTAAGCTTTTTATCCTGCGTATTATTTCTGTGACAAAATAGTCCTGTTTGCAAAGCCTCACTGCGGAAAGGCTTCACTTTGTGGTGCAGGATGGTCTCCCGTTGCTCCCAAGTGGATTTTACAGGGACCTTGAGAGGTTTGGGTTGACGTTGTTGCCCTAGAGGAAGGGCCTGAGGTCTCCAGGGGCTCTGGCAGGGGCTCTGAGGTCTCCACACAGCCTTTCCTCCTTGGGCTGAGCACTGCCAGCTCTTCCAGCCTGGCTCCACAGGGGGGGTGCTCCAGTCCCTGTAGCAACTTCTGAACTTGCTTCAACAGTTCCATGTCCTTCAGCTTGTTCTGAACTCTTTGCTTTTTTAATTCTTACGTGATCTTTGCATTCTCGAAGTTCACACGCAATTTTTGATGCAGTTACTAAGCCAGTCTTTAGGGATGATCCAAGCTATGCTTCCCAGCTGGGTTTTTCTGCATCTATTCTACTTTTTTAATGTTATTTTTTTAATAAACAGACTGCTAAATATTTACGATAAAGTGTATGAATGTAAACGTATTTTGGCATGTCTTGCATGCTCTAAGTGATAAATGTTGAATATTGTTCATTGTGCTAATTGGATTATGGCCATTAGAGTTTAAGTTGGATGGAAAATACAAGGAAGTTAAATTTTTAAAAAGATGAATGAATGAATGAAAGTGGACATTAAAGTTCTTTCTGAGTTTCACTCTGTAGCTGATGATTAGATTCTCTACTTGAAAAAAATCACTTAAACAAGGATCAGGTGGAGTTCTCTTTAAAGTTGCCATACCTGCTGGCAGGATGTGAATGCACATTTGAGGTTTGAAAACTGTAGTACTTCTGTCTGCTTTTGAAGATTCTTGAACTAGAGAGTTTATTAATACTGAAAAAATACTTGCTGAAATGTTACAGGAACCCACCCACAGTTCTGTACACTTAAGCCTGGGTGGTTAAAGGAAATACAATCTGACAGTCTCAATCTTATGTGTAAGTCCAAGTCTGGGGAAAAATGAAAAGGGTTAAGCTAAAGTGCTTGGAATTCAGTACCTGAGAAATGAAAATGCAGATTCCTGGTGCTCAGTGACTGCCATCTCTCTGCTGTAGAGACCTCTGTATTTCAGTCTTGCTGACTTCAGAGTTACCCTTCCCAAAGCCCCTTCAGATTGTGGATCAGGCCACAGGGAGCAGAGCTGGGACTCAGTGTGGGACTGTCCCTGTGTTCAGAAGTGAGGGACAGCAGCTTTCCTTTCTCAGTGCCATCCTCCCCAGGCCTTGGGGCAGGGGATGCTGCTGACACTGCCATGGGCACAGTGCTGGGCATCAGGTATTTGGGGCACAGGGGTTGGTGTCAGCTGTGCCTGGGTTTGGGTTTGCCCTGTGCCACAGCTCTGCCACCTTTTCTCTCACACAAGAAGCTCTGCTGTAACATCAGTCTCTGATGTGGTATGGATTGAAAATAATCTTCCAAAACCAGGAACCTGAGACATGGGGCAACTGCTCCTCCTGTTCTCAAATGCTGTTCTGTAGAGTCTTACAATGAGGTGCTTTTTGTATTCATCAACTGATTCTTGAATTTGTAGAGAGAGAAGTGGTGCCGACCTTCCAGGTCAGGAACATTTACCATCCATTATATAAATCATGTGAAATCTAAATTATGCAATTGCACATGCCTTTGAATAGCCAGATAAAATCAGTACTCGAGTGCAGAGTGTCTGCCTAACCCCAGGCAAGGCTGAATGGATATTTAAAAAAATGATTTGAGAATTTTTTACATCTTGTATTACTGAAGGTTTTTTCCTTTAGCTGCAGTTAGGCTACAGCCTTCATGGAGATAAGGTTTTCTCCAGGTTCTGGGCTGCTTGGATATCAGCAGTTCCAAACCCACACTGGACTTGTGCATAAACAAAAGCTTATGTTTCAGACAATTAGTGAGTGATTAGAATTTCCTGAGGAGTTGTGAAGTTACACTTTCATGAGTTGCCAAGTCTGGAGTACACTGCTGTATGTCTGGGAGGAAAAAAAAATGAACTTAGAACAGCACGAGATTCTTCCTTTGAGTAGCTCACTGGTTCTAGACTTCAGTTTTATTGAATTTTCATTGTGGTGGCTTCTTTTTCTGTATTTCTTTTGTGTGTGAATACTTCTATTTTGCAAAAGATGAGTAATTGAGGGTTACTGCAGGTGTCACATTTCAGACTCTTCAGTGGTTTTGAGTAGCCTTTTTGTAGCTTCTACTGTAAAACTTTGTATAGAAGCCTGTTCAAAACCTGCCTAAAGTTTTGCTGATCCTTGGCAAAGAGCAAAACCCAAAGAATGAGAATAAATTCTGGAATAGTCCTTATGCCAGGGCAAAACAAGAAGGGATGTAAAAGAATGTATTGAATGTTTAATTGAAATTTATATCTGCTTTTGGTTCTCCAGTCCTGGTGTCTTAGTATTTAATGTCAATGAATTTGTGTCTGTGGGCTTGTAGCTGTTTGGAACTGCTTATTTTTATATTATTCTTCATTTATCTGTGGTATTTGTTATTCAGCCACTTTCTCAGGCTGCAAGTTCCTATCCACTGCTTCTCTTCATTCAGTTTCATGTTATTTTCCTTGAGGATTAAAGGGCTGCAGGGCTTTTCATGGAATGGTTTGGGTGGGAAGGGACCTTAAATCTCATCCTGTTCCACCTCCTGCCGTGGGCAGGGGCATCTTCCACTATCCCAAGTTGCTCCAAGCTCTGTCCAATCTGGCCTTGGACATTTTCAGTGATTTTCTAGACCTCAGAGAAAGACAGAAGTACTAAGCAGTAGTGGGTATGAGAAAAAAAAGAAATCAATCAGTTTTGGAAAAATGGCTTTAAGGATCAGGATCTGGCTGCAGTGTCTGAGGCCCTTGGGTGTCCTCTCCCTCTCACAGCTCTTCAAACCTCTCAGTGCTGAGGGTTGTGCTTTGGGCTGGCACTGTGAGGTTACTCCCTTTGGTTTGATATGGAAACAGCAGGAGAGATCTGAACCTAAATTCTCTCTGGGAAACCAGGAATAACCTTTGAAGTATTTTAACTTTGCGCCAGCCACCCAAGTTGCAAATGTGTAGTTAATCTTAACAGAGGCTAATTTATTTTTGATGAATCTGAACTGATCTAATTACTAGCTTAGCCTGAAATTTGCTTCCCAGATGCTACTTATCCTACCTTTAATCTGGAATACTGTTAACACTTATTAATTGTGTGGGGCAGAGTGGTGTCTTCTGCCTTGTTTACCCATGAATGTGGTGCAGACAAAAATGTCCCAACTTTTGTAATTTGATTTTGCCTTGCCCCGGACTGGGGGTGCCTACATAGCCCCTGAGGTTTTGGAAAGGATGCTCCATGGGAGCTGCAGGGCTCTAGGAGGTGATGAGGCAGGTTCTGGGCTGTGGAACACGAGTGCTGATGGAGCAGTTGTGTGTTGCAGGGATGCATCAGCCAGATCTGAAGTGTCTTGGCTGCTCCTGGAGCCCTGGAATTCAGCTGCTGTTCTGTGCTCAACCCTCAGTTAGATGTGCTAATCTGAGCAGTCAGCACTGAAATGCAACTTTAAATAGTTTATTTTCCTTTTACAAGTCCTAGAAATGATGAGATGAGTGGATCTGAAGAGGTCTCTTTGCATCTGCTCCAAAAGGAAGAAAAGTGATGATAATCTTGAGCCAGTATTTTCCCTTCAAGTTTTCTTTTTTGGATGCTTTTTTAATACAGGAAATAAAAGCTAAAGAGGTTCTTTACTGGATATTAGACAGTTTCTAAGGTAGTAAATACTACTTAATATTTCCAAAAGGTTGACATACCTAATCCTCCTAACCGCCTAACAAAATCCAGTTATTTAGGGTAGATTTTGGTATAGTTGTAGGTGCAAATGTTCTGAACAAATGTATAGCATGGTCTAGTCAAGCTTTAGAAACTTAAGCTCTGCATTTCCTTCAGAAGTTTCAGTGAGGTCAGTGTGTAAGTAACATGGTTTGAAGTTTCACCTGAGTCTTAAAAGTACAGAGCAAAAACTGGTTTACTTTGGTATGGATTAAGATTAACAGTCAGATAGATTCTACCTAAATAGGCTTATGTGAAAAATAGATGAAGCATTGGTGCAACACCGATACTAATTGTAGCTGAGAACTTGTGGTAACTTCTCTTAATAAAAAAAAAGAAAGTGGAAAAAGCAGACCCATACTTACTCCTAACATCCGTGTACCTTCCTACAGCCAGTTTGTCAGGGCCATGTTTATGATTTTAACATTATGATGTTAAGATTGTTATTCACAGGCCGAAAAGATTTCTCTTTTGAGGTTATTTGGCCTCTAGAGCAGTGAAAGTTCATTGAGAAATGTTTTAGTCAAGTGACTTCAACTGTTAGCAGTGATATCAGTGATAAGCTTGATGACTGCTTTGATCCACAATTTGAGTCTTGAGATTTTGCTGCTCTGGCAGGAATGTGGGTTGTGATTCCTGTACACATCTGTGTCTGCCAAGGAAGGCTGAGTGACTGGACAGTGAAAGGCATGAGCTGAGACACCTGAAAAACAAGCACCACTTGTAGGCTGAAGGTGGGATTAAAACTTCTTTTGGGCTGGGAAGGGGCTGCAGAGTGCAGGGGTGGGGAAATGAAGCCAGTTTTCAGCTGAGTGAGCCTCAGGTGAGGCTTTGCAGGGAGCCTTGCTGGCTCCTTTTACTGCTGGCTGCTCTTGCACAAGCTAGGAGAATATGATGATGATGATGATTATTATTATTATAATAATTATTTTATTGATTCCAAATCTCCTCCTGGCAGCTTGAGCTGACCACGGGGGCGACTTAACATAGCCCCCAGACTGGCCTGGCTGAAGTGCCAGCTGCTTTTGCCATTTCATCTGACTCTGCATCTGTGGAGCTTTCTGTTTGAGGGGCAGGTGGGCAGAGAGTGATTTCTCTGTGCATTTGGGCTCTGTTTTTCCATTCAGCACAAGGGTTTGCATCATGTGCAAGTTTTGCAAGCCGTGCTTTGGTGCTGGAGTGGTGCAGGGATGAGTCATCAAATCGCTACAATTACACAATTCCGTACTCATTGTCCTTGTAAATACAACGTATTTTTATAGGATGGATGCAGGCAGGTTTGGATTACTGACTCTTTACTCCAGACACTCAGAAAATTAAATGAGTGTTTAGGGTGTCTTTGAAACAGTTACGCAAGGAAGGTGTTAGATGTGATCCTGCTGTACCTGTTGGCGTAAGGCTGCCTGTAAGAACTGACCAGTTACTGCGTATTTAAAAAAACCCAACAAAACCAAACAAAGCCCCCACTGGAGGTCTCTTGGGATTGCAGTCATTACATTGTTTTTCTAGTGACATCAGCTTGCTGCGTGGAAATGGAGGCATGCTGGAAAATAGCTGTGAACTTGGACAGAAGTGGAATTGTTTTTGTTTCTTACGGCAACCTAAATTGAACTAACAGTCAGCCAGTGAATATTTTTAATGTAAATCCTTATGAGAACGTGTATTACATTATTTCAAAAGCCCTAGAAGCCCCAGAGTGATTTTGCTGTTACAGTTCTCCATCAGCTGCTGCCACCCTTCACAGGCTGGGGTAAGGATTAAATTCCTGCCCTGCCAGGCAGGCTCAGACTGCAGTTTGGGCACACAGCTTCCTGGTAAAAGGATGAGCCATCACCAGAGGCTCACTGGTGGAGTTGGATGAGGAAAGTAATCCTGAGCTGCTGAGCATTTTCATGTATAATTTCAGTTTATAATCAAGTTATGTAGTGTACCTCTGGGCACAGCCTACACTGACCTGGCTTCTGAGGGCCACCAGGGTGATCAGAGGGTGATCAGAGGGATGGAGCACCTCTCCCATGAGGAAAAGCTGAGGACATTGAGATTGTTCAGCCTGGAGAGGGAAAGGCTCCAAGGAGATCTAATGGTGGCCTTCCAGTACCTGAAGGGGGAGCCTAAAAAAAGATGGAGAGAGACAATTTACAAGGGCCTGGAGGGACAGCACAAGGGGGAATGGCTTCCCACTGTGAGAGGGCAGGGTTAGATGGGGTGTGGGGAAGGAATTCCTCCCTGGGAGGGTGGGCAGGCCCTGGCACAGGTGCCCAGAGAAGCTGTGGCTGCCCCTGGATCCCTGGAAGAGTACAAGGCCAGGCTGGACAGGGCTTGGAGCAACCTGGGATAGTGGAAGGTGTCCCTGCCATGGCAGGGGCTTGGAACAAGATGAGCTTTAAGAACCATTGCGACCCAAATAATTCTGGGATTCTCTGATTAGTTCCGTGTGAAGTCAGACATACTGAATACTCAGAGATACGCAGTACATATATATATATATCTATATATATCTATATTGATATATATCTATATATCTATATATATATGTAAGAGCTCAGATAAAGGTAATTTGTAATGAGTGTAAGGTAAGGATTGATACTCTAGAAACAAAGTTAAAATAGTTGTAATAATTGCCAATCATCAAAGCATTGGTGATCAGGCAGAGTGACCTGGTTAGTAACTGCTTGTTGTAGTCTTTGGAACCTGCAAAAATAACTGTTGTGGAACATTTCAATGAAGAATGGCTTGAGATTTTTCTTCTCTGAGCAGAGGCAGGATTTAGGGATTTTAGGCAAATTTTAGATTTGGGGAATTTATTGCTCTGGCTAAAACCTCCAGCAAAACAAACCCTTGAGAGGTGTCAAACTGGGTATGGAAGAGCACTAGGTATCTTTTAAAAACTTCCCATCTATAACTTGTGGTCGAACTTCAGAGTTTGTAACAGCTTGAAACACAAACGGGAACTGTGGTGCTGAATTCAGCATGTCTTCCTCTAAACTTTTTGGTGGTTAGTCAGAGGCCAAATAAAAATTGATGCCCTATTTTCAGTATGAGGGTTTTTTTCTAATTTTGCCTTCAGCTGTTGGCTCTTGGTAGACTCTTTAAGTATTTTAAGTATATTTTTGTTTGAACTTCCAGCAATAGCTGCACTAAAATAAGACCTGGCAGCTGGGAGAACAGCGAGCTAGGTAAGAATTGAAGCATGTTCAGCTTAATTTGTGCAGATCCCCAGTGCTTACATAAATAGTTTAGTTTAAGCTGAAACAAGCAGTTACTAATACAGACATCAGATATTGACATGGCCATGGTTAGTGTGAACTTTTATGTTTGGTGGACAAGCAGCTGTGCTGAGGGCCAAGGAGGTCACAGGATCCTGGGGGCATGAGGCAGAGCATTGGCAGCAGTCAGGGAGGGATCGTGCCCCTGTGGCCAGCCCTGGAGGCACCTCTGGAGTGCTGTGCCCAGCTCTGGGCTCCTCAGCACAGCAGGACAGGAGCTCCTGGAGCGGGGCCAGCGGAGGCTGCGCAGCTGAGCAAGGGCCTGGAGCATGGCCCATGGTGCCCAGGAAAGGCTGAGGGAGCTGGGGCTGCTCAGGCTCCAGAGGAGCCCCAGCTGAGAGGGGCCCTCAGGCCTGGCTGTCCATGGCTGTGTGCAGGGAGGCTCCGAGCAGGGCCCGGGCTCTGCTGCGGGGGCCCAGCCATGGCCCAGAGGAACGGCAGGGACTGAGCCCGGGGAGCTCCCCCTGCACAGGAGGCACAGCTTGTGCCCTGGGCAGTGCCCGAGCCCTGAGCAGATTATGCAGAGAGGCTGTGCAGTGTCCCTGCCTGGGGATATTGCAGAGCTGTGTGGGCACACTGCTGTGCCCTGTGCCCTGGGCTGGCCCTGCTGGAGCAGGGAGGTGGCACTGCATGAGCCCTGGGGGCCCTTCCAGCCTGACCCACCCTGGGATTCTGGGACTCATACAGGATCTCAGGTTGGAAGGGATCCATAGGGATCGTCCAGTCCATCTCCCTGCTCCTCACAGGACTGCTGAAAACTAAATCAAGTTTAACCGGATGAACCTCAGAATTTTGCTTTTCCAAGTGCTTTATAGTGACTGTGGACAGGATTGAGTTTGTCTAATAACAGCTATTTTCAGAAACTCTTTATTTGGAAAATCCTGTGACCGTGGGCTCTATTTTCTACTTTTCTCAAGGGAATTAGTATTTATTTTTGTGTAAAGCTGTGATGGGATTATCTCACTATATTAAAAATATGTTGCATAATGAATGGAAAAATATTGCAAGGAACCATTTTCTATAGGCAATGGAGTGAGTTAGTTATGGTTAAACCGGTGGTTGAAGATGTGTTGGTGCTGGTCCTGCCACCTCTGTGAACCCAACATCTTTACTGACCAGATTTGAATAGCTGTCCATACCTTTTTATGCTTCCACGAGCTTTGATGCCATTGGTCCATACACAGGCCATGGCTGTGCTTCCAAAGAAATGTTTTGTGGTGATGAATTTTTAGTCCATGGGACAAGCACCCTTTGTTGGGGACTGCCTGTTCCTGACCTGCCATTTGGAAGTACTACAGGATTTTTGCATTTCCTCACAGACAGATTTTGAGGGGGGTAAGAAGGAAGGAATTTGGTCCTTGCAGTGAGAGAGGTTGATTCCCATCTTGTGCAGTCTGAGTTAGGGGCTCTCCAAATTAATTTCATATTTGTGCTGCAGGATATTTTTACTAAGAGTCTCTCCATAGTTAAAAGAGGAAAATCCCCTCTGATCCCTGATCAAGTATCAAGATGTTGTTAATAAACATTGTTTAACAGGTTCCTGGGTTAGCAAATGCTGTCCATTTCTCCCTGAGGAGAGACTCACATTCATTTGGAAATGCTTTAAAGCATTTGGCAGTTTCTGGCTCTGTTAAAAGCAGGAAGCCATGAGGGCACATACTCACCACTTTTAGCTGGTGCAGATGCTTGCCCAGCTTGCTCCCTTATTGCTGGCTCCAGCTGTCCCCGAGGATGGTGGATTCCTCACTCTCCTTGGGAAATGTGTGGTGGGACCTCCAGCAGTGCCTGTGTGGCAGAGTTGGGTTCAAGGGGGGATTGAAGCTCCAGCTCTGTGCACTCAACCTGCAGAGTTTGACTCCAAGGTATCCAAGTACGTATTACTTGTTTTGTATTGGTTATTCAGCTTCTTCAAAGTCAGATGTGATGTTAAAGGACATCAGAACCTGTTAAGCCGAATTGTTTTAATTAGTTTTGCTTATTTTGTAATTTTAACTGAAATTTCCTGGTGTTTTTTTTCCAGAGAGTGGGAATCTTGTGAAAAGTGTTGAAGACTTACCATGGTCTTTAACTGAGATGGGAGTCACAGGTGTAGTCTCAAGGGTAGTGTGAAATAGAAGTCCTTGTTTCCTATCCCCTTCCCTTTCATTATAGCCAAAATGTAAGACTCTGTTCTTTTTTTCAAGGTAACCACAGCTGTTGTCTTGTTTTGTCCATCCATCCTTTGTATCCTGTGAGTCCCTTCTTTGTCAGAGAAAATTTTATCATCAGAGAAACTTAGGGTTATTGTCTGCCTTGCTCAGTGCTACTCCTGAAACTCGTGTGTCCTGCCCCAGTTCCCCAGGATTTCCTGCTATCGCTTCCATAATTGCTCTCCTGATACTGGAACTCAAACTGGGTTAAGAACAAAGCTGTGCTGGGCTGTTTCCCTGCCCAGGCAATTAAGTGACTCAAGGTACTCCCAACTCCTGGAGCCCAGCGCAAACCCAGGCTGAGAGCAGCCTGCTGGAAATCTGGAGCAGCCTGTCCGAGTTTGATGGATTTCTGCTGGAAAAGGTGCAGCTTTTCCTGCACCTGCTGAGGGAGAGGTGCCTTGCAGTGCCAGTCATCTGCAGGAAAGCACGGGGTGCTTTTGCACCTCACAACCTTGCATCCATGGAGCTGCTGTGCTTGAGACATCAGTTGCTACCTGGTATCCAAGGATCTTAATTGAAACTGTGATTTATGGGGTTTTATAATACCTACAATTTCTTTGCCTTTGGGGATCATTCATAGTTGTTTCTATTTCGGAAGCTTTTCATAATCTCCAGAGGGAATTAGCTTGATGTAATTAGGCTTGTCAGTACCTCTTTCTCTCCAAATAACTTGTGAACCTGTTTTTGCCATGGTTATCTGCACCCCATAGAAATCCCAGAAACTTGGGAGCAGAAAGACTAAAGAAAGCCTGAAGATTTTGCGGGACTAAACAAGGAACGTGGGATGCAAATCTCCCAGAAACGAGCTTTTAAACTTGACCAACTTGTGGAGCAATGCGTGAATTTTACTGCCATTTCTGGTTACAGTCAGTGGAAATAGAGACTGGGGCTTTACTCAGTGTAACTTGATTCTGTTGGGTTTTAACAAATGTAAGGCAGCAGCAAAACATCCCAGCTTGGACCCATTGTTATCTCTTGGCTGTCGCTACCATTCCCAGTAGGGATGGAGAGCACTTACTCCAGGCTGACTAATTAAGGAATGACAGCTGGTTGGAAATAATCATTCTACTTTTGCAAGAGCTGTGAGCAGCTTCATAAGAATCTCTGGAAAAAATGAACATATAAACAAGATGAATTGACAATATTATTGAAGCTCTGCTTACACTGTGAGAAGTTGCGAGGCTCTTGGGGTTGAAATCATGCCTGGGGAATGTCTGCAGGGGCAGCTCAGCCTTGCTGGGATCACTGAGATGAGATGTCACTGCTTCCGTCAGGCCGTGGAGCTGTTCAGCAGCAGGGCTGCAGGGAATTGGGGTGAATCCTGTGGTTATGCCACTTCAAAGCCACCTGGGAAACTGCCTTTATTGGGGGGTGGGTGGGGCGAACTGGAGGTGCAGGCTGAGGGAAGGGAAGAGTTGAACTTGTAGATGCCTATCTGTGTTCTTGCACAAGAGCTGGAGCCCAGGAGCCAGGACTAGTGACACCAGCTGTTAGGAATTTTGAAATCCATCTTTTGCCAAGTGCTGGGAATGGACAGGACAGATCTGAGTTGTCTAATTGCTTCTTCCAGACAGCAGGGCGGGATCCACCCATCATCTCCTGGTCTTCAGTTAGTAGGCTTAAGTGCTGGAGAGAGATTGGCATCTGAGTCGGGATCTGTGTGATGGGGGGAATGACCCCAAAATGAGGTGTTTTAGGAGAGAAGCAGAGCAAGTTTATTAGGAAGAGAAGATGGAATAGGGAAAACAAAATAAGTATTTGGGAGCAGAAAGGAAAAGAATGAAGGATTTAAAAGCTCTAAAATACAATAAGAAAAGGAAACGTGGAATGAGTCACGATGGGAAAAAACACAAGAAGCTGTAGTAGTAGATACCATTAAATTAATGCAGCTGCCAACTTCCTGGTGTAATATCTGAATATAGTGTTCATTTCCAGCCTGAAGATCAATCTATGCTATGTGCCCTCACAGTCATGGCTCAGATGTTGACAGGACATGGAAATATCTCTGGGCAGCAGTGCTGCCTGTGCCAGGGCATCCATCTGTGGATCTAAGATGTTGTCTTAGCTAAGGCTGTCCTCTGCTGCTCTGAAGGAAGAGGGATAAGTGTGGAGAGGCAGGAAAAATGTAGGAATCCATCTCCCTTGGATCAGTGGGTGTGGGGGTGAATGGTGCTGCACCTGGCTGGCAGCTGGTCACTGCTGAAGTTTCCCTGGCCTCGGTACCATTTGATGTCTTTGTTGGTGACCTGGGTGAGGGGATCAGGGGCACCCTCAGTAACTTCACAGGCAGCACCAAGCTGGGTGGGAGTGTGGATCTGCTGGAGGGCAGGAAGGCTCTGCAGAGGGATCTGGACAGGCTGGATCCATGGGCTGAGGCCAACTGTATGGGGTTCAACCAGGCCACGTGCTGGGTCCTGCCCTGGGATCACAGCAGCCCTGGGAATGCTCCAGCCTGGGGCAGTGCCTGGGAAGTGTCCAGCGGGAAAGGCCCTGAGGGTGCTGTGCCAGCGGCTGGACACGAGCCCAGGGTGCCCAGGGGGGCACGAGGCCAATGGCCCCTGGGCTGTGCCAGCCATGGGGTGGCAGCAGGACCAGGGCAGTGCCTGTCCCCTGTGCTGGCACTGCTGAGGGACCTCGAGGGCTGTGTGCAGTTCTGGGCCCTCGTGGCCAGAGAGACCTTGAGGGGCTGGAGGTGTCCAGGGAAGGGAACTGAGCTGGGAAGGAGCTGAGCCCCAGGAGCGGCTGAGGGAGCTGGGAAAGGGCTCAGCCTGGAGAAAAGGAGGCTCAGGGGGACCTTGTGGCTCTGCACAGCTCCTGACAGGAGGGGACAGCCGGGGGGGTCGGGCTGTGCTCCAGGGAACAGGGACAGGAGGAGAGGGAACGGCCTCAGGCTGGGCCAGGGGAGGCTCAGGGTGGACATCAGCAGGAATTTCTCCATGGAAAGGGTGCTCAGGCCTTGGCAGGGCTGCCCAGGGAGGTTTGGAGTGCCCATCCCTGGAGGTGTCCAAGGAAGGGCTGGAGGTGCACTCAGTGCTTTGGGCTGGGGACAAGGTGGTGTTTGGGTAAAAGATGAGCTTGATGATCTTGGAGGTCTTTTCCACCCTGAACAATGCTGTGAGATGCCAAGGATGTAGCATCTCCCCAAAGCCCTGTTTTCTTTCCTTGGGCAGCAGTGGAGGTACAGTGGAATTGAGCAGGTGCACAGTGCAGAGGAAAACTCACTTGGCAATCTGCCAGTGTGGAAGTCCCATGATTTTGGTGGTATTTGTGTCACAGTGCTGCTGTGCTGTAGTGTTATCATATGTTCCTAGAATGACATCATGTTTAGAAGTTCTTAGTGCCCATCCCAGGGAAAGCTGGCAAAGGTCTCTGAGATATTTTCTGATAAAGGGAGAAATTCAGTGGCAGAGTCCCACTGTGCCCTGCTGAATGAAACTTAGGGGGGATAAATGGATAAAATGTGGGATTTCTGCTGAATTTGCTGACCCAAGCCACCTGTGTTTGATATTCTTAGTGTTCCTTGCGTGTATCTCCCAGGATCCATGGGTTTCTTTAGCCTTCAGCTGCCAAATGAGATGAGATGTTCCGTACTCATTTAAGGACACACTAATTGGATGCACTGTTAGCAACGTGTAATCACTCTAATGAGTATTTTTACATATTCATATAGAAATAAAATAAAATCAAAGAAACCCTGCATAGGTCCCTGGTGGCATGTTTCCTTTCCAGAATGGCGTAACTGGTGTGGACTGGCTGGGTCCCAGTCAGTGAGGGGCTGGTGTGTGTTCCCTGCTGGGGGAGAGTGCCCCTTGCACACCGTTTACACCCTGCTGGGAGGGGCTGATGGGGAGGAGGGTGTGGTTATGCATAACTGGGATGGGCCTCCAGAGGCTGTGACTTCAAAAACCATGGAAGGTGTGGTTGTCTGTTCTATGGCTGTCCAGAAACACTAAAATCTATGTTGTTGTGGGGTCATCTCAGACATTTCCTGCCTTTATCCCTTTCTGGGTTCCCTTCCAGCCACCTCCTGGGCTTGTACATGTCACTGTCATGTGTGTCATAACCAGGTAGTTGAGTCTTTCCATCACCTGTGGCCGCAGTTTTTATCCTGTCGTCCAAAGTCCATGTGACACATGTTCTTCCACACCTTCAAGGAGGGCTCAAGGTAAACCTGAGCGAAGGCAGTTAGGTGGGGGAGGAAGGGTTGCTATAGACAGGATACTGTTAGTTTTTCCAAGTTTTCTGCATTTCTGCAGCGCATCCTTATGGAAGGAGGAGGAGGAGAGGAATGCTTTTGAGCTGGAGTTGTGTTTTGAGTGGAGGTGGATGTAGTTTTTAAGGAGGTATCCATAATCCATGATGGCAAGAGTAAAGGAATTGTGTGACTTCTTCCACTGTGTTTTACTTGAGCCCCTTGTTTGTGTTTCTGCTGAGACAGAAGGGAAGAAGGCTGAAATAAGTACAGACAGCGTTTGAGGACACTCAGTCTGTCCTGCTAACCCTCTGCCAGTCACCTGGGCACAGGGATGGGGAGGGCAGGACTGGGGGAAGCAGGAACTGCCTGGGAATGAGGGACTTGGGGCAGGGAGGAGGAGATGGTGGGTGTGCCATGGACAGGGAAAAGGAGCAGCTTATCAGCAGCAGGGGGAAAAAAGAGGGAAAGACTTTGGTGAGCTCAAAGAAACATTTACAGCTGAAGGTTTATAGAAATCCTTACATCTTCTGTTGGTGAAGGAAAAGGAGGAAAGCAGTAGTAAGGAACAGTTCTGATGTGAGGAGAGCACTGCGATAAAGGCAGAGGTGACCACCAGGGGTTGTAGACGCAGCCTGGGCAGTGAATTGCAGAGATGGTGTGCAGAGAATGATGCCTATTCCTAGAGCTGGGAAAAAAAGCATATTCTGTTGCACGTAAGTAGTGTATAGTGATTTTTTTAAAAAATTTTTTTTTTCACCTAGCTGTATGCAATTTAACTTTGGCAGAAAGTGCTGGTTGAATACATTGACAGGTTTAATTGCTTTGGCTTGAGTAGGATGAAAGTGAATTTATTTCCCAGTGAGAAAAGCGTTGAAAGGCTGCATGAAAACCTGTCAAAGGAAATTGAAGCGGGGTTGGGGAGTTATCTTTACAGTAAATGGAATTGATAAACATGTCAGTTAAAAGGGGAATTTATTTATAATATTCAGGTTTTGTGGCCAGAAGTCTTTGAGAATTCTGTTCACTGGGAAAATGAATTTTATCTGTTCAGTTCATTTGTTTTTTTGTAATGCTTGTAGAGCAAGAAATTGTCACAGAGTAAAAAGCTGAAGTAATACTTGTTCATTTTTTTCCAGAACACGTCAGTAATGGAGGATCAGAATGAAGATGAGTCTCCAAAGAAAAATACCCTGTGGCAGGTAGGACTAAGATGGATGTAGAAGGAGAGAGGCCATGATTTTGTATGTTCCTGCTTTTGAGAAATGTCCAAATCTTGGGTCTGCATAATCATCCTTGGACATAGTTGGCTGTATCCACCTAAAATTAGCTCAGCCTTCATGTGAAGGATGACGCCAGTGGATAATCCTTGAGAAATTACCAGTTCTGCTTGGATTTTGTGGTTTGTGCTGACCTTAGAAGGACAATGCTGCATCAAAGGATCCTTGGGAATAAAGTTCGTTTGTATTTCTGAGCATGTGACTGTTTAAAAAGGGAAGTTCAACATGGCAAGGACTTGCAACCAATTTGCTTTGAAGAAGTTTGGGAGTATTACAGAGAGCTGCCGATTGCTCCCCAGAGCAATTGGCAATGAAAGCAATGAGCCCCTTGGCCTCCTGAGGGGCTCAGAGGAGCGGGCATCACTCTGAGGCTGTGCTCACTCATTAGCAGTGACTCCTGCCGGGATGTTCTTGGGGCACCCTGATCTGAGGCTGAAGCTCCCAGGATTTTAATGAGGTGTTTATGTGGGTGTCCCAAACATTGACATGAGCTGTTTTGCAAAAACAAACCAAGCCCTTGATTCTCAGTTTTCATTTACGGATAACCAGTTCAACACTGGCATGAGGATCTCGAATTCTTGTGTTAATTTGAGTATTTATATCCAATTTTATCTGTTCCTTTAACTGCCAGAACCTGAGCAAAACATTTGTGAAGACAAATGCAATATGCTGGGAAACCACTGGTGTGAGTTGGGAAAAGTAGTTCTAAAAACAATTGAGTTCCTTGCTGTTTAAATGGTAAGAGGTATAAGGGAAGGAAGAATTCAAGACTTTCAGTGTAAGAAATAATTTAGGAGCAAAGTCTATGAAAGACTTTTAAAAGTCTTTGAAATTTATCTGATGTAACTCATATCTTGAAGAATGTGTTTTAAAATCTAGTTTTGATTATTTCTTTGCATCTTCTTACATGTTCTTCCTTGAGAGAGTTTTTATTAAACTGTTCCTATAGTTTATATATAAATATCAATATTTAAATATATACTGACATATAAATAATGTTCGTTTTCCAACCCCAGATAAGTAATGGAACTTCATCTGTGATTGTCTCAAGAAAAAGACCATCGGAAGGAAACTACGAAAAGGAAAAAGACTTGTGTATAAAATATTTTGACCAGTGGTCTGAATCAGATCAAGTGGAATTTGTGGAACACCTCATTTCCCGAATGTGTCACTATCAGCATGGACATATTAACTCTTACCTGAAGCCCATGTTACAGCGGGACTTCATCACTGCGCTGCCAGGTAAATCAAAGGGTGTCTCACAGCAGCTGCATGGAGAAAGGGTTTGCTTAGGGCTCTGGGGCTGTGCAGACTCTTGGGAACATCCTCCAGATTAACATTGTCCCTTATAAACAAGTGCTGCTTCCTGGTGCAGAGAAGGGCAGGAGGGTGGCTGAATCCCTTCTGTGATTAATTGAATTGGCCACTGGATGCCAGTGTTGTTCCATGTTAAAATAGCTGGACTGGTGTATCCTGAAGAATTCGTGCTGGAGTTGGAACTGAGTTGGCACAGAAGTTGTATCTCTGCAAGCTTTGGTCTAAACTCCTTTTTCATACAAACCCCGTAGGTACAGAAAATGCAGAGATATTTTAGCTTATGAAGTGTTACATTTTAATGTTGTTCTGAGATTCTGCTTAGATGAGTGCATCTAGTTTATCTACTCCTGTTGCTGACCTAAGAACAAAAACACTTGTGGATTTTGATTGTGTTGTCCAGCCGTGATTCCTCCTTTCGGTTATTCACAACTTCTTCTGACATCCACAAGTATCAGCCTGTTTTGATATGTTCAGATATGAAATCTGTTCTTGCATTTGTTCTATTGCTCACAGAGCAGCAATAATTGGATATATAGAATCTCTAGCTTGTAATCTCCTGGTAAGTTGTTAATATTTTCCTGTTAATTTTTGGAAGAAATTGTTTCTCTGGATTTCTGCTGCTGAGGACAGTGATTCCTTTGATTCTTGGAAAGGTAAATGTGTAGACATTGTTTTCAGAGTGGGAAATAAGCTTCGAATAAGTGGTTAGTGTGTTCTGTGTGCCACTGGCAGCACAATGGCATAGCTTCACCCTGCAGTGTGTGTAGCAGCCTGTGAGTTATCCCAGGAATCCCAGGACAGCACTGAACATTGAGGAGGAGATGCAAATCCTAAAAGGAGTTGGAAACTGGTAGTTTTCTGTGCACAGGGACCACTGAAGTAAAGCCTTTAAAGGTTGGTGGTACTGATGCTCTTGTAGCCATTGGTGTGTTTGGGTGGTCTTGTTACGGACACCTTCCTGGTGTGTGGAACCGAATCTGCTTCCATGTCAGGGCTTCCTGGTCTCTGTGGTGCTGTAGTGTCACAAAACCCGAAGGATTTCAACTTTTAGAAGTGCTGGGGAGGATTTTGGCTCATCTGTCAGACATTGTTGTAAAGAACTTAGTCCATGGAGGGAAATTAAGAATACAGAGCAGGGCACAGGAAGTGATAGGGAATTAATATGTGCTCTGTTTTCCTTAAAAAGGAAGCTTAAAAAATGTGCAGGAGGGCTCTGAAAGGGAGGAGTGTCCTTTCCCCCCACATCTCTGGCTCACAGGATTGACTTCATAGAACACAGAGCTTGTCTGGCCGCACACAGGAAAAGATGCTCTTCGCTTCCTGGGCGGAGCTGTCTCCTTCAGGGACTGTGGCTGTTCCTTCCAGCTTGATCTCAAAATACTGAATGTCCATTTCTCTGAGGAGTACCTGGGATGAACTAAATACAAAGTGAAGTAGGGAGTCATGGTCGTCACAGAATCACTGAGGTTGGAAAAGACCTCCAAGGTCATCCAGTCCAACCTGTGTCTGATCGCCACCTTGTCACCAGCCCAGAGCACTGAGTGCCACCTCCAGCCCTTCCCTGGACACCTCCAGGGATGGCACTCCAAACCTCCCTGGGCAGCCCTGCCAAGGTCTGAGCACCCTTTCCATGGAGAAATTCCTGCTGATGTCCACCCTGAGCCTCCCCTGGCCCAGCCTGAGGCCGTTCCCTCCCCTCCTGTCCCTGTTCCCTGCGAGCACAGCCCGACCCCCCCGGCTGTCCCCTCCTGTCAGGAGCTGTGCAGAGCCACAAGGTCCCCCCGAGCCTCCTTTTCTCCAGGCTGAGCCCTTTCCCAGCTCCCTCAGCTGCTCCTTGTATGACTGAGTCTCCAGACCTTTCATGTGCAAATCTGATCTTCAATTATAATTTAAGTTTGTCTGCTTCTGTTCCTCAGGGCTGATACAGAGTTACACAGATCTTTCATGTTCTATATTTCTGCCCTAAGAAAATTTTGGGAGTTTTGTAAAATGGCACTTGTTTGCACCACATTAGTATATATCAAAATACATCTTTCCAACTTCTGTTGCTTTTTTCAATGTAAATACTGGGAATTGTTCCTGTATTCAGCCTTCCTTGATGGTGCTGTGGCGTGCGAAGAACATCTGTCTAAATTTATCCAGGAACTTAATCCAAGCTGATTGAAATCAATCCTCTGTTGGGCTGCAATCACATTAAAGGATAACAGTGAAGTACCACTCTCAGGCACACGGAGGGACTTTTGGGGTCGTCCTGTGCAGGACCAGGAGTTGGAGTTGACGATCCTTGTGGGTCCCTTCCAACTCAGGATATTCCATGATGCCTTTTTAAAAGATGGCGTCACTTGTCTTACAAGAGTCAAATTCTTTTGTTTTAAACAGAAGTAGTGCTTGCTTGCTGCTGTCCTGACCTATGTTACACCTGTGAGAATGTAGGAAAAATGGAAAAAAGTTGATGGAATCTGACTTCCCTTGTTTTCAGTGACAGAGTGGTACCTGTGGTGTGTTTCTTGGTTTGAGTGACTGTTTTGTATCTAATGTTAATCACATTTAGAGAGTTGACATTCCACATTTGAGTTTCATTTTCATACAAAGTGATATCTTTACATGTACCTTTGAAATCCCTGTGGATTTTAATTGTTTTAATTTATTATTGAAATTTAGCCAAATGTTCAGCTGGTCCCTCTAATCAAAACTAGCTCTTTTTCACCTTTTTCTATAAAGCTGCAAATACTCTTGTAGAGGCATAAGAGATGGGTGTCATGTTTTCCTTTGAAAAGTTTGCCAATAGATGTTAAATTCCTTTTACTTCAAAAAAATTAATAGGTTTTAGTACCTATTTCAGAAACTTTCTAAAATAAATTACTGTCTTTTAATGTAAAATAGGTATATGCAGATATTTCAGGCCTTTCTGTGTCTTGAACTTAGTCCTGCATGTTGTCTGACATGAGTCTAGTGGGCCTGTGCTTTGGATCGGTTCCCACTATGTTAATGAGGGTAAATACTTCACTTGACATCTCTTGAATGTGGCAATTTAAATTTGTGCACTTCTGCAAGCAGTGAAGACACATTGTGTTACTGGGACATCCCATTCATTTCTGAATAGGAAATCATAAAACCACGGACTTGACATTGCAGTGTTTGCCGCGTGCTGGAAGGTGTTGGTGGGGATAGAAGGCAGGCCCTGGGGTGTGCTGTGCCATGGGGACTGTGTTGCAAGAACTTCTTTATGGCATGGAAATTGTAGATAATCAAATTCTTCAGACACTACTCAGGTGATATGTATGTTCTACACAAAGGATTAAAATACAGCGTGGATTTCTAATACTGGGATATGCCCGTAATAAACTCCCAAAGCATGTGTGCTTGATTCAACTACAGAAACCCAAAAGATGCAGTAATAATGACTCTGAAGGATATTTTAAGTTTTATACTCAAGTTGAACTGTTCAGTGTGTTCTGAAAGACAACACAGGGATGTGAGAATAGGGGGAAAATCCCAAACCCTACAACAAAAAACCACAGAATCAGGCACTTTTCAGTTAAAAGGAGGCTCTGCAGTGCGGCCTTTTCTTAGGTGGATTTTGGGTAACTTGACAGCTCCTCTGTGTCCTCATCCTCTCCTTTAGGGCAAAATAATGACTGAGTTTGTTGCCAGGAGCTGGCAGTAACAGACAAACAATATTTGTCTATCTGTGAACATCACAGAATGGTCTGGGTGGGAAGAGACCTTTCAGCCCATCTCATTCTACCCCTTGCCATGGGCAGGGACACCTTCCACTATCCCAGGTTGCTTCAAGCTCTGTCCAGCCTGGCCTTGGACACTGCCAGGGATCCAGGGGCAGCCACAGCTTCTCTGGGCACCTGTGCCAGGGCCTCCCCACCTTCCCAGGGAGGAATTCCTTCCCAATCTCCCACCTAACTCTGCCCTCCGGCAGTTAAAGCCATTTCCCCTTGTTCTGTCCCTCCAGGCCCTTGTGAAGAGTTTCTCTCCATCTTTCTTGTAGGCTCCTTCAGACACTGCGAGGCCACAGATAGGTCACCCCAAAGCTTCTCTTCTCCATATAATTTCAGCATCTTCTATTTGACCACCACTTTTTCCCTTGGGAGTTGTTCATTTCACATCTGACATGTTCATCATCTTTACACTTCAAAAATTGCTCAAAACTGTAAGCACAAGGTGTGAGCAACATACTCCAGTGCTATACACAAGTTTCCTCAGTTCATGGCTGAAATACAGGCACAGTTAGAGTTTGCTTGGTGCTCTTCTCACTTTCCCACATTTAAGAGGTTTAGTACACGTGATGGTTGGTTTATAAAATATGGTAATAGGGCAAAATTACACTTCTCTTTGGTGTGAGAATAGCATCCAGTGCTAGGTCCCTGTTCAGCACAGATCCCACATTCCCACCCTTCCTAGAGTCACCAGGGGTGCTTAGACCTCCTCATGGCAAGGACAGCTGCTCCTTTGGCTGTACAGACAGTTGTGATGAACTTCGCATCATCCATTTTCTCATTCACCTGCAATCTTTATTATATACAGGAGTAAAGAATTTTACACCTGAGAAGTGCAGGCATGGAGACATTTGCTTGTCACCAGAGTATCGTGAGCTCCTGGACTTTTTGGAACCCAGGCATAGCTGGGGGGTGTTACTTTTCTATCAAAGGGGAATTCAGGACATCTGAAGAGGTTGGTTTGATGTGTGTTTGCTCTCCTGCCACACCACTGCTGACTCCCAGCGCCTTTCACACGGAAGGGACTGGGCAGCAGCCGTGGATCTCTGGGAGAGCAGGAAGCTGGAAGTTGGTGCCCTTGTCATTCTGCCATGTTTTGCAGAAACACTGTTGGCATCAGGGTGTGTTCCTTTCTTTTTAGTCATTTCTGGGGCTGCTGAAATTGTCTGACTCTCTTTGCTGTTTAGTACTGGTTTCTTCTAACTTATTTCAGAATTTGCAGTCATTAATTTTTATATTTAATTAGTGACCATGAAACACAGTAGCCTAATTAAACTGAATGTTCCTGTGTGAGGTAAAACTACTACACCTTTAGCTACACAAGCAGGGAGGACAGTGAGTGCACAGCTTAGATCTGGAGAGGAGAAGGTGAGCTAGGGTCAGATGGTTGGTAATGGCTGTTGAAAGAAGTGGTGGAGTGGAATGGGAGCCTGAGACACCTTTCCTCCAGGAACCTCAGTGTAGGGCTCTGCTCATACACAGTTTGCAGTTACAGGGGTTGAGTGCCATGGCCTTTGCACTGTTTGTTTTGGGAGCTGCAGTGCTTTACAGAGAAAATTCTTCCTCCCCAAAACGTAATGTGTTCTGTGCTGGGAAAATCTGGAGAGTCTGTGGTGATTGCAGGGTTAGGGATGGACTACACAGCCCCTTCCTCTGCCCGGCTGCGTGTCCTGGGGACAAGGAGGCCAATGGATCCTGGGGGCATGAGGCAGAGCATTGGCAGCAGTCAGGGAGGGATCGTGCCCCTGTGGCCAGCCCTGGAGGCACCTCTGGAGTGCTGTGCCCAGCTCTGGGCTCCTCAGCACAGCAGGACAGGAGCTCCTGGAGCGGGGCCAGCGGAGGCTGCGCAGCTGAGCAAGGGCCTGGAGCATGGCCCATGGTGCCCAGGAAAGGCTGAGGGAGCTGGGGCTGCTCAGGCTCCAGAGGAGCCCCAGCTGAGAGGGGCCCTCAGGCCTGGCTGTCCATGGCTGTGTGCAGGGAGGCTCCGAGCAGGGCCCGGGCTCTGCTGCGGGGGCCCAGCCATGGCCCAGAGGAACGGCAGGGACTGAGCCCGGGGAGCTCCCCCTGCACAGGAGGCACAGCTTGTGCCCTGGGCAGTGCCCGAGCCCTGAGCAGATTGTGCAGAGAGGCTGTGCAGTGTCCCTGCCTGGGGATATTGCAGAGCTGTGTGGGCACACTGCTGTGCCCTGTGCCCTGGGCTGGCCCTGCTGGAGCAGGGAGGTGGCACTGCATGAGCCCTGGGGGCCCTTCCAGCCTGACCCACCCTGGGATTCTGGGATAGGTTGTTGTGTTGTTGAATGTGACTGTTTGGTACAAAGTCTCAAATAACTATTAGATCTGTTCCTGTTGAAACTTGTTGTGCCCTGTTCCCAACTGGAACCCTGACAATCAGAAATGAATTCTGCTTACAGCAGACCTGTTTGTCTGTGTGTTTGTTTGTGTGTTTGTTTGTATGATGTCCTCCATTTGGCACAGTGTGTCTTCTTGATACCCAATGACTCAGGATTTTGAACTGACTCTTGAAAGTGACCTTGCAATGGTTGTATTTTCTGGGGGAGAAACCTTGAGAGCTGCTTCAAATCACATGACATCACAGTAAGATAAATTTATCCAAAGAAACAGTATTTAAAATCTCACAGTCATTATTGACTGGAAACACTGGAATGGCACCACCAGACTGGCAGGGCACTTTCACAATGGATTTAAAATGCCCTGGTGTTTTTCTCCAACTGCTGCTGTAGAAGATGGAGCAGTTTAAAGCTGCTCTGAATATGGTGGTGTTAAGAGAGAATTTGCTGTTTTGGAAGTGGTGAGATTTGAGACCCACCAGTTATTTGGACATTGTTACATTTCAGTTCTTTGAATCTGTTATTATGGCTGGAGTTGAAAAATATATATGAACCAAATTTACATTGTAGGAGCTTTCACCCTCCTTTAAAGCTTTGTTATAGTTCTCTAAATTATGTAGAAGAAGTAAATAAGACTACATGTATTGGTTTCTGCTTTCTGTTGCTGTTCATTTTTATGAAGGCCATGTGAAATTTAGTGTGCAGTGGAGGACTGTATGAACACACTTTCTTAAAACTTAAAAAAAAATGACAGTAGTTCCTTTGATTTGTCAGGACTGTTTGAAGCCTGAAGTGGGCTGTCATGAGATAAAGTGGAAAATTTAAAAGGTCGTCATCTCCTGCTTTGAAAGATTTTTTTCATGCTTGGCCAAGGAGCGTATGTTACTCATGAAAATGAAGTTACTTAGCATCTCAGATTCAGGGGAGTTGTGTGGAAAGCAAAATTGCAGGTCCTTTGAAATACGGAACAGACTTAGCAGTGACTTTTTGTGGGACTGATGATGCTGTGGTTGGAATGTGCACAAGAAAAGTTTGGTTGCTGTTTTAAATTCAGTGCAAGTTCATTATCAGAGTGGTTTCTGTGTATGGACCTTTACTCAGTCAGGCCGCTGAGCAGGAGACAAGGGGCAAAGGCAAATGTGTGCAGCGTTCCCCCTGCTTTGTGTCCTGTGAGGTCTGTGCTGGCAGCTCTCTGCAGTCATCAGATTTATTGTGCTTATTCATCCTAGCAGCTCCTGCCTAAGTGCCCAGTGCTCTGGAGAAGTATTAACTGAGTTAGAAAATCAAATATTGCAGCACATAGTCCTGGATCACTGGGCCAGACCCCAATCCTGACATGTTTCTGGGGTGGCGAGTGTATTTCAGACATAAATTCAACCTTACAGTGATCTAAAAGGATCAGCATGGGTTCTAAGCTGCTTCTGGGGTCTTTGAAGGGAATGTCTGTGTGTCCCCAGTCCCCTGATAATGGGGCTCTGAGCACCTGCTCTGCAGGGAGGTGTCCCTGCCCATGAGGTGAGCTTTAAAGTCCCTTCAACCCAAGCCATTCTGGGATTCTGTGGTAACTGTTGCTTGTTGATCAACATCCTCAGGCTGCAGGTGAAATTCCAGCAGGTAATTCAGCTCCTGGGCTGAGTTCTGCCCACAGGCTTTTGTTTGGAGTCTTGTCCTTCTCCTTGGGAGTTCTGTGTGGTTTCCTGCTGAGCCTGCTCTGCCCAGCTGTGCTGTGGGATCATCAGTGCCTAAACCTCGGTGCCCCAAGGGTGGGAGAGCAGCAGCTGCAGGAAGGATGCTAAAGGTGATACCTGTTCGTGTGGATATTGTAAATACATCAGGAAATCTTTGGGAAGCTGAAGTAAATTTACCCTGTACTGGAATTGAGGATGCAGAAGCTGGACTGTGACCCCTCATCATTTGAGAGTTACTCGACTCCTGATGCTGAGGATTCTTAGCTGGTTCTTAGACCAGAACCTGCCAGCGGTGAGGGAAAGCATACGCAACCCAATATGAGTTATAAACATGCTTCCCCGTTTATTCAGATCGCTACAGGTTACATAGTGTTACAGTTAATTATGCAGAAAGTTACAAGATCATTGGTTAAGTGTCAGAAGGCTGTATTTTTCAGTTCTTTCCCATGCAGAGCCTCGCTGCTCGTGGACACCTGTTCCACACAGAGCTCCTGCTATCTTATCTCCTCCACTCCTTACATTCCTGTGTGTTCCTCCTTCGTCTCTTTCCCACTGGAATCTGAAGATGGTACTTTTCCAGACGATGTTGTTTTCCCAGTGCCTGTGCTAGGCCCTTGGCCTGAGCCGGGCCTGAGCCAGACACTCTCACAGCTTTTACACTTTACTTTGCTCGCACAAAGCCTTCAACGATCCACTGCCTTGCATTTCCAACAAGAACCAATTGCATCCATTGGCTCCCAGACAAACGCTGTATGGAATGTTACAGTTTGAGTTGCTCAAGTTGAAGTTGCTTTAAAAATACTGCTGGCCTTGATTTCTTCAGCTGAAGAGGAGCTTCAACCCCCACTAGCTTGTGGTGTAAGTCATTCAGGAGTAATTTTGAAAAGAATGGAACTAGGGACAGTAATCCATGAATTGGGATAACTTCCTTGGATACTAAAGCACCATTTGCAATGAAAAAATTACTGTCCAGCTCATTGATTTCCACTCTCTACAGCAGGCTGCAGGGCACGGTGTCTGGAGTATCCTCTGCCACCAGAGTCCTGAACAAAATTCAGGAGTGGATTTGGCACCTGCAGATTATGGAAACGATTAAATAGGAAGTTTATCCTTGCAGGAAAGTGTCTGCAGAATCTTTGCTCACGCTTTCCCTGCTCTGTCTGTACTTTTTCCTGTGGAGTCCTGTCTCGTGCCGAGTTGAATTCTCTACTTTTTATGCGTGAGGGGAGGATCAAAGAATCAATATTTTAACTTTTTATTGTTGTTGCTTAATAAAGCAGTGTTTGAAGATGACACTCTTTTGGGAGTGTGTGCTCAAGAAGAAAAGGATTCCGTGCCCAGAAGTACCAAAATACTTTCTGCTGCTTCCACACTGCTGAATTTTGGGTTCACAGAACCACATAGAATGGCTCAAAGCCCATCTCAAAGCCATGGGCAGGAACATCTTCCACTGTCCCAGGTTGCTCCAAGCCCTGTCCAGCCTGGCCTTGGACACTGCCAGGGATCCAGGGGCAGCCACAGCTTCTCTGGGCACCTGTGCCAGGGCCTGCCCACCCTCACAGGGAGGAATTCCTTCCCAATATCCCATCTATCTCTTCCCTCTGGCAGTTAACGCCTTTCCCCCTTGTCCTGGCACTCCAATTCCTGATGAATTGTCCCTCTCCAGGTTCCCTGTAGGCCCTTCAGTCACTGGCAGGGGCTCTGAGGTCTCCACACAGCCTTCCCTCCTCCGGGCTGAGCTTTGCCAGCTCTCCCAGCCTGGCTCCACAGGGGAGGTGCTCCAGTCCCTGTAGCAACTCCATGGCTTCCTCTGGACTTGCTGCCACAGTTCCATGTCCTTGTGTTGGAGGCACCAGAGCTGTGATCTGTGCTCCAGGTGGGATCTGAGGAGAGCAGAGTGGAGGGGAGAGTCCCCTCCCTGGGCCTGCCCACTCTGCTTTTGCTGCTGTATTGTGCTGATTCTCCCTCCAGGGCAGAAGGACAGTCCCAACAGGCAGGAAAGACATAAAACCTTGGAGATATTTTGATGTATCTGTGTGCACTCATTTGTGACTGGTGCTTCTAGGAGTGGCAAAATACTCATGTTGCAGCAGTGCCCCGAAGCTCTGGATTCTCAGAGGGTGTTGCAAGGCTGGTTTCGTTGTTTTCTCTGCACTGACTGGTTGCCTTCATTTCTTTGTAGAGCAAGGCTTAGATCACATAGCAGAAAACATCCTTTCGTATCTCGATGCCAGATCCCTGTGTGCGGCAGAGCTGGTGTGTAAAGAATGGCAGAGAGTCATCTCTGAGGGAATGCTATGGAAAAAGCTCATTGAGAGAATGGTACGCACAGACCCGCTCTGGAAGGGGCTCTCAGAAAGGAGGGGCTGGTAAGTACTACACTCACCTTCTGCACTATTCTCCTTCACAAATTTCCTCAGAATGAGCTCTGCCAAAAAAGAAGTTTAGAGTAAATGGATATTGCTGAGCTCCTGATCTCTGCTGGGAGTGGGGGGCCCAAGCTGTCAGCTCCTCTTTCTGCTCTGGCCTTGTCCCTGTCCTTTTGTGCTCCCATGTCTGTCATGATTTTTTCTTTCTTAAGTCTGTGTGCAAATTTGGGATTTCTGTCTTGTGGGGAGAACTAACAATTCCATCAGCTTACAAAAACCAGTGGCAGTGCATTGCAGGGCTTTTTCTCAAGTATTTCCAATAGCAGCTTGGGGCTGAAGAAGCCTCTCAAAGAGAAACCATTACTGTTTGTGGCAGTGGAATTTTTCTGTTCTTTCCAAGTTTCTGGAGAGCTGTTCTGCTTCAGAAACCTGTTTCCCTGTGCTCTCTAGTGGTGTGCCTGAGCAAAGGCATGCACGGAGCAGGCATACACTGCTGCCTATGGAGCAGGGAATAAAAATTGCAAAACACTTACTATCTTTTTAATCTTGGACATTTTAAATATTTGTTAAAGTTACAAGGTCACAAGGGCTGTAATAGTGATACTGAAAATTCTTCTAAGTATTTTTGAGAATATGCGCTAAGGGTTTCTTCTGGGCAGCCTTCGCGTTCCTGTGAAGTTTGGATTCTTTGTGGTACGCTGAAAACTGTGTTTCTCCTTCTCTCTAGGGATCAGTACCTGTTTAAAAACAGACCAACAGATGGGCCTCCCAATTCGTTTTACAGGTCCTTATACCCAAAGATAATCCAGGATATAGAGGTAAGTGTTCTGATCTGTCCTGTCTGCAGGACAGATAATGGTGCTGATGTTGGGGTTCCAGAGGTGGTGCATGTTGGAGCAATGAATCTGTGTCACTACTGTTCTTGGGATGATTCAAACACCTTCAGCAACTCCCTGCCACAGCAGGTGCATTGGTTTAGGTGTTAACACCATCCCTTTTGAATGTAAAGATTTTTGGAACTCTTCTGGACTATGGATTTTAATAAAATAGCAGCTTTAGGACATACTATCCAAGATAATTCCATGTATTGCTGAGTGTTCAATGTATGGGCTACACTCACTTAGAAGGTGATCTGAAGGCTAATGTCTTAAACACCAATAATTTAAAACATTACTTCTAAAGCAGTGACTGACTGTTACAAATACAGCTTTGGTCCCCATATGGGATTTTTCCTCTCTCCAGTGGTTTGATGGAGTAATAATCAGTCCTATGATGGTAAACTCACTGGGCCATCAGTAGTAAAGAAGGTTCAGATATGAAATTTTGTTTATCTTGTTTTGAGATTTACAGAGTTGGGCTGCTTGGTGGTTTTAAAATATTTCTGATAAATCAGGATCACCTCAGTGTTCTGCCAGCAGGAGAAAATGTATCTTGCTCTGTTTGCTGTACCCACCACAAAGCTCTGAAGTTACACCACAGACTGTCATGGATTTATTTCGGGATGGGAAATTATTGGTCTGAAATTCATTAGTGGGGAAATGTGTTTTGATGTTGAAGACAGATCTGAACTAATGGAATCACTCTGCAGAATGGCAAATGGCAATTTGTGCTGCTTGGCACTCAGGAAACAAAATTATCCCGAACTCTGAACCCAGCTGTAAAATGGTTCTGCTGGAAGCCATAAAGTACTTTGCAAATATCTTTTTGTAAACCTTGCTACAAAATTTATCGACATTTAAAGAACTAAGCATGAAATGCACCCTAGGCAAAATATGACCAAACTTGGTATTTACCTGTCAGCTGAATTTATTATTCAGCACTTTATTATTTGAGGGGAGATGTATTGTCCCTGTAGGGAATGAGAGTGATGTTGCAGTGATGAGAAGCCTGTGGGATTAAGAGCTCTTAGTGTGATATTTTCTTGCTTTCTGCACAATTCTGGCCTAGTTTTATGAAGAAAATGGGCAAAAAGCAGCATAAAAACCTTTGCATAGAACACTAGAACAGTTTTATCACTTTTAATGATATTCTTCTGAAGCTCATTTGGGTAAGTGGAAGATTTGTGTAGGCATTGTTGTTACTAGAGATGGAAGGATTCCTTGAAGGTGTTCTGAGAGCTTTCTGAGGCTTCTGACCTGTCCCAGTCTGCTCTTTAACACTGTGATTCTTCAGTTGCTGTAGATTTGCTTTGCAATGCACAGAAATGAAGCTCCTGAATCAGGCAGTCCTTGCTAGACTGAAACAAACAGCAAAAACCCAAACCCCTCATACTTCTCTCATCCTCAATATCAATAATAAATATGACAATATTGTCAAGTCTCCAAATATCTGAGAGTAGGGAAAGGATAAACCATTAAAATATACTGTAAATCGGAATGTTTCTTGAAAAAAAACCCTTAATTTCATTAAATTAACAGTAAATATATTAAACCCTCAAATTAGGAGGACAAATTTGCCCTGCACAGCCTGGTGAGTAAGAGCTCATCCTTTCAAAATAGATACAAAACACACTGGTTCTGGCAAGTCAAGAGACACAGATTTCCAAGACTCCTTTGAACCTTAAATTTCTTTGCGTTTCAGTTCATGGCTGTTTATTTTCCATTCAGTGAGACTCAGGTGGGTAGGACGTGCAGAGTCAGGGCTTGTCCCTGGCAGGCTGTGGGATGGAGCTGGAGCCCAACCTCAGCCATGCTGTGCCACTGGCATTAAAAACTGGGCCCTGAGGAATGAACACAGAGGAAATGGGAGCTGTTGCCATGGTTTCTGCCCATTCCAAGCTGCCTGGCAATCCAGCTACTGCTACATGTGCTTCCTGTAATTTCTATCTAATGCTTGTGTACTTAAAGGTGTTAAATATTCCTCCCAGGTGTGTCAGGCTCAGGCAGAGCAGGGAAGCAGAATCAGCACTGTGAGAGAAAATCCCATGTCGTTCTCTACCTTCCCTTCCATCCTTGTCTACAGACCCTTGTAAAACTGGAGTCCTTAGTGCTGTCAATCACTTGGGGTGGAAATTAAGGTGTTGGCAATGACCTTGACACCATCCACGGCCTGTGGGCACTTTGGAAGTGCAGTAAAGCTCAAATCAGCCAGGACCTGTCACCTGTGGGCTCCTGCCTCTGCATTCCCTGGAGCAAGAGTAAGGGAAGCCTCTCTGTGCCCATATCCAGGAAGGAACTGCATCTTATTCCAGTCTTCCAGAGTGGAGAAGTCTGTGTCTGAAAAGCAGTGAGTCAATTCCAGAGTCAGCAGTGCTCCATTTGCATGGGCAGTGCATTCCTTCTTCCAGTTCCTCGGAATTGCCGTACTGGAGGGGAGGCAGGAGGATTGTGCCATAGCAGATTTTTCTCTGCTTGCATATTCCCTCCAAGCCCTCTGAAATATTGCTGTTTGCCAGGTCTCCCACCTGGAGAGGAGTTGGTGTTTGTGCTAATAGTCAAGGGCCTAATAATTCTTCCACTTCCAAAAGTCTATTAGAATTTTTCAAATAAATCACCCTTTAAAGTACTTTTCACAAATTGCTTCCCTAAAGGGCTGTCAAATGAAGCTTTTAACACTGTTTAAAATGTAGAGAGTGAGTACCATTTACAACCAAACTTAGCTTTAAGATTAACTTTTTCCTCTTTTTCTTGTTTTTAAGCCTGAAGTTGCTCTTCCACAGTTTGTACTTTTCCCATTCTTCCATGTTTCACAGCAATGTGCAGAAGCTCTTAAAATAAGACTTTCATCTTAGCTGTGATGAAGAATGTTTTGTCTCTGAATATCCAAGTGTTTTTTCTTCAAATGTTTGCCTGGATCTTTAATAAGATCTTCCTGTTTCTGTCAGAGGGTCAGAGTTTAGGGAGCCATATTAGCTGTTATAGAATTATATACCTGTTAGGAGACAAATCCAAAGGACTTGATTTTTTAATGCAGTAAAATATGTTCGATGTAGCACATCAAACATAGCAATGACAAGCAAATCCTGTCATTTGGTGTTTTACCACAAAGATAAACCAAATTCTTCCTGATTGTTTCTGAGAGTGAGAGTTAGGAATTTACTACAGCTGGTACTAAACTGGATTGTGGGCAGAGATAAGCTCAAAGGAAAATGTGCTCTCTGCCTGTCAGAATTTGAAAAATAATCCCAGACCTGAATTACCAATTGGAAGGAAAAATGAGGAATGATAAACTGCAAATTTGAATTCATTCCCTTGGGCTCTACTTACGTTGTGGGTCAAAAGTTCATGCAACCACAAAGTGGTGGTAGCCGAAGGTAATACAGGCAGGGATTTGGCAAAAGGAGCTTCCCTTGCCTCTCCAGAAATGTTATGGTGCCAGTGTCTGTTTGTTTCATGCCAAACATATTTTAGGACCAAAATGTCACTTCTGAAATCATTGGATTTGAAAATAAGAGGACATTTAGAGATCTGAAACCAAGTTCTTGGAAAGAGATGGTTACTCCCCACCTCCACTGTGAAGCCAAATATTTAATTAGGTTTTATTTCACAAGAGGTGGTCTGGTCATTCTAAATGTCTCCAAGTCACATGTTGAACTGCCAAGGTTCTTTAGGCGCTTTTTAAAAGGGAAAACCTTTTTGGATTTGGGTTTGGGGGGTTTATCCTAGAAAACTGGACTTGGTTTGAGACCTTGTTTGTGGAGAACCCCCAGCTGGTGCAGGATGTCCTGTGCAGGGTTGGCTGTTCCAATGGGGCTGTGTCCACAGGCACAGTGCCAGGCTGGGAAGTTTAATCCTGCTGGTTCCAGAACCCCAAGTCCTTGGAATTTTTCCATATTATTTGTGAAGCTTGGCCAACTATTGTGTTGTCCCTTCAGGATTAGCACAAGTATCTATTTCTAGTGATGAGTTGAGAAGAATTTTTTTTCATAAATGTTCCCCTTACCTTGAGACACAAGGTGAGTGCTCTCAGCTCGTTTCCATGGAGACTTGGGTCCACCTAATTAAGATGAGAATTAAAATGTGGTTTTTCTGAAGACTTTAGGAAAATGTGGTGCCAGGCCATCAGATAAACACTGTGTGTTCTTCTGAATTCTGAATCAGTTCAGGTTTTAGGACTGGAACTGAAATTTTAAAGCCTTGGGACAATTGGAAAGGGGGAAAAAGTCAGTTCTTGTCCTAAGTCCCTACCAGCATTGGGAGATGGTTGTTTATGAAAGTTGCAGGGTATAATTTCTGAGGGAAATGGGTTTGTTTAGTACTGCTCTAATTATGATGCTGGAGAAATTTTATGTGCATATGTGGGGAGAATCTGGTCAGCATTATATGCCTAGAAATTTTTTCAGCCAGCCTTTGAAATCTCTATTCCACAGGCACTTTTCAAAAAACATTTCTTAAAAATTAAGCCGGCCAAGGAAAGGGGAGGCTTTGGAGCAGGAGGGACAAAGTTCTTGTGGTGCCTGGAACAGATTTTAGCTCTCTCCTCTGAGCAAGGCAGAGCTCCCCTTTAGCTGCCCTGGCCACAGGGTGAGGCCATGGCTTGGCTCTTTTGGTTCCCTTTGCCCACATCACTTTTGCTTTGTAACGCAGATGGGCTGGAGAGCAGCCCCTGGAAAGGGACCTGGGCATGGGTCCTGGTCCATGGCACGTTGGATGAGCCAGCAGTGCCCTGGGGCCAGGAGGGACATCCCTGTCCTGGGGGATCAGGCCCAGGGAGGGATTGTCCCACTCTGCTCTGGGCTGGGGCAGCCTCACCTCCAGTCCTGGGGCACTTTGGGGTGACAAAATACGAAAAAGCATTAGAGAGATCCTAAGGAGGCCACAAGGATGGGGAAGGGTCTGGAGAGGGAGCTTTGTAAGGAATGGCTGAGGGCCCTGGGCTGGTTCAGCTGCAGCACAGGAGCTGAGGGCAGAGCTCCCCGGGGGCTGCAGCTCCTCCCGAGGGCAGCGCAGGGACAGCTCCGAGCTCTGCTCTGGGACAGGGACAGCTCCAGGGAACGGCTGGAGCTGGGCCAGGGCAGCTCAGGCTGGAGAGCAGCAAAGGTTCTTCCCCAGAGGGTGCTGGCACTGCCCAGGCTCCCCAGGGAATGGGCACGGCCCCGAGGCTGCCACAGCTCCAGGAGCGCTTGGACAGCGCTGCCAGGGGTGCACAGGGTGGGATTTGGGGTGTCTGTGCAGGGCCAGGGGTTGGACTTTGATGATCCTTGGGGTCCCTTCTAACTGAGGATATTCAGTGACTGTGTGAACTTTGTATTTTTCATGGTGTGGTGCGTAACGTGGTTATTATCTCCAATGAAACTAAAAAGGTGCAATTATTTTGTTTTCCAGCAGCATTATTTTGGTCAGGTGTGGTGTATAGTCAGATTCACTTGTCACTAAAGTGCCTCAGAGGACCCCTATCTCTTTCATTGTTACTGGTTTGTATTTTTAAGATTTCCTCTCCAGGTCTGGTAGTTACAGCAGTTACTTCTCCTGCATTGCTTTGGTGTAAGCAGTTACCCATTTGTAGTTCATATGTATTGATGTTGCACCTGTAACATAAAAGTTTGAAATTTTAGTCTTAAGTGTGTAAGTTGGTGGAAATTGGTGGAAATGAAGATCTTCTAAGAGAAAACCAGGCAGAGCATCAGTGCATGTTACTGTGATCTTGGCAGCTTCAGAGATGAAAAAGGTGCTGCCCTGGAATCCCTTTGGGCTCCTGTGCTTTCAGGCTGTGGTTGCAGAGGGGCTTGGTGGACAGGACAGACCTTTCAGGGAAGAACAGCTTTGTCCATCTGCATCCTCCTGTTCCAGGGACTCCTGAGTGGAAGTTGTGGAGATTCTTTACACCTTAACTGGGGAAGCAGAACAACTAATGTCAGGCCAGGCTGGCCAGCACAGCCTCCAAGACAGAAGCACAGGGATGAGGTGCAGCTCCCCTTGGGGTCATCCTTGTCTCTCGTGTCCTTCCTTGGTGGAGTTCTGCCTCCCTCAGCATGTCAGGCATTCGCACCACCCTGGGCAGTGAGACAGTCCCAGTGCTGAATGACTGTTCCTTAGCTCTGAAAGTGCAGTTCATGTTGCTTTTTTTGTCTGGTTTGCCTAAGCTGGTCTAGACTGTTTTGTCACTTTAAGGGCACACACTGTCTTTTCCTCAGGCTTGATTCCATGGTCCGTATTACACTGTCCCAGAGTCATTCCTGTATTCCTTGCTTGTCAGTGGTCTTTAATGCAATTTCTTCGAGTCTTCTCTTCCTCTGTAAGGCATCAGCATATTCCACTGATCTCACTCAGCATTGCAAGGTCGATCTGTGCTTTTAAAATGGGGCTTTAGAAGGGGATCAGCAAAGCTGCAGCGAGGGACAGAGATGGTTGTACTTGGTGGCCTTTGAGCAGCTCCATACTCACAGCATCAGTCCTATGCAGAGAGGACTCCCAGAGAGGGACCACATCCCATCAGTTTGTATTGTCACATCTGGCTCTTACCTAAGCAGATGCAGATATCAGGAACTTAATTTTAAAGTCCTGAATTCTGCTGAGAAACTTCCTAGGAAAAGCTTGCATTTCCTTTAGGTCTAGAGTTATTTAGATTTTTGACTTTGCTGTTTATGTTTTGCTGAGTTCAGCCAGAAAGCCACTTCTCTGCAGAGTCCTGGGAGCAGCCCAAGCCTCTGAGGTAATGAACATGTCATAGCTTTTCTTCTTCAGGCTGATGCAGAGATTACAAAAGCTCTTTGCCCTTCTTTGTCTATCAGCAGTTTGGAGACCCAGCAGTGAATTCCATAGTCAAGCCAGGATCTGGGGAATCCTTCTTCAAGAGCTTGATGCTGGCTTTTCTCCCTAATAGACTTGAGAGAGTCCAAGAGAGGAAGGATCTCAAAGGTGCAGAGAACCTTGTGCCATGGACAATCTGTCATTTTGTCTTTGCTTATCAAACCCTCTTAACTTTATCATGAATGAATTATTAAGCCCTCTCTACCCTGGTGACATAAGTTCATTTACTTGTGCCTTTCTTCTGCCATGGTCAGGAAGGATTTTCCTTTTTCCCTTTGAAGAAAGCATGAGAAGAACAAAGGGTTGATTTTCATGGCCTAATGCGTCAGGAGAAATCCCTACATACGTAACAAATGTGGATGTTCCTTTTGCTTTTTTCCTGCCCCACTTGTCCTGCAGGAGAATTGTGTATTCAGAGGGAACAGAAACTCCTTGGTTTATGGGATTAAGATAAACCCACTTACTCTGCAATAACATTCACAAGGATAAAAATGCAATTGTTAGCCAAGGAGCTGAACACAGTGTACATTATCCAATGGGAAAAAAACCCCTGTTCCTAGTAGATTAACACTTCCAATGTATAGTTCATGTTCCAGCTGTTAATCCAGATGAATTACATTTTTTTCACTGTGCATCTTTGCACCAGTGAATATATTCTGGCATGGTCAAGGCTTGGCTATACCTCTACATCTTGGACTATTTTCTATTTGTACTTTTCTCACTAAATACCTTTTTTTCTTTCAATCCATTTATGCACCACTTCAGCTGCCAAATGGCTCTCCCGCTGTGGCAAATGTTTTGGCAAGTGCTCAGTCTTTATCCCTTGTATTTCCAGGTTTTGTTGGTTGTGCAGCATTTGTGAGCTCCTTGCTGCTGTTGCTCTGGTGAGCTTTTAGGAGAGTGTGAGAAACTGTGGGTGTGAACTCAGGAGACAGTGTTCTGCTTTACTGGGAAACCCAAGTTCAGAGGCAGAGGGGACTTTTGAGGGGATCTGTAGAAAATACAACAGTGTGTGTTGGATATATCGGTGTTGGTTTGGAACCCTAAATATGCAAATAAACTGTGGGATTATTCATCCCTGACTCCCTGATGCTTTTAAGAGTCCATAAACACAGTGCTCTGCTCACCCCTCATACCTGCTGCCCTCCCTACTCTTTGTATCTGGTTAGAATGTCTCCTGGCAGGAGGGTGCAGGTGAAAACTTTCACCCACTGCACCATGGAGTAACAACCAGAAATTCCCTACAGCAGAAGCTTTCATGTGGTTACCAGTTCTGCATTAAGCGTGTTCCTCTCGGAGGGTCCTGCAGCTGCCCACCCACTCAGTCTGTTCAGTCATCCCAAATGTTTTTTCTCTGGATGTGCACATCTGGTTTCACTCTGCTGCCCAGGGAAATGCTGCTGTACATTCTGTGTGTCGTGGCTGCTTTCCCAGCATCCCAAGAATTAAGGCAGCGTAAGGGGATTTTACAAGTTCTCCAAAAACAGGCACTGTTTTCCCACAGTAGCCACACCACATAATGGCTAACTGGAATGACAGCTACTCACAGAACTGAAATGTGCACCTGTATGTGACTTATTGTCCTCACAGAGATACGCAAGACTTTAGCTTTCCTTTATCTGAAGCTAGGATTTTCTTATGGTGAGCCACTGAAGTAGCTTCCTATAGTGAGCTTGTGAGAATGGAGTCAGCTTGTGTCCTGAGTGCCTGGGGAGCGCACTTTCACTGAATGCTGTTCTGTTTGGGAAGCCATGACCAGCAGCATTGCTGATTTGTGGGGTTCCCAGTGTGTTCTGGAGCTGTTGGGAGTGGCAGTTGCAGGAAGCTGAAGTGTGGAAGTGCTCACAGGGTGAAATGTTGGAGCACTCACAGCTCGTCTGGCACGTGCTCGGTGCAACTGCTTAATGCAGACCTTTCCAAGAACAGGGCTTTGGGGAAGCTCTCCCTTAAGACTATTCAGAACTGAATATCTGAACATAAATAGTTTCTAAAACTATTTAAATTGGCTGACTGGGATTTCTGATGCTTTATCTCCTGTGTGTCCAGTGTTACTATTTCACATTTAAATCTCCTGCCTTTAGATCTGTGATTATATTGGTTCCTGCTGTTAATGCCTGTAATCCTTTCCTATTTCTGAGGGTCAGAGTTGTTCATGAGCTGCAGCCCTGCCTTCCTAGCCCAGATGATAAACCTTGAGATAAAGCTTGGGAATTGCCTGTCCTTCCCTCTTCATTCCATGCTGACCAAGGAGGGTGATGAGCTGGGTGATTCCCTCCAAGGCTGAGCCGGAGCAGTGTCAGGTTTGAGCCCAGTTCCCAGTGTGACAATCAGCAGGGCACTGGGAGGAAAGCTAATCCCAAAATGACACCCTCACTGTCCTGATTTCATTAGCTTCCCCACCAAACTGGAAGGGAATGAGAGAGGATGAGTGACTTGTCAGCTGCTGCTCTAGAAGGATCTCTCAGTATTTATGATTTAGATGAATTCCTGGGGCACATCAGGTTTGTATTAGGACTGGGTATAGTTCTCTCCTAATTGCATAATGGGAGACAAATTGAAGGAGCAAACACATGGAAAACAAAGTGGAAAGTCAGTTTTCCCTTGAACCAGACATGTTTTCCTAGAATTGGGATGTCACACTCCACTTCTGTCTTTAGTGAGGGTTCAGTCAGTTTTAGTCTTGGAGGAGCAGCAGAGGTGCCTACTACTGCTTTGGAAGTTAGGATTATATAATAAATATGCTTTTCCAAACACAGTGACAGTCTGTCAGCTTCTCCCCAGGTTTCCATGCAGGATTTGAGGAGAATCCTAGGAAAATAGCCAAACAGATGGCCTGTTCTGGTGCTTGTACTGAAAGGTGAAAGCATCTCAGCCTGCCCAGGTGCTGCAGGTGTTGGCCTGGACTTCTGTGCACAGATTCTCTTATGGTTGTTGTTAGGATCTTCCTGTCCAAAATCCCACATTTCTTTGAATCCAGCATCAGTTTTCCAACAAGCAATAAAGCTGATTAAAACCTGAAAATCGTGCTGGTTCTGCTGTGAAATAGTTTGCATCTTTTAAGGCGTGTCAGGTCTCTTGCCCTAAGAATATCTTTCAGAATGAAAATGATGAGAATTACCCTTCCACAGATTTTAAGTGGGGGGAGGAAAGAAAGTTTGGGTTATTTGAATTCTTATAGTTCCTGTTGAGCTTTATTTTTATCGGGGTTTTAGGTACTTTGAGGAATGTTTCATGTCTCAAAGCCCTTTTCCAAGGTGTGTAACTACAATTAATGGGTGATATGGCTGGGTATGGGAAGGGAAGGCCCAGGAAATCCCTTCACATGTTTGACTGAACAAGGCACCACGTGAGCTCCTGGTCTCGTCTTTGCTGCTTTTGTTGGTTGGTCATGTAAATATGGGTGGAACCAAAGGGTTCTGAAATGTATCTCTGTAATGGCTCCTTGGGAAATTCTCATTTAGGTTGGTTGACCATAATTCCCCGTACTAAACACAGCTTTTGTCATAGCAAATTACAGAAGTGCTAATTCTGATTCATTGTGGTTTGTGTGTATTAGTTGGGAGCAGGAGAAGAGATTTGTTTATATCCTTCAGATTCAAGGATCATGTGCGTAAAAGTGGGAAGCTGGGGGGGTTTGGGACAGTCCTGCTCCAGCCTCAGGCCCAACTTCTGTTTTTTGCCTTCTGGTCAGACTATAGAATCCAACTGGAGGTGTGGGAGGCACAACTTGCAAAGGATCCAGTGCCGCTCTGAGAACAGCAAAGGGGTCTACTGTTTACAGTATGATGATGAGAAGATCATCAGTGGCCTACGAGATAACTCCATTAAGGTGAGCATTTCTCGTTGTCCTTTCCCTGGAGGTGAGTGGGGTTCTGTCTTGGGAAGCTGCCTGTGCTCCCTTGGTGTCTCCTGTGTCTCCATGGGACATTGTTTGGTGAGGGTGGAATGTGTGATCCTGGCAAAGTTCTCACCTGCACTGTGCTCTGGAAGCTTGGGGCACTGCCAGCCAGGGATCACTTCCATTGACTACAAAGATGTGCCTGTGAAGTCAGTGTTCCCCCAGGAGGGGAAGATCTCTGTGTGCCACTGTCCTGGGCTGTGGCTCCTTCATTGCCAGGAGTTTGCTTCCATGCTCATCCTCCCTGGCACTTCCTTTGGCCAAATAGGATTTGATCTCCCTGTGAGGGTTGGTTATTTCACTGTTCTCTCAAAAACTGCATCAAGACTTCCTTAATCTGAGGGGAAGGACGAGGCCCACTGATGGGACAGACTCACTCCTCATGGAGTCTGATTTTCCTCCTTTCTTTACAGCTGTGACAATGTTCAAGTCTTGGATCCATGTTCTTGATAAGCCATTTGCCCTTCTTGTTTTTAACAGATTTGGGACAAAACAAGCTTGGAATGTTTGAAAGTATTAACGGGACATACTGGCTCAGTTCTTTGTCTGCAATATGATGAAAGAGTTATTGTAACTGGATCTTCAGATTCTACAGTGAGGTGAATGTTAAGTTTTTGCACAAAAATAATTTGAGTATCAGGGCTGGGAATATTTTCAATAATCTCTAAATATCAGAAAACATCCCTAATACAAATGTGATACTGGTATTCCAGAAGCAAGATATTCATACTTGGCAAAACATCATATTAAATAATTTCTTCCAAATCTATTTTGTTCTTTTAGCATTGGGAATTTTGAAGGAATATGACCTGAGTGATCCTGAAGTTTCAGAGTGGGAATGGCCAACTATACACTGATTTCTTCAGTTAGGGTTTCTTGTACTGCCTTGTGACATGCTGTAGTTGTGACTGTTATTGAGAGGGTGTTCAGTACATATGGAGCACTGTCTGACTGCAGTTCTGCTGGCAGTGAGAGCTCTTGCAGCACCCATCTCCCTGCCTTCCCCAAGCCTTCCCCAAGCCCTGCCAGGGATTAGACAGCCAGAGCTCTCCCTTAGAGACTGGATCAGGCGTGTGCATGTTCACACCCTGCAGAGCCGTCAGCCTTCCCTTGGGATAACACTGTTCTCTCCCGCAGAGTTTGGGATGTAAATACAGGTGAAGTTCTGAACACGCTGATCCACCACAACGAGGCCGTGCTTCATTTGAGGTTCAGCAACGGTCTGATGGTGACGTGCTCCAAGGACAGGTCCATTGCCGTGTGGGACATGGCGTCCCCCACGGACATCACCCTGCGCCGCGTGCTGGTGGGACACCGGGCTGCCGTCAACGTGGTGGACTTCGATGACAAGTACATCGTGTCAGCCTCGGGGGACAGGACCATCAAGGTAAGTGCTAGGGCTCTACTCTAGGGCTGCGTGGCTCCCAAGGAAAGCCTTGGAGTAGCTGAGGGCTTCAGGAGCAGTTCTGGCCCTGTGCCTTTCTAGTGTCTCTCAGTGAACAGCATCCTCTTGCTGGCTCTTGGTGACTTTGGGCACACAACTGCACTCAAATATTTTCATGGCTTCTGTTGTAGAGCTGCAGAAAAGAAAAACCCATTTGCTGTTTGAACTCTTGTCTCAAGATCAGTTGCTTTGTTAAATGTGGCACATCCTGTGCCTTTTTCCAGTGGTATTTTTAATTTCACTTGGCAATTCTGTCCAGACATGAAATTCCTCAGCAGTGCCTTTCCTCACCACGCCTTCCCAGCAGCTCAGCCACGCTGTGCCATGTTTGAAGGATTCAGAGGCTGGATTTGAAGGCTGTTACATACCAGAAGATTTGAGTTACCCAGAGTGCACTAATATAACAAAGGCATTTCCACCCTGCTCTCTCTGAACCAGAGCTGCCTTAGCCTGGGCCAAGAAGTTCTTGGCAGGTCCATGTCCAAATCTCTGCCAGAGATCCTGCTGCACTCTGTGTTGGAAAATGAGCCACTTGATACTCTGCATTACAATCAATTGCAGTTCATTAAAAATGGGCAAAGTTGATTGAATCATTTAATGTTAAGAAAGAAGCACCCACTGAGCTAAAAGGCCACATTTGGGCCTTCTCTTACTTGTAGCCTGCTAGTAATTTCTTTGGTAAAAAATGTGGGAGTTTGCATGTTGCATAACTCCAGTTTTAAAAGTTATTCTTGACTTCCCAAGTGTAATCAAACTTTTGAAATCATTTGGGGCTGTCTCTGCCACCTGAAAATATTTTAGATACAACTCACAGCCATAGCAGTGCCTGTGGCTCTGTCACTGCTGGGTCCCCACAAGTGCCTGGGCCCTGCTCTTTGCCTCTAAAGATGCACTGTGGGTTTTCACTCCTCTGTCCAGCAGAGCTCAGCCTCGGCGCTGTTCTGTTTGTGAATTCATGGTGGCTTCTCCTGCAATGCAGAAGCCTTGTTTGGTGCAGCTCTCAGGGGAGTTTGTGCTGTGTCCCCAGGTGTGGAGCACCAGCACGTGCGAGTTTGTCCGGACCCTGAACGGGCACAAGCGCGGCATCGCCTGCCTGCAGTACCGGGACCGGCTCGTGGTCAGCGGCTCCTCAGACAACACCATCAGGTGGGTGCCTCGAGCTGCTGCCCGTGTGCAACAGGGCCCTTTGAACCTGAAAACAGGATTTCCCTGAACTTTAATGCTGCAAAACTTACCGTGCATGGCTTGCCTTTGAAGCAGATGGTTTATGAATGGGGCTTACCTCAGTGTGGGAGTAAATACATCATAACCCCATCAAAGAGTGGGACACTGAGGTGTCAAAGTGAACAAAATTTCTTATCTCCTGTATCTGCTTGTCTTCTGCTGGGAGAGATGGGGAAGACCTTGCTCCTTGGTTTTCTTATTTCCTGAACCTCTAATCAATGGTTCACAGAGAATTTAAAAAACTATGGTAGAATTTCTCACGATAACACATATCTATGCTTTAGTTGCGTGTGATTTTGAATGATTACTTTAATTTTGATATGTGTACTGTAACTGCTCTGAATGACACACCCTTTCATGCAAATTACGTACCTCCCACAGCAAACCAGTCAGTAGATGGTTAACCCTGGGTGTGGGAATCAGACTTTCTCCTGTGTTCTCCTCAGGCTCTGGGACATTGAATGTGGTGCCTGTTTAAGAGTATTAGAAGGCCACGAAGAGCTGGTTCGATGCATCAGGTTTGACAACAAGAGGATTGTTAGTGGAGCCTATGATGGGTAGGTTTGAAAACAGTTCCAAAAGTTTTGCCTTCCTTAGCAGAGCATTTTCTGAAAGCCCCTGAGCCTTGTGTTCCCTGGGTAGGGGTTCTCTCCTGGTTTGGTGGATGGATCAGTGTGTACCTGAGTGGCTTCTCCTCAAACACTGCAACACAGCAGGCTGCAGTTTCAAGTAGCCAAGGAGCTGCTTGTCTCGTGCTCTTTAGCACACTCCTAAATTGTGTTATCACTCAAGTTTTACTTTCTGTAGTAAGTAAACTTGTGTTTGGCTGAAGTGACATTCCTTTGTTTCTTCCCTCAGGAACTGCTCCTTACCGGGGCCTGTATGCTTACAGTAGATCAAACATTCTATTTTTATAAGGCAGTGCAAATGTTTATTATGATTGTTAGTATACCTTGTGGGGCTCTCAGAAGTGTTCAGTGACCATTTCTGTGGGGCTGAGGGCAGGACCCCTGCCATGAGCACCTCTGGCTTGCTCAGTGTCTGCAGTGCATTGTGGATTCGTGGCACTTCACATCCATGTCCAACTTACCCTTTTCTTCTCCTGCCTGGGTAGCAGAGTTACTGAAAACAGTTCTGGAACTGGGTTTGTCTGTAGCCTTTTATTTGGGGTCAGTGTCTGCCTGGGCTTGGTGGGCCCAGCTTCATTCCCACATTCCAGAGGGGTTTGTGTGTGCGTTGCAGGCTTGCCTGTCACAGCCATCACAGAGCCATCCCTGGATTTGCTGCTGCAAAGAAGCACAGAACTGCCTGGGTTTCACAAGGCTGAGCAGTAGTATTTCTCACAATGTGCTTGATCCTGAGGAACTAGCTGTAGGGAAAACCTGGCAAGCTTTCCAGGACTTTGGGAGTTATTTTCTATGCTTTCATAATGATTTTTTTCTGTTACTTTTAGGAAAATTAAAGTTTGGGACTTGCAAGCTGCTCTTGACCCTCGTGCCCCAGCAAGTACATTATGCTTGCGTACGTTAGTGGTATGTAAACATTAATTTGGGGTCATCTGGGGTTTTTATTACATTATTGTGGGATAGGTGGGAATGTCAGGATGGTTTATGAAGTTCAGAGTGCTTAAGAATGAAGAAAAATCTGTCATATCCTGAATTATTTGCATCCGAGCTTAAATGAAAGATCAAGTTTTTCTGGCTTGAGACTTTCAGATACCCTTAAAAGAAAAAGCAATCATCATGATACTGTATCAAATCACTCTGGTTATTGGTGTGTTTCCCTACTATCACTGTAGGGCTGGTTTTAAATTTCCTCTTATTAAAAAAGGGGGAAGAATCTTGTGAGCCTTCCCAACCTTTTCTCCTAACTCTTCACTTTGGAAGGAGGAGATGGGAAGGGGGTAGGGAGTTTGAGTCCAACAGATTGCCACAGGAACTCTCGCCCCTTCAGAGGACTGTCACATTTAAGGCTTAAGTTGCTTAAGTTATGTTTTTCTTTGTAATAAGGGGTTTGGCTTATAACAGCAGACTTAATTAAAAGTAGATGGGGAAATGAATTCCTTGTTCTTTTCACCCAAATGTGTGTGGAATTTTACCTCAGGGGTCAGTTTGACAAGTCTGTAGCAACTCAGAGTCCATGACTATAGGTGATGCACATTCTTGGCCTTTCCAACACCTGGAGAAGTGCTTATGTGGTTAGAAATGCTTCTTCGTTTTCTTTCTCTTCTTTATACAGAGATGAGATTTATCTATTCTTTCATTTAGTTTTAGTGAAAAGGTTGATTGTTTCCCTTCTGTGGGTATCCTGTAGCTCACGTTGAGTTTGGGGTTGCTCTGCCAGCTTGGGTTAGTTCTCCAATAAAGGCAGAGTCCCCACTTCAAATTTAATGACAATGGATAAGCAGGACTAAGAGGAGACCCTGTTCTGTGCTCCTTGGTGCCACTGGGGTTTGTTGGAAGAGCTGCTGGAGCATGTACTCCCCTTCTTATGGCAGTGTTTGAATTCCTGGCTCATGCATGAGCCCTGAGGATCCTTTCAGCAGGGTGGAGCTGTGATGTGCTGTTTTGGGGTTGCACAAAAACAGAATCAGCAGAGAATTCAGCAGAAGGAGCCCTGACAGAGCATCAGTGCCAGCCAGTGGCCAAAGTTGCTGCTCCTTGAGGGACAGACAGCTTCTGTCTGGAATAATCTCAGCCTGTGGCTGGCCCTGCCGAGGGAGGCTCAGGATATAGCACTGGATTTGAGAGCCACGTGTTTTCTGTAAAAAATGTACATACAAAAGCAGCTTTTCTTAGATTTGTGTGTAATTATAAAGACTTTTTAGTCAACTCAGCAGAGTTTGACCACATTTTGTATGTCCAGAGGGAAGGACTCTCTGAAGGATTTTGTGTGATACCAAGTGGTGTTTCCCTCTGCCTTGCTAACTGCTTGTCTCTTGCCCACAGGAGCATTCAGGACGTGTCTTTAGGCTCCAGTTTGATGAATTTCAGATCATTAGTAGTTCCCATGACGATACAATTCTGATTTGGGATTTCTTAAATGTGCCACCGAGTGCCCAGAACGAGACCCGCTCTCCATCTAGAACATACACCTACATCTCCAGATAACAGTCTGCACTTTACTGCCCTCAGAAGGTAAGGCTCCCTCCTTTGTTGGATCTGGTAAATGTCTGAAATGTTCCCTCTGCCTGCAGCTTGGCTTAGTCAAACAAGCTGAGGTTTTCCTTAAGGAAATAAAACCTTTTTCTGCCACGTCTTTCCCTATCTAGTCTTTGTGTGGTCATGCTCCATCATGTCCTGTTGGCTTCCCCCTTCTGTAATCCCTCCTGGTTATAATTGAATGTTCAGACATGTTACAGAAAGCTGTTATGTATTCACAACATCCCTGGGAATTGAGAAGACTTGGTGTATGGCACAGGCATTCCAGCTATCCCGTGAAATTGGAGCTGTTCAGAGCTCTCACGTACCTGCTGGCTGTGGGAAGCTGTGGGAGGAGCAGTGCAGGGCCTGTGCAGCACTCTGAGCCTTGGGCAGGTGCTGCCCAGGAGCAGCAGCTCTGTGAGAAGCACGAGTGGCAGGGAAAGCTCTCAGAGCTCAGCAGCACCGGCTCAGAGCTGACTGAAACAGAGCCCAGGAACTTGGAGTAGTTGGGTTCCCTTTCCCAGTCACTGCAGTCAGTGCTCAGAGCCCTTTGTTGGGATTCTTTTCCTTTCTATTGCTGCCAACAATTGCGCTTCAAACTACACCTGTGAGTGCTGGGACTTGGAATCACAGGCACTGCTCTTCCAAAGCACAGCAGGCTCTGCCTGTGCTTCCAAGGAATTGGAGACACCACAACAAGAGGAGTTGGGAGTGACATTGCCCCAACAGGAAGGATTTATTTTATTTGAAGTAGATAATGAATGCTTCACTTAAACATGGTGGGAAAAGCCTTCATTTTCTCTCTGGATACATTTGTCCCTGCTGTGGCAATGTGTTCCTCAGGTTTTTCCACTCCTGAAGGATCTCTGCATCTGGCTAGGAAATCCCATCCCTTGTGAAGACACTTTGAGGTGCTCCTGCTTAAAGATGAGTTTTCTTTTACCTCAGGAAGGGTTGGCTGCCTTCCCTGCTACCAAAGTCCTTTTGGAAGAAGACAGGGCAGTGCCCTCTCTGGATCTGACACTTGGATCTCTTGGCACATTGCATTGCACAGAGGGTCTGAGCTGCCTCTGAGCATTCATATAACCAGGAAGAGCTGTAATACTGTGAACAGGAATCCCACTGAATGTGTAGAATCCCACTTAAACTCCTTCACACCAGGTTTTAAGAGCATTACTTCAAGAGTAGCTTAGTGAAACTCATGGACTGGCTCATCCTGCCTGGGGCGGGACAGGGGACACCTGGAAAGGCTGAACTGCTGGGGATGCTTGTTCCGGATGAGAGTGGCTAAAAACAACTCCATGGGACAGAATACCTAAATTTCCCAAGGAGTCAGGGCCTCCAGCACGGCCTACCTTGTTTGTTTGATCCCAGAAGACATACCTGCATCCTTGTGGAAAGCTGAATGCTGTCACTGATACAGCCCTAGGGACTCTGTCCTGCTCCTCACATTGGCTTTGTGTCACCAGGTCCAGACCTAAGTGATCTGTCTGCTGCTGTGGGGACTCCAAGGCTTATTGAAGCTGAATGGTTTTCCCTCTCAATGGAAAACGTTTCCTTCTTTCTGAGTAATGCTAATTTTTATTTTCCTTGCCTTTTCAGGCATGTAGAACAGGCTACACTTTATAAACAGTCTTCGTCTCTCTTCCTGTCCTGCGTCAGTGCTTTCTTCTGTTAACTTACATTACAATTTGGGATCAACAATTTCTTTTTTTAAATTACAGAACTATATTGGGCAGGCTTCTTTTATTAGTTTTGATTCATGGAAAAGCTGCACAATAGTGTGTCTTAGCACAAAAGAAAAAATCATAGACTATCCAGAGCTGGAAGGGACCCATCAGGATCATCAGTCCAGCTGCTGGCCCTGCACAGACACCCCAACCATCCTGCTTTGTCCAAACGCTCCTGGAGCTGTGGCAGCCTCGGGGCCGTGCCCATTCCCTGGGGAGCCTGGGCAGTGCCCAGCACCCTCTGGGGGAAGAACCTTTCCTGCTCTCCAGCCTAAGCCTGCCCTGGCCCAGCTCCAGCCATTCCCTCAGGTCACAAAATCAGGAATTGAATGAAATTGATATCAATTCCTTGAGCAGCACCATGCTGGTGTCCCACTTGGCCATGTGGCACACATGGCTCCTGGTCACTGGGATCTGCCAGGGGAGTGTGAGATGCCTTTGGCAGGGGCTTCTGCTGTTCAGACCCTGCACACTTGGCAGTCCTGCACAGCTCAGTCTGCCTGGCCTGGGAGGCACAGCTGGGACCACGCAGCCCCCAGATCCTGGGAGCTGTTGGTGTTGGTAATGACAGTCCCTTAACAGCCATTTCCTCTACTGCAGAGATGCTGTGATGTCACTTTTTGACAGGTTTGTCTGACTTCAGAATCCAAAAACCCTAAATCTACATAAAATTATGGTCAAACAGCTAGTATTTCATCATGACATTTAATGAAACAGTTTTATAAGCTTTCAAACATCACAGTCTTTTGAATTTTGAAGCAGCCCTGCACACATTTTTACAGGCTTTGAAAATGTGAGGCTCTTCAAAGTGGATCATTTTTGACAGTCCTGGCAGTTGGCTGTGAGACTTTTATTGCTTTCTGTTGAATTCCTGTTGTTTATTGTAACATGATAAAAATTGTTACCATATGATAGTCTAATATTCTGGTATTAAGCATTAGGCCTCGGGCTGAGGGAAGGGAAGTGCCTAAGGATGTTTTAACCTTTCATAGGAATTTCATATCAGAAGAGGGAAGTTCTCCCCAGTCCAGCGATGGGTTTGGGAAGTGGCAGGTAAAATCAAAGCTCAGATTTAATGACACTCAGATGTTCCACTGTCTCCAAGCTGATAATGGAGTCATTGGACTGGAAAAGGTCATGGGAATATCAAAGTATTTGAGGTTTCTGTCTGTTTTCCAAAAAGCTCCTCATGTATTAAAGCAGCTGAACTTGCCTCCTGTGCAGAACTCTTCCTCTGCAGTGTGAGGAAGAAAGGACAATAATAATAAAATACAGTTGTAGGTCACTGCTCCAGTAAACAGTGTTGGGGTTCGGGGAGCTGAGCTGGAGGGTCCCTGGCTGTGCCCACCAGGGCTCTGACTCTGGCTCTGCGTAAGGAAACTGCCTGTGGGTCCCTCCCAAGGACCAGAGCCATGGAGGGCCTGGCTCTTGCTCCAATGGAGTTCAGGGCCTGCCCAGAGCCCCTGGGTGCAGCTCCCCTGCAGGTAGGGCTGCAGCAGGGAGTTCCTGCAGTGGGGAGTTCCTGCAGTGGGGAATTCCTCGATGTCCTGCACAGGTGTCACCTCCTCCATGTGTTGTGTCCTTTCCCTCTCAGCCTGGATGCAAAGGATGCTGTGGGCCTGAGCACCTCTGGATGCTGTTTGCTGTGTGCCTTCTCTCAGTTCACTTATTTTTTGTCTTTTGCAGGGTTCCACAGTCTTGAACTACTGGATTTTTGGCTACTACATGCCTGAAGATGATTGACAGCTAAAGTCAGAATTGGTTCTAGATGCTGTGTAGATGCAAAGCAGCACAATTCTATATCTAAATTTCTTAATCTTTCCTGCTCTCAGTGGTCGTCTTTGAATTTGCTACAAATTCACTGACTTGGAGTAGATGAATTTCAGAAGCCTATCCTTCCCTGCTGTGAGAAATCCAAAGCTTCACATGTAAATTGTCCGTAGAAACTGAACTCTGATGGCTTGTTTTTCAGATATAAATCAGAAGTCAAGAAAGGACTTGGCCTAATTTATATTGCTTTGCACTTTTGTCTGACTTTAAAGAAAAAAAAACATTCTCCAATGAAATTTGGGTGCCAAACACATGCCCAGAATGTACAGAGCTTTGCTTTCCAGTCACCAGTGTCCTTTAGGCGTTCCCCATGGCAGGTTCAGAGCCCGTTCTGTTCCATAGGTGTACGTTGGACTCTTAGAAATATTTCTGAATTGCTCAGTAATATTTTTGGATTACAGTTTACTTGTTTCTGCACCAATAATTTCTTTTAAATTAAAGATTCCCTGTAATTCAGGCTAGGTTATCTGAACTAGTTGTATAGCACTGTCTTTTCCTTTGCCCTGTGCTCTGTACTCGCCGTCCTGCGCTTCCTGATGTTTGCTGTATTCCCCCTCCTTCCCTGTGTGCTTCCCTCATCTCGGATACTGTGTAAGCATGTAGATACCTTGTACATACAGCAAACCTCTGGTGCCGGGGTCAGGATGTCCTGACACTACACACTAACACTCAGCGTGGTGGCACTTGGCAGCAGGATGTCCTGACCCCTGGCACTGGTGGTGACATGATTACCTAGACATTGTCTCTGCGAAAGGAGGTTTTCAGTATTCATTAGTTGGGTTTGTTTTTGTTTTTGTTTTGTTTTTGGTTTTTTTTAATGGGAACTACATATTTTAAAATGTAATTTCTAAACTTTTTAAAAATTAAAAACTGTTTAATTTATGTTCTGTATCTTACATTTTTGTGCCGCGGGATTTGCAGCTGTCTGTCTCTAACACCAGCGGGGCCTCGCGACCCCGCTGATGTCCTCGGTAGCATTAGTTTGGCTGCTCAGTGGAGAAGATACCATGGGCCAAAGTTCCATTTATTTATGTTTGATTTGTGACACTTCCTGACGGTGGAGAGGAGCCCCTTCCAGTCACCGCTCTGCTTCCCGTGCCCGTTCCCAGGCTGGTTTCCCAGGAGGATCGGCCGCCGTGCCCCAGCTCCTCCGTGCTTTGTTAGGGAATCTCCATAGCTGCTCCTTCAGTTCTCACAGTATCCCCTTCCATTTGTGTGCTCACACAAACACCCCTGCGTTGTCCTTAGGTCAGGAGGAGACGTGGAGAAATGCAAAGTGAATTTTCCATCAGCATCAGCCCCGTGGCTTTTCTGTCACCGTGTCCGTGGATCTCGGCGTGACCCTGCCTGTTGTCCCGGGGAGGACACGGCTGGCACGGGGATGTGTTGTCATTCCTTTGGCTCTGTGTGCGTCCTGTGCTGTTTCAGTCCTCTGGCAGCAGTTGTTGGCTCTGTTGGGTTTGTTGCATTTCCGTGTCGCAGTCCCGGGTCGGGGCTGTGCGGTGCCCAGGGGGGAGCTCGGGGAACTCAAGGTGTCACCAAACCAAGTCCCCCAGGAGGGCACTGCAGGGGTCCCTCCCCACCCTGCCCGGGGGAGCCTAGCTCCCATTCCCATGTTACTCCAGCTATTTATTCATCGAGATGAGCGAATGTGATGAAGTCCAGAAGAGTAAACTCGCTCCTGAGCGTCCATGAGGTCACTTTTTGGTAAGCTTGACAGTAGTTCGTGCAAGTGTCTTACTTTACCCTTCTCATCTAATAGCTTTAATATTAAACTGTTTAAAAAAGAGAGATCTGTCGCAGCCCTGAAGAAAAAGGTTCTTTGTTTCTGAAGAGCGGAGTCCTTTTTTTTAAAATGCATGTGTAAGATTTAAATTCCTGTTTTTCCTTGGGAGATAATGGTATTTGAACATGCAGTCTAAACTTCTTTGTGCTTTGTGTAACATAGCAGTGGACTTTTGTGATTGGCACCCAAGGAACTCGACTCCTGGGATTCATGGTAGTGATCCTGGCTGCACTCTGGACTTTGTTTTGCTAACCATAATTGAGCAACTGTACATTACTGCGATATTAATGTTTCAAAGCACTGGGATAGTCTAATTCTAACTTGTAATTATGTTTGCCAATTATCTGTTTGGAAAGTTGGTGTATGAACAGCTTCTTGAAACTGTTAAATTGTACAGATATCGTTCATGATCTAAAGCTTTGTACTGTGGAATGTGCTTAATAAAAAAAAGTTTGAACTTAATTTGTCACATGGATGGATGAGTGACGTCGTCTCAGCAGAGCTCGGTGCCATGTGTGAGTTAAGGATGGGTTGGAGCAGCCTGGGCTGGGGGGAGGTGTCCCTGCCCAATAAATGTCCTTCCAACCCAAGCCCATTGGAAGGCACAAACCTGCCTGCCATGGCCCAGCTCCTGCTCTGGCATGGGTGGTGGGAGCTGCTGTTCCACCCTTCCCTTTCTTGGGAGCAGACTTTGTGAGGAACAGTGAAAACTGGAGCTGAGCTCATTCACCCATCACAGAGGTGTGAACCCCACTGCCTCTGCAGGATTTTTTCTTACTTTACCAAAAATGCAGATAGAATTTTTAAAGTATTACCCATCTCCTGGCTTGTTGAAGCAGCCTCCATGCTTTGAGCTGTGCAGTCTTCCAGGGCCTGCTCTGACTCAGGAAAAGCTTTGCCTTGGCTTTTCTTTATCTGATGTGCAGTGCCTTGTTCAGTGTTGGGTTTGGGGGGTGTCTGTGGGAAGCACCAACCTGAAATGCTTTTGAGGGTGCCATAAACTCTGTGCTAAGAATATGAACAGTTGTGGCTCAGTGTTGGCAAATCCAGCCCCCAGAATGTCTCCAGTGCAGTTGACTTCTTACTCTTGCTCCACTCTGGGTTCTGGATGAGAGTGTTCCAAGCAGTGTTGCTGCTGCTCAGGCTGAGGCTGCTTTTGGATCAGAGTGAGTCAAGTCCCCTCTGTTTTGTGCCAGAAGTGCACTGGGGAAGTGCAGCCTTGCCGAGCTCATTACAGGGGTTGTGAAGGCCTTGCTGGGTATCATTATCCAAATTAACCACAGAAGCTCTGGGATGGATCTGCAGTGTAAACCTTGAGGTCAAGCCTTAACATTCCACCTTACCTGGGTGGCCTTTGGGTTTGGTTGTTCCGTGGCTTTTTCATTGCAGTTGTAGCCTTTTTAAGTTTGCTGTTAATTCCCACCAGAGAACTTCCCAGAGAAGTTGTGGAGGCCCTGCTCTGCTTGGTGCTCCCACCCATCCTGGAGTGATTTGGGGCCCATTTGGGCTCCCCTCCCACCAGAGGTTGGGAGCCACACGCTGTCCTGAACACAGAGTGCCTGTGGTGCTGGCAGTGCCCTGAGAGGGGGGTGAGGAGGGCAGGGCTGGGCTCCAGGGGTCCCCACAGGCAGTGGGGTCTCGCTCACCCCCAGCATCTCCTGCCAAGCCCTTCCCATACTCTGGGGCTGCCTGTGGGTGGAGTTGGAGCAGCACCATGGGGGGGAACCATCCCTGCCCTGATGCTGTGCTGGCCCTGAGCATTGGAACAGGGTGCTCAGGCCTTGGCAGGGCTGCCCAGGGAGGTTTGGAGTGCCCATCCCTGGAGGTGTCCAAGGAAGGGCTGGAGGTGGCACTCAGTGCTCTGGGCTGGGGACAAGGTGGGGATGGGGCACAGCTTGGACTCGGTGATCCTGGAGGGCTTTTCCAACAGAAGGATGCTGTGACTCTCTGAGCACTGAGTGCCCCTGGGCTGAGGCTGTGTCTCTGTGGGGGCAGCTGGGGCTGTGGGGAGGATGGGTCTGGCTCTGGGGACCTCGTGGGGACCTCGTGGGGACCCTCCTGCGCTGCTGTGACCCTGCAGCCCAAAGCCCCCCGCCGTGAGTCACACAGGCTGTGGGCCATGGGATGCTCAGTCTCCATCAGAGGTAAGAAAACAACAGATGACAAACACAAAAGCAGCAGCAAAGCAGGTACCTGTGGGATATACCTGTGGGATAAGGCAGGTACCTGTGGGATGGGGCAGGTACCTGTGGGATGGGGCAGGTACCTGCAGGATAGGGCAGGTGCTGAGGGGAGCCTTGGCCCCTCTGCAGGGCATGGGATGCAGTGTGGAAACCCCAGCAAGCGGCACAGGGGGTTTAGGGGAACAGGGAGGGGATGCAGTCGCCCAAAAGCTGTGTCTCAGTGTGATCCAGCTCCCAGAGCAAATCTCACCTCTGCCTTTTCCTTGTGCAGGCTGTATAAGGAAAGCTTCAGAACATTTAGAAATCAGGTGGGAACAACCTCCTCTGAGCTGGGGTAGCTCAGGGCCAGCTGTGCTGAAGGTAAGTGGGAAAAGGTTGGTTTACCCTGAGGCCTCTCTGCACTGGGGCAGGCTGGGGCTGCTGGCCAGGAATTGGGACCTCAATAGTGCCAGGACAAGGGGGAATGGCTTCCCACTGACAGAGGGCAGGGGTAGATGGGATATGGGGGAGAAAATCCTCCCTGGGAGGGTGGGGAGGCCCTGGCACAGGTGTCCAGAGTTGGCATTTGGTTGGACAGGGCTTGGAGCAGCCTGGGATAGTGGAAGGTGTGCCTGCCCATGGCAGGTGGGATGGGATGGGATGGGATGGGATGGGATGGGATGGGATGGGGTTTAAGCTGCGCTTTCCAACCCAGCCCGTTCTGGGATTCTATAGGGGATTGGGACCTGGGCCTGGCTGCTCTGCAGCAGTTTGGTTCACTGAAGGCTTTGGGGTCCCTGTGCTCCAAGCTGGTGCTTCCTGCCAGCCCCATGGGGCTGTTCCCCTCTTCACCATCTCCATGGCAGGAGCTTTTCTGCCTCCTTTCCAAAAAATGTCCCTTTTCTCCCTGTGGGATGGGGTTCCCTCCATCTCTCTGAGTTCCCTCAGCCCTCAGGTCCCCCCTGCCAGGGCCTCTGCCATTCCCCAGCACAGCACCGCCCCTTCCCCAGTGCCATCCTTCACCTTCCGCCAGCTCTGCCACACTGGGCTGGGGACAGTGGCACGGCCAGAGGGGTCCTGGGGGTCCCTGTGCTCACAGGGCCCCAGGGGTAGGTGCTGCCAGCCTGGCCCCTGGCCCTGCAGCCACTGCTTGTCCCCTTCTGCAGCTGTGACATGGAATCGCTGCTCCTTCAATCCAAAGCCTCTGGGAAGTTGGTGAAAAGTGACTTTCCCTGCCCAGGGGTGCATTCCTGGAGGTTTGTTCTGGGCACTCTGTGGAAAGGCTCCACGAGCAGCAGCAGCAGCAGCCACGTGTGCCAACAGCAGGAGAAGGTACTTGTGGTGAGAGCACACTCTGGGAGGTGCTTTCCCTCTGGGATGGAGAACAAGCTGTGGGATGTTCCTGCTGCATGCCCATGGATCCTGCACGGTCATGGATCTGCTGCCTGCATGTTGAAGCGCTGGTGCAGGAATGGCTTCCCTGGCTCCTGGAAGCTCCAAAGGGCCATTGGTAGCTAGGGTGGGGAGCCAGCCCTGCTGGGTGGTCCCACTTCCAGCTGGAGGTAGGTTTCAGGCTGAAGGAGAACCAGCTTTCCTTGTCAGGATGATTTAAGGAATCAGAATTTCATCTCCTCCCTGGCACAGGCCAGTGTAAACCAAGTGAGAGGTGTTTGTTATCTCTTGACTATTTTTTTTCCACAGTTGAACATTTTGTATTTTCTTTTCCTCCATTTTCCCCTTTGAAGGAGCCCTTTGAAGGTTTAATTTTTAATTTCCAAGCACATCATGCTCAGAGGAAAACTTTTTTTCTGTAAGTCTCCCTCTCAGAAGGGCTGGCCCTTCCATGTCAGAGTGTTGCCTAAAAGACAGGCTACCTGAAACAGAGGCCAAGACAAATTAGGAGTATAAAAGCAGACAATTTATTCAAGGCCTGCAAAGGCCCCGAAGGTACATTCAGGCAAGCAAAGCCCCGTTGGGGACGACACCCAAAATGGACCCCGAGTCACGAGCCCTTCACCTTTTATAAGTTCTGTCCCATTAGCATATTAGCTCTTAATTCTCCAATCACACCGTCAGGTGATGATGTTAACCACCCCAGGCCTGCTCCCCCCATCTCGCAGTTGTTTACATATATTCGGGCCCTAAGGCATGAACATGTCCTTGAATCTGTGTTCAGAGAGCCTTGTTTTGGCTAACGGTGCAGGGAACAGAGGACTTTTAGCACTTAGTAAGAAGCACAGAACTACAGCAAGTCACAGATACATGAAGAGTAAAAACTAGAAATACCTGAAGGAATCAAGAGGAGTGAGTGGGACAGGGATAAGGAACTTTGGCTTTGCTGGGTGAACCTCTCTGGACAGCAGGAACTGAGCTGGGGATGCTCAGCCATGGGCCCTGGGCTTCTCCCAGGTGCTGGTGGTGGGTCCTGGCTCTGGTGGAGCCTCCTCAGACTCCAGGTTTTGCTCTGAGCAGCAGCTCTTCCCAACAGGTCTCACCCTGGGCTGGCTGCTGGCTTGCCCCACTCCCCATGGCAAAGTGGGGGAAGCCACTGGAATTCCCTCTGGAATCTGGGAATGGATGAGCAGTGCCTTGTGCCAGCCCGTTAGATCCTGCAGGGGGGAATGGTTTTGAAGGATAAGTGTGTTCATGATAAAAAACCTCAAAACGCAAAGGCAGCAGTGATTGAGCCCCTCGGGGTTTCAGGAGCTGTGTATTTCCAAGGAGAAGGTTGGTATTCCCAAAAGCTGGGAAAGCTGTGAACACTCAGGGATTGTTTTTCAGATTTCAGAACAATCTGCTTGAGGAGCGCCACGGGCTGTTAGTTCTGAGCTCCAGTTCTCTGGGGGGCTGTGGGGAGCAGCTCCAGGGCTCGGCTCCCTCTCCAGCTCAGCAGCAATCCCAGCACGGGCACTTCCCACTGAGCCCCTGGGGCTGCACTGGGATTCTCCTCTGGGCTGTTTGTTGCCTTCTCTGGGCAGGAGCTGATGCACATTGTGCCATCCCCTGGCTCCCAGCTGGACAGCCTAGCCTCTTGTCCTGGGCTCCAACTTCCCTGCATCCATGGGGAGAGGCTCCTCCAGCTGCCCTGGCTCCCCACAGTGCTCACTGCTCCTGCAGGTGAAGGCTGGTGGGGGCAAAAGCTCACAAAGCATTCCAAGTGGCACCTTCCCGAGTTTTCTCGTTGTTTTTAATGGCTTTACTCAGCTAATCTGTTCCTAAGGGAGTTAATTGAAGGGAATTGAGTTTCTCCTATATGGTTGGTTGAATTATTGAAAAAAAACCCCAAAAACCCAACCAAACACAAACAAAACAAAAGCTGTGGAGAGATGTCAGGACTTGAACCTTTCATCTGGAAAAAAATCCTGGGACTGGTGGAGCCACTACCTTCATGCTGCACCTTTCATCCCTATCCTGGGAGAAGCCCAGATTCCCGTGGCAGCCACCTGGAAAACACATTCCAGGACCGAGTTCTCAGTGCCTTTCCGAGGGAGGGTGTCCAGATTCATGCCCTTAGCATCTGTAGTTTTACAGCAGCAACCACAATATCCCCCTGGATCAGGATCAAGGCCATGGTGCTTGTTCTCGAGGTCTGGGCTGTGGATTTCTGAGAGCTAAAAGCTTCCAGCCTGGATTAAACAACACAGCCCTGCTGGCACTGGGCATGGGCAGAGCTCATTTCTGCAGGACATGGATCCTCCTCTGAGCTGCACCCCAGGAACAAAGGGGTGTCATGGACACTCTGTGCCATTGCGGAGTGCCAGGAGCCACTTCTGAAGAAAAATCTCAAAATCCCAGAATGGTTTTGGTTGGAAAGAACCTTAAAACTCATCCAATCCCACCCCCTGCCATGGGCAGGGACACCTTCTACTAGCCCAGGCTGCTCCAAGCCCTGTCCAGCCTGGCCTTGGACACTGCCAGGGGTCCAGGGGCAGCCACAGCTTCTCTGGGCACCTGTGCCAGGGCCTGCCCACCCTCACAGGGAGGAATTCCTTCCCAATATCCCATCTAACCCTGTCCTCTGGCAGTGGGAAGCCATTCCCTGTGTCCTGGCACTCCAGGCTCTTGTAAAGAGTCTCTCTCCACCTTTCCTGTCAGCTTTTTCAGGCTCTGGAAGGCCACAGTGAGGTCACCCCAAAGCTTCTCCTCTCCAGCTGAACAATCCCAGCTCTCACAGCCTTTCCTCCCAGCAGAGCTGCTCCATCCCTCTGCTCATCCTGGAGCCTCCTCTGGACTCTCTGCAGCAGCTCCAGCTCCTTCCTGTGCTGGCCCAGGGCTGGGGCAGCTCTGCAGGTGGGGTCTCATCTGAGGGGCAGAGGGGCACAATCCCCCCCTGCCCGGCTGCCTACGCTGGGGTGATGAAGGGAAAAAAAGCATTGGAATAATAAAAAAATTAAGTTCAGAAAAGACCCGTTTCACCTCCGCACCCCTGCTTTTGCTAAAAACCGCAGGCCAGGCGCAGTCTCCAGGAGCACAGCCCTTCCTTGGATGTGCTGCCACACAGGGCTGTGCCCATCACTGCAGTGGGAGCCCTCCCCTGGGATGCTGCTCTGGCACCCTGGCTCTCTTGGGGGCTGCATGGGCTGTCCCTGTGCCACGGGGCTGAGCACAGCCCGTGCTCTGTGACAGGGACAGATTTAGGCTGCCCTGCCCCGCAGGCTCTGGGGCTCAGCAGGGGACAGGGATGGAGCCATCATTGGCTTCTCCAAGCTCCAGCTTTGGCCTGAATGTTTTAGAAACTTTAGTGCAATGCTCTGTGGTGCTGAAGCAGGACTCGAGTCAGTTGTTAATCACCTCCACACCAGGACAAAACACCAACCTGGGCTGTGGGGGCTTCACGGCAGAACTCTGTGCCTTTCGTTTATCAGGCTTTTTGTTTTGCAGTAGAATGGAATTCAGGGCAGGAGATGACAAAAATCAGTGGCAATTACCCAAGCCTACAGGTAACATCTTCTTGGAATACCTCCTGGTGTTTCTATCTTCACTAACATGGCGCATGCCCACTAAAACCTGTGAGCATTGACTGAAAGAGGTAATTATTATCCTTAGAAAATTTTTGTTTCGTTTTAGCATTGAGGTTTTTTCTTTTTTTTTTTTTGATACTGTAAATAGTAATTTAACAAATCAAAATCGCAAATGAACCAACGAGAGATCCCACAGAATTTAACGTGTGGTTTGTACATCTCCACACAGCAGAGCTGGGAGTATCCAACCGGGCACCAGAGATGGGCACCTTTTGTGTTCCCTTTGGGCACGGCCCTGCCACCGTCCCCGGGCACCTTCCGCGCTGGGGGAGCGGTAATTGGGAGCGGTAATTGGGAGCGGTAATTGGGAACGGTAATTGCTTACGGCTGCCTCTGGGAAGGCTTGCAGGGACCACCCTCCCTCCCGTCTCGGCTTTCCCCCTGTGCTCGCTCTGCGCCCGGAGCAGCCCCGGCAGGAGGATCCCCTGGCACAGCAGGGCAGGGACTGCGCGGCATTCCTGCGGCAGCAAAGGAGGCTCTGCGCCCGCGGGTGCGCCATGCTCTCGCAGCTCTCTCTCGGCCCTGCTGAGCTCCGCAGGTCCTGGTGGAGTGGGAAAAGGCACCGAGAGTGCTCTGCGGGTGACTCCCAGTGCCGGGGCTGGTGGCAGCAGGCAGGGACACCCTGTGGTTCCTTCCCGGCCCCGGCCCGGCTGGATCCCCCCTGTCCCACGGGACTCGAGTGGCACAAGGACAGCTCCAAAGCCCCAGCTCGTGGTTTGAACCACGAACCTTTCCCTCCAGAGCGGGGCTGCTCGGGGCGAGGAAGAGAGGCACAGGCTAATGGCCGGGGGTGTCCCAAACCTTTTCCCTTGGGTGGGAGAGAAAAATCAGTCCGAACTTCGCATGTGGAGCCTTACACTCGGTTTTAGGCAGGGAGGGAGGCTCAGATGGGCGAGTGCCGACTCTGTCTGACCCTTCGTGCTCCGCAGATCTCATCCGCTCCTCCTCGGCAGAACCCCAGCCCTCTGTGCGCCCCTCTGCCCCCGAGCCTGCCTGCGGACAGAGGGCATGGAGGGATGGGACGGGAGGGATGGAGGGATGGGACGGGAAAGGATGGAGGGATGGGACGGGAGGGATAGGATGGAGGGATGGGATGAGAGGGGATGGAGGGATAGGGCAGGAGGGATGGAGGGATGGGAGTGGAGGGGATGGAGGGATGGGAGTGGAGGGATGGAGAGATGGCACGGGAGGGGATGTGGGCTACCACAAGCCCTGGCGGCAGGGAAGGAAGGTCTGCTCCGTCTTGACTGCACCAATTTCTCGGAGAAGTCACCGTGGCCCTTGCTCAGCACCTCGCGGGTGGCGGAGGCAGGGGACAGTGACCTGGGACAGTGACCTGGGACAGTGACCTGGCACGGGGACAGAGCCGCTCCGGGCTGGGCTCGCAGGGCTGAGCACAAACCCTCCCGGGATCGGCTGCTCCTCACTCGTGGGGTGAGCGATGCCCCCCGGGCCCAGCCGGAGCTCTTTGCTGCCGGGATGGGTCCAGGCAGACGTGGAGCCCCGGGGTGAGGGGACAGCCGTCCCTTGGGGGTGGCTCTGCCCCTCATCCCCTGTGCCCCAAGGGCAGCTCGGCCCCAAAGCCGAGCCCTGGGAGCCAGAGGAGCTCAGCTCCCGAGAGCCCGCGGGGCACGGGCGATGCTCTGCCCCAAGCACATTTCAGGACATATAATCCCGACTTCACACTTTTTCCCAGACAATATCTTTCCATATAATCTTAATGATTCCTGCTGCAATAACAAATAGGCAGCCCTGAGAATAACTTCACACTTAATTGCTCGTGCCAAGAATCTCACCACTTGGCCCTTCTCTGGGTGTTTTCCCTCCAATCCATCTGCACAAACAGAAGTGGGCCAGTTCTGTGCCTCAGGAATGAGGAGATAAAAAGGCAATAATTTATTTTTCCACCAAAGCTAGAAGAATTTTATAGAATTTGCTAAAGTTTTTGTTTCAGGAAATTTCATCATGTCTCCAGGAAAAAAAGAAGCGCCTAATTGGCCTCAGATTTTCTAACTCCCTTTTCATTTTTGTAATATGAGGAGGTCTAGGTCATCTCAAGGTCACTGCAGTTAGTGTTGCTTTAGTGCACCTCCGTGGATACCTCGTTTCTGCAGCAGTTTTTCCTTGAAAAACAGCCCCAGCCTGCTGCTGTAACAGCCACTTTCCTTGGCAACCAGTTGCATTCCTTTAGCATATGGAAATATTTTTAAAAACACATAACATATAGGGCTGCTTGTAGGTGAAATTCTCCAACAGAAACGGAGCAAATGCTTCTAAGTCCTTTGAATGGTGAAAAAAAAGAAAAGCTTTTAACAGAAAGCTGCCATTTCCCATTATCTACACTAGGATCTTGATGTCAAAATAAAATGCTGGTGGTTATCAAATTAATAAAAATGTTTTGCTTGGTAAAAATTTCATTTTACTGCCCTCCCAAGGTTTCCTGCTGTCTTGCCATGTTGGTTTACATGGCTTCAGGTGGTGAGGTCATCCCAGCCTGGGGTTAGCTTGATTTTTCTGGTCTATCTCAGTGAAGCTGTGGATTCCAATTCTTTTATTTAAGAAGGACTTGATATATGGTATATTGAAAATATAACAAATGCAGAGCATCAGCTGGAGAAACAAAGTTTAATAGAAAGAAGTGTTTGTACCTGAACGATCAGATTTTTCTAAACAGATAAGGCCAAATAAGAGAGGAGGCACCATCACAGAATCCCAGAATGGTTTGGGTTGGGAGGGACCTTCAGCATCATCCAGTGCCACCCCTGCCATGGGCAGGGACACCTCCCACTGTCCCAGGCTGCTCCAAGCCCTGTCCAGCCTGGCCTTGGACACTGCCAGGGATCCAGGGGCAGCCACAGCTTCTCTGGGCACCTGTGCCAGGGCCTGCCCACCCTCACAGCCCCCCACAGATGGGACAGTATCCCACCTAACCCTGCCCTCTGACAGTGGAAAGCCATTCCCTGTGTCCTGTCCCTCCATCCCTTATCCCCAGTCCCTCTCCAGCTCTCCTGTAGTTCCTCCAGGCTCTGGAAGGCCACAGTGAGATCACCCCAAAGCTTCTCCTCCCCAGGTGAACAATCCCAGCTCTCGCAGCCTTCCCTCCCAGCAGAGCTGCTCCATCCCTCTGCTCATCCTGGAACCTCCTCTGGACTCTCTGCAGCAGCTCCAGCTCCTTCCTGTGCTGGCCCAGGGCTGGGGCAGCTCTGCAGGTGGGGTCTCACCTGAGGGGGCAGAGGGGCACAATCCCCCCTGCCCTGCTGCCCACTCCTCTCTGGATGCAGCCCAGGATCTCTTGGCTCTCTGGGCTGTCAGTGCCTGTTGTTGGCACCGTTCCTTGCTCAGGATCTGTGGGACAGAGGGACAGAGCTGTGCTGGATAAAGGAAAGTTTGATCCCCGCCCTGAGTTACTGCCCAAGGCTTTCCTTTGAGGGGAGCAGCTCTGGCTGGAATTATTGGGGGTTTCAACTGTAGATTTAAAGCAAAGCTGATGCTTTCTATGAGCACCCCCACACTGCCTCCATCTGGGTTTGACCCTTGGTGCTGCTGCTGTCAAAACCTGGCAAAATTTTGCAAATTCACAGAGGAAAAGCCCAAATGCAAATGAAAATTGGAGGGGGAGCCTGGGCATGTGTGGAGAAGGAAAAGATGCTCATTCCTGATCCTGTAGACAACAGAGTATTTTAATTTGCTGAGTCAGGGCAAACTGCCTGGATATACTTCCTGGGGGGGGAAATAAATGGAGAGGATGGGTCAGTGAGATCCTCAGGGTCCTGCCACAGTCCTAGTGCATCTTCTTGAGCCTCAGGAAGGCTCAGAGAACCAGGGGTCAGCTCCCAGAGCCAGGCACAGCTCCCAGAGCCCACACAGCTGGGTCAGCTTCAGCATCTGCCAACTTTCTGGTGGCAAGGCTGGGGAAGGACCCCTGAACTCGGTGAGGTCACGTCCGGGAAATTAATGACAAGCAAGACTTGGAAAAAGTTGGTGTGGAAGTGGCTGTGTTCCCATAGGAGAGTTTTTTCCAGGAAAACATGTGGCTAAGCAGAGTGCCAGGCTGGACCCTGGGGCTGAGGGATGTCCTGTGTTCATTTGTTAAAACAAAAGGGAGAGGCTGCGCTGCAGCTGGAGTCTCTTGCTGGGGGTGCCTGGTGTGCCTTCCCTGCTCAGTCCCTGTGGCACAGTGTGGGGTGTGCCTGAGTGTGCTCGTTCATCCTGAAAAAATGTTGTCTTTTTACTGTCAGCACCCTTAGTGCTGCGGGAGAAAGTGTCCCCAGGGCCAGGGGTGCTCAAGAGAAACCTGTGCTGATCCAAAGGCAGGGGAGGCCAAACTTTGCTTTGTAAAGATCACATTTCAGCAAATGGAGAGGCCATAAATGTCTGCACCAGTTGCCTTGACAAGAGCTGGAAAGAAAATTAGAATGGAGGGAGATTTTTATCTTCTATTCGGGGCAAGGGCAGCAGTGAAAGCAAGACCAAAACCAGCCCTGTGCAACCAGCAGGGAGATGCTGGAGAATAAATTAACTTTCCCTTTAAATCTGGGCTGGCAGGGCCTGGCTCAGCAGCAGGAGGAGGTTCCAGGGGCCCGAGCTCATTCTGTCACCATGAGCAGCTCTGTGCCCAGCCTGGTGCCCCTCACAGCCCCTGTGCTCTGGAATGACTCTGGGAAGTCTCAGCGAGCAGCCCTTGGGCCCTCCAGGAGAGAGGGAGCAGGGTAAACACACATCCTGCTTTATTTCAGTAAGAGAAATACTCCTAGTGCTGTTGCTGGCCAAAAAAATGGACAAGGTGCCCCCCTGAGTGCTCCCCTTGGTTTGCTGGGAGGCACAGTCCCCAAACCTGGGGTTTCATGGCTCCCTAAACCTGGGGTTTCATGGCTCCCTCAACGCAGATATTTGCAGTTTTCAGCCTGCACATCCCAACTGGTTCCTTGCTTCTATTTGTCTTTTCTGTTCTGCCCCTTCTGTAGGTGTTACAGGGATCTTCTGACTTTGCATAATCCTTGGGGAAAATATGAAGCCTGCAGGCATTTGCACTGGAAATGTCGCATTTCAGATGTTCTGGGGCATTGTTTATTCCCATTTCAGGGTGTGACGGTCTGGACAAAATGCCCTGAACTGCTGAGTGACATTTTTGTTGCAATGATAAGCAATCCCATCAAACTGAAAAGAGGGGTTCAAACAGAAAGGGGGGGGAAATTATGTTGGATATACAGAAGGAATTCCTCCCTGGGAGGGTGGGCAGGCCCTGGCACAGGTGCCCAGAGAAGCTGTGGCTGCCCCTGGATCCCTGGCAGTGTCCAAGGCTGGGTTGGACAGGGCTTGGAGCAGCCTGGGACAGTGGGAGGTGTCCCTGCCCATGGCAGGGGTGGCACTGGATGAGCTTTAAGGTCCTTTCCAACCCAAACCATTCTGGAATTCTCTGTTTAAAACAGGTACAACAAAGGCCCTGTGGTGTTATTTCCCTGTGGTTTTTTGTTTTGAATGCATAAATGCAAAAGGGAAGTGAACAGATATGCTAAATTTGGATAATTAACTTTAGAGCAGACTAATTTATTGGGAAGAATGACAGAGCAGAACTTCCTTGTGCTTCTTTTTTCTTCTTTTCTGTGTTGCATTTGGCTCATTTTCCAGTCGCTCCCTGCCTGAAATGCACCTGTGCCAGTGCCAGTGGCTCTGGGTGCTCCGTGTGCTTTGGTAGCTTTTCCACAGCCTGGCTTTGGCAGGAATTTCCTTGGCATCGACTCTGCCACGGCGCTGGCTCAGATGTTTCAGGGCTGGGGTAAACATCCCAGCCAGAAGCAAGAGCTGGAGCTGTGGGAGCTTCTGAGTGTGGGCAGGAGGCTGTCCAAGCGTGGCTCGGGTCCCCTTCAGGAATCTCAGAATCACAGCACAGTTTGGGTTGGGAGGAGCCTGAGGGATCCCCGTGTTCCAACCCTCCCACCAAGGGACACCTCCACATGAACCTTCTCACTCGGTCACAGCAGGGCCTTGATCTCACCTAGGGCCCTTCTTCCACATCCCATCGAAGGAAAGGTTTGTAGCTTTTCTTCCAGGGCTGAAGTTCTCTGTCTCAGCAGCAGCCACGTGGCCCAATGCCTGTTGGCAGGCTGGGAATGCCGTAGGAAAGCCATTCCATCTGATCCATTTCCAGCTGTGTGCTGGCACTGCCCGGTCCCTGCTCCAGCCAGGAGCCCCTCGGGGTGCCCAGGAGACCCTCTGCATGCCCAAGAGCCCCTCTGCGTGCCCAGGAGACCCTCTGCATGCCCAGGAGCCCTTTGGGGTGCCCAGGAGCCCTTTGGGGTGCCCAGGAGCCCCTCTGCGTGCCCAGGAGCCCTTCGGGATGCCCAGGAGCCCCTCGGGGTGCCCAGGAGCCCCTTGGGGTGCCCAGGAGCCCTTCGGGATGCCCAGGAGCCCCTCGGGGTGCCCAGGAGCCCCTTGGGGTGCCCAGGAGCCCTTCGGGATGCCCAGGAGCCTGGACAGGAACCACTGGTCTCTGCTGGGAGCCTTGGAGATCTTCTGCTCTCAAGGGTTCCTTTTCCTCCTGCACCCAATGGGCACTGCGAGGTGACAGCAAACCTGCAGCAGAGCAAGTCTCAGCTCTGAAGGGCTCATCCCGGCAGAGTTCAGCCCTCCCTTAGGGACCACGTTGGGTGGCTGGGCTCTCACAGGGCTCTGGCAGCCTTTGAAAAGCTGAGCTGGGGCTGGGGCTGAGCTCAAGCAAAGATTTTGGAAGTTGTGCCCCACCTGTGGCTGCTGAGAGGCCTGAATCCTGCCCAGAGATAAAGCTGAGTGTCCTTCCAGGTGGGATGGAATCACAGAACCAGAGCATGCCTGGGTGGGAAGGGCTCTTAAAGCCCATCCAGTGCCACCTCTGCCATGGCAGGGACATCTTCCACTGTCCCAGGCTGCTCCAAGCCCTGTCCAGCCTGGCCTTGGGCACTGCCAGGGATCCAGGGGCAGCCACAGCTGCTCTGGGCACCTGTGCCAGGGCCTGCCCACCTCACAGGGAGGAATTCCTTCTCAATATCTCATCCGTTCCTGCCCTCTGGCAGTTGAAGCCATTTCCCCTTGTCCTGGCACTCAGATCCTGATGCAGAGTCCCTCTCCAGGTTCCTTGCAGCCCCTTCAGACACTGGCAGGGGCTCTGAGGTCTCCACACAACCCTCTCTTCTCCAGTCCTCACACCCAGCTGGTTTTTTGGTGAGCATAGCATGGTTTGTCTGCAACTTCTGCTTCATCCTGAACACATTTCGCCATATTAGGCAAATAATAGAACTGTAAAAGACACCAGTAAAAAAAAGCAAGTTTTTTTCTGCGGATGATTTCTGCAAACACTCATTTCTAGGAGTCTGCTGGTGAGAACTGGCCAAGCACCCCAGCCCAATGAGCTTCTCTCTCACAGTGCTGCTGAATTATTTGCCGTGCCTTGCCCTTGGCTATTTGCTGAGGGTGATTAATGATGTACCTTGGGTGCTCTTCTCGTGTTTTGCTTTTTCTCTCCATGACCGGAGAACTGAAACAAGAGCAGTGAAATGAGGAAATTCAAGTTGCCACTTGGACTTCCAGCAGGAATTCCAGAGCCAGCACACATTCATGTGAGAGCTGGCGAGACTCTCACTCCTTCCACTGCCTCTGTGACATTCTGGCACTTCCTCAGCCCACGGCTGAGTGTTTAACTTGTCCCATGTGACACAATTCAAATATGCTGGGCCACGCTTCTTCTCAGCTCCTGCAGGCACAACAGGCATCCAGATGATCTTCCTTTTTAAGGAAAATCAACATTTTCAGGAACCTCATGGGCTGCCCATGTGTCCTTAGCCAGAGCTGTAGTGTGGCGTGGGAAGAGCACAGAATTCCTGTGAGCCACAGGGCCACCAGAGGTCGAGGGCAATGGCAACACAAACTCAAGGCAAGCTTTAATTCAGCTTATTCCGAGACAGCTCAAGGCCACCTGTGCCAAACCAGGGGGCTCATGTCTCCATCTCTGAGGGGACTTCAGCACCAATCCAGCCTCATTCCCAACAGCCCAATCCCCAGTGGGAGTGGTTACATTGGCCAGGAAGTGCCTGGGCTGGCACTGGGAATTCTCAGCAGAGCCCTTCAGTCACACGGGGCTGGCGCTGCTCTGGCCCAGCCTTGTCCCAGGAAGGGGTTGGGCACCCCTGGGGATGGGTTTGAACTGGAATGTCACGTGTGGGACATGGAAATGCTGATTTTAAGCTGTGTGCAGTGACCCCGAGCCCAGAGCTGGGTGCAGCAGCACACACAGACAGCTGAAGCTCTCTCCCTGCATTTACAGTCGCTCTGCATTCAGATTTTACCACCATGAGTAGTGCTGCTCATTATCCAACTCCTTCTTAGCAACATCCACAACCTATGGCTTCTAAATGGTTTGTGAGCACCTTCCAAAGCAACCTCCTCCAAATGTGCCTGGGAATAAACATTCCCTGGCTCCTGGAATAGATGGGCCTTTTTGTCCTCACTTTAAATCATGGGCAACGATTTTGGAAAATGTCACATGATTTTGGAAATCACAGTGGTCAAAGACTAATTTAGAAGCATTGTTGAACTACTTTGCAGCCCAGATACTGAATTTCAAGCAGTTCAAGCCAGAATAAAAATGTTAAAAAGGATTAGTTGGTTTTGAAATTTTAACTTATGCCATCTTTTATTACCTTCTTTGGTTTGAAATCTTGGCTTTTGCCATCTTTTAAAACCTTCTCATACTGTCATTCACAGAATAATCTGATAAAACCACATTTCAGCTGCAACTGTGATCCTGGGCAGCAGCTCCACACCAGGGGACAGGAGGGACGGGCAAGGCAAAGACAGTAAGAAAAGGAGCAGAAAAGCTGGAAGCCGGCACAACCAGGTTCATTTAGTCACCCTGATACTTCTTCACGTACATTCACATCCATTTCTATCAGGATCTTTCACCACATTTGTGGGAACTGTTGGCATGTAGTGAGAGCTACTTTACTGTGAGAGCAGTTTGTTGTTCCAAATTCTCACAGTTGCTCTCTAGCTCAAAACAAGGAATCCATAAACAACGATAATAAGAGACTCACAGGTGGTGTTATTGCAAGCTGTTCTAACTACGGGTAACCAATGCCATTGTGGGGTGGTGAATTGGGAGCCAATGGATGTGTGACGTGAATGTTAGAAATAGTATAAAAAGGCTTTGGAAAATAAAGAGTTTGTTCCTTTTCTCTGACCAAGAAGCTGTTGTGGTGAACTTTTTACTTATCGTGACCATCTCAACAACGACACACATTTTCAGGGTAGGTGAGCCCTTTCCCTGCTCAGCTCCAGCTGTGTGGGCTGTGTCTCTAACACACCATTGAGCTGCCTCGATCTTCCAGCCGCCAGGAAGATTCGGACTCCCTTGGTGGGTTGTTTCCTTGATGGGGAAACAAAATGGAGTCTATTCCCAAACCCCTCTTATATGTGAGTGATTGGCACCTCGGGCAGGTCTCTGAGGGCAGAGCTGATGCTAAAGCAGTGCAGATCCATTCTCAGCAGAGCATTCCCTGCCGGGAGCATCCCCTGGCACCTCGATCCTGCCCTGCCCTTCCCAGTGTTGGGAACAATATAACTTTGAAACTTCTTTTCTCTCTAGTTTGGTTTGACTTGACTTTGCTTTGGGGAAGGGAATTTTCTGTAGTTTATTTAGGAGGTACAGCATCACTCTAAGGAAATGGGCTCAGCACAGGGACAGAGTGGAGCAGCCCAAAGATCCCCAGAGAGATAAAAACCATCCACGGAACATGAACAGAACATCGGTGACCATCTCCAAACATCCACCCCAGAGCACCTCTGACAGAGCTGAGGATATCGCACCCGGAAAAGACTGATAAGAAAATTGAAAAATGAAGATCTAATTTACATCAGAGGTGAGGAGACTCAGATCCAATAGAAAACTGAATACTGAGGGTTGCTCAACTCTAGACCAATGAACTTTGAAACAATACATCCCTATGGGTTTTAACTTTATAAAAACTGGGGGAAAATCCTGTAGAGGCATGTGTTTTTGGAATACTTTCCTTGGCACATCCTGGCCAGTAAATAAAGTAATGCCTGATTCTCTATCACTTCAAATATAGTGCTAGAGGGTTTTTTTTTTTCTCCCGATTTTCGGTGACACCAGCACAGCCAGGGGCCCTCTGGAGAGAGCACGAGCTTGGCACGCCACTGGCAGGGATTTCTCTCCTGTATTTTCAGCCCGGCTGGCACAGAAGGAGGGTGTTCTCCTCATGGATTCCTGGTGCTGCTCCAGCAATGGAGAGAATGAAGGGAGCTGTGTTTGCACTGCAAGCAATGGGGAATGCACATCCCACATTTCCTGTCCCCAGAGCAGCCACTGTCCCCTGTGAGGAGCACGTCGGTGTCACCCCAGAGCCCTGCCCTGCCACCCACCTCCTTCCTGACAGGCGGCAAATAGCGCTGCTTCTGAACTTCCACAGGGAGAGGCAAAGCTGTGTGACATTCCAAAGGAGGCAAAAAGTATTAGATTTTTCTTCAGAACGCAATAAAACCTCATAGCACACTGATATCATTTGGGCTGGTGCCGTTGCTGTGCTGGCCCGAGGGGACCATGGATAAAAGCCTCCCTTTTGGGAAATGGGATTTCATTGTCAACTTGTCTTCTCCCTCTTGGCCTGGCAGTGAAATCACATAATTAAATCACATACACAAGAATAAAATTTCAATTGTTGCCCAAAATACAGATTTCAGTGGGGTTGCTGGTGGAGTGGAAGGGGCAGAGAGATGGAAAAACATCCTGTGATGATTTTAAGCAGTTGATGAAACACGAATGTTTACCAGGATGGGCCATTTGGTAGTGCTTTAACTTCTACACTTTGGGCCAAAAGACAACCAGAAATAGAGCAAAATACTAAATAGTGAATGCAACCCTAAGGTGAGCATAAAGAATAAAACCAGCAAGATGAAACCTGGCACCGCCAAGGAGAAAATCCTCTCGTCTAATTCCAGTAATCTGTGTGAAGCAAAGTTCCTCACGCTGAGGATTGCTCAACTTTTGTGGTGTTACATGCAATAATTACCTTTACTGCCCAGATGAACTGTCAGGGCATTAACCTGAGCTTTTCCATGGTAAGCTCCAGATGCACATTCCCCTTGGAAAGGTGCATAACACAGCTAATTTCCAGCTGAATGGAAAACAATGCCTCCAAACAGGTCAGAGCTCGGAGGCATTGGCCAGGGCAGCAGTTTAAAGCTCAGTTGTCAGCAGGTCGCAGGGCTGGAGAGAGGCCATGGTGGGATATCAAAATGCTTTCATTTTTCAGAGTTGACAATAAATTCTGTGACATCCAGTTATGATTTCAGGGGTGGTTGAGACGTCGTGTTGCATTCGCTCCTGTCGCAGCTCCAGGCAGGGAGGAGCCTGAGCTGTGCCTGCTCTTCACACACAGGAGAGGAGCAGTGAGTTCTGGACCCATCCACCCTAAAAATGGCATTTCAGTGCCACAAGGAGCTGTCACAGCTCCTGTGACAAACCTGGGCTGAATCTGGAATGCCAGTGCCAGGTTACACATGCGAATGAGGTGTGGAAGCCAAACCCACAGGAATGGACGTGTGGGATCTCTCTGTCCAGGCTGCATCTGCAGTCCCATGGGACACCTGGATCTGCAAACAGAGCCACTGCGACATCTCACCTGTGGGAGCTGATTCTGCTCCTGTCTGCTTCCAAATCGTCAGCAGTGCCCCTCCTGAGCCCTCTCTGTGCTGCTTCCCTTCCTGCAAAACAAACGAGGAGCTGGGCTGGAGGGAAAGCTCTCGTGGCAGTTCTATACATAACAAAAACGCACATAGGGCCTGTCATCTGTTTCTTTTTCCCAATAAACTGCAAGATCAACACACACAAATATGTTTATGTGAGCAGGCCAGAAAAACAGCTGGCTCATCAAAGAGAAAGGGGCACGCTTGGCTCTGCTGGGCCGAGTGTGCAGCGGGCTCCCATGTATTTATAAAGTGAGAAAGTGGAGCATATTTGAACATGCAGGTGTATAAATATTTCTGCCAGACCTGCTGGAGTATTTGAAGTCTCCCTGCTCTGACTCACCCCTTCCCAGGGAATGCTGTCCTGTGGGCAGCTGCTCTCGCAGGCTGGAGTTGGCATCTCCTGCAGCCCTGGGCAGCCCTGGACAGCCCTGGACAGAGGATTCTGCCCAAGGACACCCCAGGTGTGCCCCCATCCAGGCCCTGGGGCCAAGGCAGGGCTGGGGTGAAGCTGCCCCAGGGTAGGAGTGTTGGGGTGACTCCTCGGAGGTGCTGCAGGCAGATGTGGAGCTGAGCATTTATTTCCTTGGCATGGCACCCATGGCAGGAGGCTGCAGCTTCCCTGCCAACGTGGAAAAACCATCTCAGTTCTGAAGGCTGGACTTCAAAGCCAGCCATTACATTTAATGTTACAACCCCCAATAATCCTGAGGAGGGAGAGCAGAGCAACAACGCTGGCAAGGGGACACGAAGTGCAGATGGAGCACAAATATTCTGTCAGATGCTTCCAACCCTGACTTCCTCTGGGGTGCTGTCACTGCTGCACATGGAAAAGTAAATCCTTTCATAATAAAACAGATGCACACACGCCCAGCCCAGGCACACACCTGCACGGCTGGAGCCCAGCACAACCTTTCCCACAGAGCTCCTGCAGGGTTGCTGTCCACTGTGGAGCAATCTGGGGCTTTATCTAAGCTGCAGCCAGCTAGCACAGGCTGATGTGCTTTTACAAAATGAGTTTCCCCGTATTTCTTCTCCTTTTCTGTTTGTAGCTGGAGCGTCCACAGCTAAATAAAACAATTACTAATATTTTTTTCTCAGAGCCTTTTTTTTTTTTTTTTGGTCAAACAGGCCTTCTACATGGAAAGTTTAGAGCAGAAACATAGAATGATTCGGGTTGGAAGAGATCTCGAAGATCATCCAGTCCCGCCCCTGCCATGGCCAGGGACATCTTCCACTGTCCCAGGCTGCTCCAAGCCCTGTCCAGCCTGGCCTTGGACACTTCCAGGGATCCAGGGGCAGCCACAGCTTCTCTGGGCACCTGTGCCAGGGCCTGCCCACCCTCACAGGGAGGAATTCCTTCCCAATATCCCATCTATCTCTTCCCTCTGGCAGTTAAAGCCTTTCCCCCTTGTCCTGGCACTCCAATTCCTGATGAATTGTCCCTCTCCAGGTTCCCTGTAGGCCCTTCAGTCACTGGCAGGGGCTCTGAGGTCTCCACACAGCCTTCCCTCCTCCGGGCTGAGCTTTGCCAGCTCTCCCAGCCTGGCTCCACAGGGGAGGTGCTCCAGTCCCTGTAGCAACTCCATGGCTTCCTCTGGACTTGCTGCCACAGTTCCATGTCCTTGTGTTGGAGGCACCAGAGCTGTGATCTGTGCTCCAGGTGGGATCTGAGGAGAGCAGAGTGGAGGGGAGAGTCCCCTCCCTGGGCCTGCCCACTCTGCTTTTGCTGCAGTTTGATCAAGCAATGAAGAGCTCCTTGAGCCAAAGGGGCAGAATGAGCTGTAGGGTCTGTGGCAGTCTGGAATCCCAGGAATGTTTATGAGCCTGGAGCTCCAAGGCCTTGTCAGACGAGCAGAATCAGCTTTGTCTTCAAACAGCAGCTGGCAAAAGGTGGCAGCTAAATTTTGTGCCCAGCTAAATTGTTCAGGCAGGCTAAGAGAGAAGCCAGGGAACACACACATTGTTGTGCGTTCTAACAAAAGGTGTTTTCAGCTACAAAGCTGACAATAAACTCTGGTGCCAGCACCAGGAGTGTGGCACTGACCAAACCCTGTGCCAGTTTTCCCTCAGGAGCCCCACGGGCACCCCTTCCTCTGCCAGTGACTGCACTGCCCCAGTCCTGTTACCAGCCCTGAGATCCCTGGTATTCCTGGCTGGAAAATGAAACCTGAGTGGAAAAGAGTCCTGGTTGAAAGTCTAAGGAGGGGCTTCAGCTCTGAAAAAAACCTAACATTGAAGACATGACCTTGTTTTTGTAAAACTGGCTGACAAATCCTGCTTTTTCCAAAGGAAAATGTGCCCACGGCATTTGGGTGACGTGGTCTGTAAATAGCCTTAGACTGAATTTTGCTGTAGAAATGCGAGAATAATTGTTTCTGTAGTTCCTGGGGAAGAAGTTCCCTAGAGTGAACAATATTTCCACCAGGATAAAGGAAGTCAGGAATTTTACCTTATAAGGTGAGCTGAAGAAATCACCCCTGAGTGTTGCACTATTAGAATTTCCAGTCTTAGAGTTTATTTTCATTATGTTATCAGAATTTTCTAATTTTAGCAAACACTATGGAAGAGCTTCCACTGACTGTCAATAATGGAATAACAACTCCCTGAACTGGATCCATTCCCACATCCTGCCAGTCCCACCTCTCCCTCGCTCATCATGACACTGATGAAAGCCACTAGATGTCACTGCTATATTGCACTAATAAAGTTAAAATAATATTTTTCTGGCAATAAATGTCCTGACTCATAAGGAAGTTGGTTTATAAAAGCTGTGGATAGTTTGGATTCCTTCCAGTTAAAAAACAAAACAAAACCTTTTTCTTTACTTTTTTATTTCACTAAAATATTGGATCCAAGTTCAAAACACTCATTTAACAAATATCATTGATTTGTATGTTAAAAGGAGAAACACTTTGAAGTTAATACCAAATAAAGAAACGTGGTCTGTGGCTCTGTGAACTCAGAGGATGGGAAGAAATTACATCTGAAAGTCTGCAGTGCTGAAGACGAGGTTTGACTAAAGGCAGGGCTGGAGAAGGGCGGCAATATTCATATTCCTGTGCTCAACCAGAGAGGGAGGCAAAAGGCCAGCGAAATAATAGTAATAGCAGCAATAATATTGTATTAGCCTTTCATGTCCCAGGTTTCCCCACGGCAGGGCAGGGACAATAATTCCTTCACTCAGCAGCAGCAGGAACCACCCTTGGCAGGGCTGGGGCAGCTGTCAAACAGCACTTTGGGAAGGGCTGCTCCAATCCCAAACACCATCAGGGCATTTGGGAAGCAGGTGAAGTGTATTTGAATGGGCCAGCTCTGTGTTTGCCCACAGGCTTGTTCAAATTCCTTCCTACATTTCTCTCTTCTGCACGAGGAGGGTGCTTTGGTTTTGGGTTTTGTGTTTTAAGGCTTTGGTTATTGAAAAAACTGGCAGGTGAGCTCAAAGTTTTTAACCGTTTCTGGGAAGAAATTTAATGTGTCTCTAGTGGTCACCTGATGATTCCTTCCCTAAATGAATCCTTAGGTTTTTCTCCTGATGTCACCTAGGCAAGAACCAACTACTGCAGTTAATGAACATCCTGAACCCTTGATAGTGGAAGATGCAGAGAATGTCCTAAATCCTAATAAGAAAATGCTCAGATGAGGTAGAGCCTCCCTTATCTGTCATGGGAAGCTCTTTTTTGAAGATGAAAAATGCAAGGCTCATTTGGGATGGGATGGGATGGGACGGGATCCATGGGATGGGATGGGATGGGATGGAATCCATGGGATGGGATGGGATGGGATGGAATCCATGGGATGGGATGGGATGGGATGGAATCCATGGGATGGGATGGGATGGGATGGAATCCATGGGATGGGATGGGATGGGATGGAATCCATGGGATGGGATGGGATGGGATGGAATCCATGGGATGGGATGGGATGGGATGGAATCCATGGGATGGGATGGGATGGGATGGAATCCATGGGATGGGATGGGATGGGATGGAATCCATGGGATGGGATGGGATGGGATGGAATCCATGGGATGGGATGGGATGGGATGGAATCCATGGGATGGGATGGGATGGGATGGATGGGATGGGATGGGATGGGGTGGGATGGGATGCGATGCGATGGGAGGAGTATTTTCACCCCATGGGATTTCTTTGCCTTCTCTTTACCAATAAGTGACCTGGACACGTTCATGCCATTTGGGAACCAGCATTCTGGTGAGTGTGAAAACACAAATTAGGAGAGCAGCCATTTTTGGGCCTGTCCACACCCCTTCTTGATTTTTTTAATCACAATACAACAAGCTGAAGTTATTGGCAGTTTACTGGGGATTGTTTCTCACTGTGAGGAGCCAGAGTGCAGCTGCAGCTGGAGCTCATGTGTCTGGGAGCAGGAAACGTGGTTGCTTTGGGAGTCCCTGCCCAAGAGGATGGGCAAGAACCATTCTGTGGGTACCTATGTGAGGGAAAACAGTTGGGGTCCATGGCAGAAGTGGTTTCAGTCTGTGTCCTCTGCGAAATGTGGCTGTGAAATGAGTGTAACCCATGCTCTGGGTTTTGCCCACACAGGAGCAGCTTTTTGCCTGTCCTGGACCAGCATCAAAGGTGGGTGAGATGCTTTCGGGCTGGTCTCAATGCCTGAGGAAAAGCTCCACATCAGCTGTGCAGGGGCAGCACCTGCTCTTCCCCAGTGATGCCTCTGCTTTAATGCTCATTAGGACAACTGGAGTGGATATATCTCTGTTTTGGCAAGCATTTGGGGACTAATGGTGCTCTATCACGGCAGGCTCTTATTAATCACCTGGTATCCAGCAAAAAGCTCATCCACACACACACAGGGTGACTGGAACTGGAGGGAAATCCACCCAGCCCCTCTCCTGATGGGCAGCACTGCAGAGTTTGTGTGTTCCAGGTCCAGGTAAACTCCCAGCCGCAGAAGGACTGAGCTGGAGAAACACAGCAAAGGCAAGAATAACTCACTTCCCTGGCTCAAGTTACTGACAAAGGCATGAAAGCCTCAGCCTGTAGGATAAATTATGAGCTATCAACTCAACCAGAGCCATAATAAGTAGGGAGGAATCAGATGAGTAAGGCAATAGGGGAAAAGCAAACACTGTGAGTAATGGCAACACGAGGTTGGTTCCCTAGAAGTTGTCTGACCACATTAGATAGCACAGCTCAGTGACTGGGGCTAGGCCCAGTGTCTAGAGAATAAATCAAATGGGTTTTTTGTTGTTGATAAAACATTCTCTCCACAGCAGATGGATTTAATATTTCCTGGATCCATGCTGTTCAAGCCCAGGAGTGGGGATGCTTTTCCAGGTCTGCACTATTGATGGCTTCGTTTCCAAGGGGGGCAGACTCGGAGAGTTCTCCCAGGACTTGTTGCTATAAACTGTGAAGTGAGGGTTTTTTCTCTCTCTCCTTTGTTTCCTTCTTCAGTTTGTTGCTCCTAATCCACTTCACTTCTCTGGGCCCAGTGAATTCTTCCCACCCTTATTCCCACTTCCTTCTCTCCCCTGCTCCTTTACTGGCACTCCCATGCTCTCCCTGCTCAGGTTGTGGGGACCAAGTATTGGGAAGAAATCCTATACTCTGGGAGTGGTGAGGCACAGGGCGCCCAGAGAAGCTGTGGATGCCCACTTGGTTCTGTGCAAAAACACATCCAGCTGCCCCAAAATCGTGTAAATCCATGGGAACCGAGAGGTATAAACTGGCAGCTCCCTCAGGGGAGCCGTGTGGTCTGACCCAGGCTCCTGAATGAGAGACGTGCAATAGATCCAGGCTGACTCCCCACCAAGAAGTTTCTGCACGTGGGAATTTGCATTCTGCCCTCTCTGCTCTCTCAGCTTTGTGAGAGGGGCTGGATTTGCAGTGAACTTGGGCCAGCCAACCTTCCGCTCTCTGAATCAGCTGTGGCTGCTGTCCCCTCTGCTCTGCCAGGCTGCCAGTGTGTTCTGGTGGGGACCAGATTGGTTCATTGGTCTGGGACTGTCTTCAGATAGAGAATTTGAATTCCAGACGAGTGTGGCATGTGGGACAGCCCATGTGCGTGGAGCTGCTCCCTGCCCTGGCCAAGGCCACGATTCCCACCACAACAAGCTCTAATTAGACACAGTTAATTGAAATGGCAGGACTGAGTGCTTGGGAAGGAAGGACAGCTTTGGATGTGGAGAAAATACAAAATGATCCATAACTGCCTGTAAAACCTTCAAAACCCACTTTTACACACAAAATTTATCGACCACAAGTAAGTCAAGAGAAGAGCAGCCTCTTTACAGACCACATACCCCAGCAGTCGCTGTAGGACCAATACTGCCCCCATCCTGAGCCAAAGTTTGGATCACATTTTTCAGCAAAAACATATTTACACAATTAAGAATCAAGCTTATCCTCCCATGCTTTTTGCTGTCCTTCAACCACAGGAAAGGGAATCACTGCAAAATTTTTTGAGTAACAGAAAAGATTTAGCTGTTGTTAATTAGTGGTTTATTTTTTTTCTCAACTAATTCATTAAGAGAAGCTGAATTTAATGTCTTACTCAGCCTGTAAAGCCTCTCTCCTTGTCTCCTCCAGCCCACTTCCTCTGAGCTCAGCACTTCCTGCAGGTAGAGGCGGTGCTCACTGTTATTCCACAATGACTAAGTTCTCCTGAATTGTGTTTGGTTTAATAACAACAGGAATTAGGTTTGCTGCTACCAAAACCATTTTATTATGACACATCCAAAGACATGAAACCCTCTTGTGCAATAATAAAGGGGAAAAAAACAATCTTTCCATCCACTTGCACAAAAGAAGCCTCAAGAGATCGGTGCTATAATAAGAAGAAAACAAACATGATTCAGTGTAGAAAAATGTAGCTACTATGTCTAAAGAAAACTGCAAGTGCTTAATCAAACAGAGGGGTTTGGGAAGCAGTGTTGTTGGACATGACCTGGGAGTGACAGGGAGACAGCAAATGAAATATTAAACAGATAATTAAGCTTTTTGCTGAAATGGCACTGTCAGCATGGGATATGGGACACTGTGGTAAGTTGTGTGCATCCCAAATGGATGGGAGGTACAAAGGAGTTGTGGGGATTAGGTAGCCATGAAATAAGCGGGTGAGGGAGACAAAAGAATTGGAAAAGGATTAGGGGGAAATAATTCTTAAGAAAGGACATACTGAGAGTTTGACTAAGTGATGGCACAAGGAAAGGTCGAGAAGTTCAATATGGGAAAGCCCTAGAGGGAAGAGGAACCACAGAGTGAAACATGTGAGAGAGAATCTGAATGGTGTGAGGAAAGACAATTATTGGTTGGCAAGTAAGAAAGGACTGTGAAACCTTTTGACACTCGTAACAGCTACTCCATTCCTTCATTTTATTTAAAATAAATACATGGCAGGATGAGGAAATACAGGACTAAGCAGCTGGAGTAACTTTGGGCAGAAAGGGGAAGAAAGGCTAAGAAAGGAGACATGAGATCAGTCTGTCACATGTAAGGTCAGGCCTGGTTCGGTCTCATCTCACTGATGTAGTTTGGGGTTGTCATGTCCCAGCTCCAGTGGGTCCAAAGGCTGGGTCAGGTTTAGTGGGGTTCATTCAGGTCTCTCCTGGAAGTGCTGTGAGCTTTCTAACTGGGGCAGGTGAGGGGGTGCTGAAACTGCAGAGATTTCTATTTCCCCAAAGTTTGAAACACAGGCTACGACCTCTCTTTGCATGTTCCCCCCGTGCTGGGCTCCTCGGGGCTCCACCCTCAGGGCTGCTGCTGGTCCCAAGGAAAGGATATCTCACTGACTTGTCCAAGGTACAGTGGCAAATGTGAGCACAGAGTTTCTTCTGCTTTGGTACTGCAGCCCCTCTGGACAGAGACCAGTGATTGTCTGATGAAGAGACAATCTAGAGTTTTTATCGATAATAAAAAGTTAATGGAATCTTTTCAAAACCTTACAGTGAAAGGTTCACTTTGATTCACATCTTACTTTCTCCAGCCTATTTGCACAGCTTTCCCTTTTACATGGGGTATTGGATGAAAAGTAAAATTTCTCTTACTTGGGAGGTTTTGGGGTTGGTTGTGACTTCTGTTTCACCTGAATAGAAGCCACAGAGATAGAAAATAGAAAGTTTACAAGAGCCTTTGGAGCATGGGAGTGGAGCCATACAACCCATGAGTTCCTCTTGGTGGCTCCTGGACCCAACAGCAGAGTAGAGAGAAGGGAGAATTCCCTGAGAATCAACACAGCCCCACAGCTCCCTGGGCAGGAGACTTCCCTGAGAGTCAACACATCCCCAGAGCTCTGTGCTGGGCGCAGGGTGCCAGCCTGAATTCCTGACATAGCAGCCTTTGAGCCACAGGCAGCTGCCAATGGAGCTCTGGCCCAGCCAGGCCAAACAAAAAGTTCCTCTTGAATATTAAAATTAGAAATAAGATCTTACTCAGTTGGACATCACAATGAGAGCAGTGGCTCACACTTGTGTGGGATGGTTCTGACAGGTTTAGGACTCTCTCCCTGCCTTTCCAGGGCTGCAGGCACCCGGCCCTGTTCTGATCGGTCACAACTCTGCTAATTCAGGACTGCACAGCATAGGGTCTGTCACTGGGGAACAGCAATCCCTGCTCTGCTTGGGCTTGAAAGAGGCAAGAGGGAGTTTCATTTTTACTTAAAAGCTCTTTCGATAGTGCTTTGATGATGCACTGAACCTCTCAGGTAGTTGCACTGAACCTCTAATGTGTATATTCCTTACACCTCTTTGGGGACAGGGATGTAAAGAAAGGGGACAAGGAGCCTGGGGAGAAGCCAAGCAGCAGAGCCTGACGTCCTGTGGAGTTGTCCAGTACAACAAACAAATAAATGACTTAGAGAAGAGAAAGTCCTCTAAATACTGCATTTAAAACTCTTTAAAAAGGGTCTTTGTTCCATAACTCCCATTAGCAAAATGAAGAAATTCTCTCCCTGGATGAAAATCCCCTGTGTCCCCACATGCAGGGCTTTGGGAAGAGGCAGAAGGTGGCAGGCACACACTGAGAGGGCCTTGCCCTGTGCTTTACCCCAGCTTGGTTTCAGAGTCCTCTGTTCCCTCAGCATTGCTTACACCTACCTAAAACAACAGGGCTTGGGCGTAGACAATGAGAGTCTGCAGCTGGAAATAAAAAGCCAGCCCTGAAGCTGAGACTTTAATGACTTTGGTTGCTAATGGACTCATCCCCAGGGCAGATGAACTGTGACACGCACCAAAAGCGAAATTTGTTCTTTCACAGTTCAAGTATTTTAGTTTCAATTAATAAAAATGCAGCAGATTTTTGCATCCCAGCAGAGCCTAATTTCTGTGTCACTGAGGAGCAGGGAGCAGTTAAAGCTACATCATCATCTGAGCCTGGCTTGGCTGGGGAGCTCTGCAGCTGCAGCTTGAGAGCAGCGCTAGGCTTGGCTCTCAGATACGACTGCAGTGGGACTTTTGGGGTGGGGAGGGGTGGTTGTTAACTTGAATTGCAGACTTCTGGGCTATTTTCTCTTTGATTATTCGTAACGAAATGGTCCTTCCTTTCTAAAGCTTAGGACTGCTCCAGTCCAGCCATGTGGGTGTGCAGGGGGACAGTGCTGCCCTGCCCTGCCCTGCCAACAGCTCTCTCCTGCCGTGGCTGGGATGCTCCTGTGCATGCAGAACCAGCAGGGTTTTGCCATTGGGTGAGACTTCTACATCAAAGAGGTTTATAACCAGAACCTCCAATGTGTTTGAGGTTTGCCCATCACTGCATGATACTTCCCAAGAGCATATTTGCTCATTAAAAAGCAGCCAGACTTGTTCCTTACTGCATTATGGTTTGTTTGGATCCGAGGCTGCCTCCAGGATCAGTGGGAGTGTGCTCTTGGAAAGGGCTGCACAGAGATGGGGAAACCTCAAACATTCTGGAGGTTCAGTTTGGAAACCTCTCTGGTTTGGAAGTCCACCAAAAGCATGTCATGAGATGGTTGGAAGACTGGGTGGGGTTTACATCTGAGGATAGAGTGCAAAAGTGAGAATTGTTTAGCTTGGAAGAAGAAAGGGTTGGAGGGTATGTGAGTGAGGTGTTTAAGAAAGGTACTGTGAAAACTAATCCACTCCTCAAGTTAACTTTTCTCTCTAATATGAGAGCAAGGGGTCAGTTAGCAAAAAATGAAACGGAAATTACTTTAGCACGGACCATTTAACTGGACTACTTAGATCTCCAAAGGCTGTAGACAAGAACTGGTACAGTTTGATTTAACAGAAATGCCATCGAGTTTGAGACTCTGCTGTGTGCTCCTGAGCAGTTTTCCCTCTCTGTGACTCGACTGAGAAGGTTGTTAATGATTTGGGCTCCTCAGCACAGCAGGACAGGAGCTCCTGGAGCGGGGCCAGCGGAGGCTGCGCAGCTGAGCAAGGGCCTGGAGCATGGCCCATGGTGCCCAGGAAAGGCTGAGGGAGCTGGGGCTGCTCAGGCTCCAGAGGAGCCCCAGCTGAGAGGGGCCCTCAGGCCTGGCTGTCCATGGCTGTGTGCAGGGAGGCTCCGAGCAGGGCCCGGGCTCTGCTGCGGGGGCCCAGCCATGGCCCAGAGGAACGGCAGGGACTGAGCCCGGGGAGCTCCCCCTGCACAGGAGGCACAGCTTGTGCCCTGGGCAGTGCCCGAGCCCTGAGCAGATTGTGCAGAGAGGCTGTGCAGTGTCCCTGCCTGGGGATATTGCAGAGCTGTGTGGGCACACTGCTGTGCCCTGTGCTCTGGGCTGGCCCTGCTGGAGCAGGGAGGTGGCACTGCATGAGCCCTGGGGGCCCTTCCAGCCTGACCCACCCTGGGATTCTGGGAATTAGAGTGGAGAATCAGCCTGAATTGAGGGTTTTTACAGCAGTTCACTCAACAGGCTTCAAACCTAGTGGTGCACATCAGGCTTTTCCTCAGGATCTGACCTAGCACAGATTTTTGTGTGGCTTTGACAGAAACAACAGGGGCAGTCTTGGGACTGTTCAGACATTTAACAATGACTCTGGGTGTCTGGTGAGATTTTTGAAAGTACTTACATGACAAAATCAATTCAGGAATCCAGCATCCAGCTTCTTTTGGAAAATCTGCTCAGGTGGGTGTTTTTATCCCAAGAGTTTATACACAAAAAATCCCAGCTGTCTTTTAATGTGCCTCCTGATAATACAACAGGTACCCAGCACCACCTCCTCTAAAGGGTATCTTGAGGTGGCAGACAGGTTCATTTTTAAGATATTTAGATAATAGAAGAGAAATTAAACGGAAGAACTTTGGATTCTGGACAAATTTAGGAAAGAAATTCTCCCAGTTCTCATAGTGGCTCTTCATCCAGAAAAAACCCCTTTGGATTCTGGACAAATTTAGGAAAGAAATTCTCCCAGTTCTCATAGTGGCTCTTCATCCAGAAAAAACCCCTTTGGATTCTGGACAAATTTAGGAAAGGAATTATCCCAGTTCTGGATAATGTCTCTTTATCCAGGCCCTTCAGACTAACAGTGGCATGACAGATTAATCCAGGAACATTTCTGGATAAAGTACCCTGCTGCTGAGTGCATCACCTGTCAATTTATTTCAGCGCCCCTCCTGTTCTCTTCAAAAAGCTCATATTGCAGTCAAGGCATAGAAAGGGAAGGGATGATCAATTAAATCCCATTTTTAAATGTAAAACATAGATGGCAAATCCATAAACACAAATCCATAGTGCAAATCCAAAACACAAATCAAACTGAATGGCAGCAGTGGGAGATGAGCTGAATGAGAACAAAAGCAGCAAACCAAAGGTCATCTGTCTCCATCTGCCTCCGCTGGGGAGGAGAGCAAAGCACGCAGGACAAATGGGCAGAGTGTGATGCCCACACCCCGGGACTGTAATCATGCTCCAGGTCTGTAGTGACCTCTGAGGGCTGGGGAGGGACATAAGGAGAGGAGAATTCTGTGTCAGCATCAGATTGTCCTCAGGGCAGGTAGGGATGGAGGAGAGTCTGTGCTCTCACTCACCTTCTCCCTCTCCCTGGTGCTCTGTGCCCCAGCTGAGACACGGAGCAGCTGTCACCCCTGGCACAGGGGCGACAGTGCCAGGCAGCAAAATCTGCTCTGCTGGAGCTGCAAACTCCTTTTTGCCTTCTCAGCCGAGGAGCCTCCCCTTGCTGATGGAAGGAACGCTGCTGTCCCCTGGAGATGCTCCTCCATCCAGCCCGTACCAGAGCAGGGCTTTGGGCCCGCAGTTCCCAGGAAAGCACAGAGACACTCGGATTATCAGCAGGGACAGTTTTAAACCCTGTCAGGGCTGGATAGCACATGGGTAATGGCTACAGCAATGGAACCCCTCACTGGGACAGGTATGAGCTGGGATTTCTCGAGCTCGGGCTCACGTAAATCCCTGTGATGAATGAACTCACCGCTGGATGTCATTGTTTCTCTACAGGAAAGCGTCGGGGACACTTTTATTTGGCAGTAAAATTGTTTTTATTGTCTGGGGTTTTTTTCTCCCCCAAATAGCAAGCCCCACACATGGGATATTCAGGTGTTTGGCACCTTTCCCCCCGGCCGCAGCCAGCGCAGGAACCAGATTACGCCTCTTGTTTTGCTAGGGCGAGGCAGCCTTGCAGGGCTGGGATGGATTCGGTCTATCCTCAGGCTCGCAGCCCTGGGCCAGAGCGTCAGCTGGTGTAAATTGTGCAGCTCGGAGCACCGAGCAGCGCTGCCAGAGCAAACAGTGCGGATCCAGCCCGTCCTGCCTGCTGCTTTCAAATCCCCCTCGAGCACAGCCAATCCTTCCTGCTCGCTCCAACACCTCCCTCACGCCCCGGCTCCCACCTTGCCCTTAATGCTCTTTGCAGCAGACCTAATTCTCTTCCTCCTTTCTATCTCAGTTCACGGTTGGAAAGTTTCACCCAAATTATGACATCAGTCCATTTTCCATGTTCTTTCTGCTCTTGTTTGTGTTATCTTCAAGGTGCCCCTTCTAGGTGCGAATCAGCCTGAGAGAGAAGTGGTCAGCTGGAAAGGCAAATAAGTCATATAAACATAGCCCACAACCTCGTTTACCTTAACATCTGCCTTGGCTTTTTGGTTGTTCTGAGTTTGCCTCTGATCCCATCTCACTGACAATTTTCCAAATTCACCCCTTCATTTTTTAAAAATCTCAAAATATATAATGGAATCATAGAATATCCTGAGTGGGAAGGGACCCGCAAGGACAATCAATCCATCCCCTGGCCCTGCACAGACACCCCAAATCCCACCCTGTGCACCCCTGGCAGCGCTGTCCAAGCGCTCCTGGAGCTGTGGCAGCCTCGGGGCCGTGCCCATTCCCTGGGGAGCCTGGGCAGTGCCAGCACCCTCTGGGGAAGAACCTTTGCTGCTCTCCAGCCTGAGCTGCCCTGGCCCAGCTCCAGCCGTTCCCTGGAGCTGTCCCTGTCCCAGAGCAGAGCTCGGAGCTGTCCCTGCGCTGCCCTCGGGAGGAGCTGCAGCCCCCGGGGAGCTCTGCCCTCAGCTCCTGTGCTGCAGCTGAACCAGCCCAGGGCCCTCAGCCGCTCCTCGGGTGGCCCCTCCAGAGCCTTCCCCAGCCCCTGTCCCTCCTTCGGACACTCTGCAACAGCTTTGGGTCTCTCCGATATCGTGGCACCCCAAACTGCCCCAGCCCAGAGCAGAGTGGGACAATCCCTCCCTGGGCCTGATCCCCAGGACAGGGATGTCCCTTCTGGCTCCAGGGCACTGCTGGCTCTTATATTTGGGCAGATATAACTAACACAGAACATAAAAACTGTTTTGTATTTAAGAAGGAACATGGGATTTTACCTTGTTAGTTCCTGACCTGGGCACAGCCAAGGGCTGGGAGAGGTTATTTTAATGCAGTCACAGTTAATGAGGTGATAAGGCTGCCGTGCTTCCTCTGCTGCTCTGTGCCATTCTCCAGGACAGGAGGGAAGGACATCTGCTTCCTGCAGGGTGAGGAACCCAAAGGCACTGCTGGCAGAGCATTCCCGAGCAGGATCAACTTTCTTCCCTCTGCCATTCCCTGACATCCTCTGCCAAGGCTCAGCTGCAGCAGGAGGCTTACAGAGCTCTTATCCCTCAGCTTCCTGACCTAGAATGAAAAGTGAATTAAGCCAGTTAATTATTCATAGAGTGACAGACAAGGAAAACCTTTGAGCATCACCCTGATAAACCGGACCAGCTCTTTTTACTTCCTTTGTACCTCTCATGTGTCCTGCAGCTCAGGTAGAACAGGTGAAGCATTTTGAAGACTGCATTTCTGATCTCAGCTGTGGTGGCCTGTAGGAGAATGAGAGCCTGCTTGGTCAGATGAGCTGTCCATCATTTTTTAAATAAATCAGGTTTTTAATAAATCCCGTCACTTCCTCATTGTCCTCCTCAGAAAGGTGCACCCCATGCCCAGGGCTGCCTGCATTGGAGTCAGTGGTCAATCTGATTGCACTCTTCTTTCTACACCAAATCAGGAGCTGTTCTGGGAGCAAAAGCATGGAAGAGAAAAGAATTCAAGGTCTTGTTTCATTCAGAGTTCTGGAAGAGATGGAGAGCCTTGAAAAGAAGGCACAGAAAATAACCCAACAGTTCTGTTAGACAGTCTGCATCCAATTCATGAGAGATTTTTGGTGTAAGTGAAGGTAATTTGTAACTAAACAGAGAGATGATGGAGCTGTTTGTGGGTTACAGGAATTTAGGAGATCTGTGAGGTAATGAAACCATGCAACTTCAGACTGTAAGGATAGATTAATTATAATTAAATTCTTAATTTCCCTGACAAAGAAAAACAGAAGAAAAAGACTTGGCATCTCCCACAGAGTCTTTTGGGATTGGATAAACTGGAATTTTATTGAGTTTTAAGGTCAAAGTGTGCTATAATCTCAAATGAGGCTGCAATAACACCACCTTCTTACCAATTAAATTGGTGATCTGTGTGGCTTTGGGTTACAACCAAATGAAAAAATATTCATAACTTGTGCTCCTGTTACCTCACTTTGTCATGAGGGCTGCAGCAGAGAGGGGTGTACTCTGCTTAGACTTCACAATGGTAATTAATTTTATATCCTTTTCACAATTTTTATCTTTTATATGGATGAATGGTGTCTCTGGCAATGGGTTGAATAAAAATCAAGGCCCTCCCAGGGGCTGCTTGGGGTGTCTGGTGGAGTAACCAGTCCTGAATCCTTGATGGGTAAGTCTGTACCTCAGAGTGACTCTCCGAGGTCACCTTGGGTAACAGAGGGCACCATGAGCGGGTGATGCTCTTCTCAAAGCCACCTGTGCCCGGCATCTGAAAAACCTCCTGGTCAGAAGCTCAGGATGTCTGACTGAGTGCAGTGGGTCTGTTCTGATCCTCCACAGTACTAGGGAGGAGTTCACTACTTAAATACTTTGGTTTTTCCATAGGAGTGATACCCAGCTCCTCTTGGGTGCCTTGAAAAATGCCCCTTCATGTCCTGCTGGGGTTTAATGGAAAGCAATTAGTCTCATTCCATGTCCTGAATGCTGGTACAGCACAGCTCCCCTTGCCCCAGGAGCCAGCCCCAGGAGCCACAGTCTCTGCTGGATGCCCTGAGGGAATGTTTGATGCAGGAATACGCTGACAAAGGGAACAACAGCTCAGACTCTCCACTTGTTTGGTAACAAATTAAACTCTCCTTGTTTCCCTAAATTGCAGCTGTGACCTGGACATTTTGCAGCTGCTACACCATTAACTAGAAGTTCATAGTATTGCCAGTGAAAGATATGAAAGAAATAATTTTCAAGTGGTAGATTTGACTTATCTTCTTGTTCTAGGGGCTCTAAAGTGGATTTCAGCCCTGTTCACTCACAGCCATGTCAGACTCAATTACCCAAATTAAGCCTGTTCCCAACTGCCTAAAACTGTTCAAGTGTCAGGAGGTCTCTGTAACACTTCTCAGAGCTCTGACCTAGCAAATGTGCCCTCTGGAGCTGCTCTTTTGATTTTTTCCCAACACCTAAAAGTCCAATTGCTTGAAGCAAGTGCTCAGTAAACGACTCAGTGACCAGCACAGTGTGGGGAGAGAGGCCAGAACAGACCAACCCCTGCAAGGTATGAACTTAGACAAAGCTGAAAGCAGCCCCAAATATGTTAACCAGTAAAAATGACTGTGCCACTCTTAGGGCTTAAATCCTGATTTTGATAATGACTGTAAAGGGCAACGATGAATTTCTCTTAGATGAAAAAGGAAGAGACTCACAATGCTCTCTCTGGCTTCCTTGAAGAGCATTTAGGAGCTCTCATGTCATGTGGAGGAACAGGAGGAACAATTAGCACTGAAGCCAAGCTGCACCTCTCAGGCTGAGCAGTCCCTCACCAGCACAGACCCCTGAGCCCATGGGCTTTATTCAGCACACAAAGTCTTGCTCAGAGTGATTAAGAATTGCCAGCACTGGACCCTGAAAGCACAATAGGCTCATCAAGTAGGCTCCTCCAGCACGATGCAGGCTCCCAGTCAGGAATCCCAGTCTCTGCATTTCCTTTCCCAAAGGAATCAGACACATTGTCTGCTCCTCAAGGCCCAGTTCAAATCTAGAAAATGTACTTTTTCACTGAGCCAAGGAGCAACTGCTTTGCTGGCAGCATTTGCCATCAGAGCACCAGGAGGGTACTGGGGCAGTGGCATCATCCTCCCAGCTTCAGTGCAGGGTGTCCAGTGAGCTCCTCTGACAGCCTGGAGCCTGTGCTGCACTGAAGTGCTTGCTCATGGATGGTTTTCTTTCTGATGTGATTCCATGCTTGACACTACCCCAGTTTGTCAAGTTGGACCTCCTGGGTTATCTCAGTGACAAATAACCTGCAGGTGCTTTGAAGGGCCACCTGCTGTGTCAGGTGGGCTTGATGGAAACGTCTGAAGCAAGTTTCATCCTTTTGTTAAATCTGATGTTCCTTACATGCTGAACGTGCTGGTGTGTGTGTTGAGAAGCAGACCTAGATAGCTTGTATAAGAAATGATGCACAAAGCCTGTGAGTTTATAAACTCATTCTTGGGCCAAAGACTTCTCTGAGGGGGATTACTGTGAGTTTTAACTTCTGCAGCTGTTTCTCTGTGTTCATAAAAATTCAAAGCTCCGTCTCATGTTACACCAGGGTGAACCAGCTGTGTTCATGTTTCAGGTACTGCCCACTGCACATTACTCCTGGTTCACAGCAGCAAAAGCATTGCACAACTGGGATGAATTTGTCTTTTAGTGGAGCTCCTTGTCCTTATCTCTCCGAGTAACCAGCCCAAAACTCCTCTGACTATAGGATCGTCTGTGATACTCATTCCTTCCACTATTGCCAATTCTTACAGTTTCATCAGAATCTCTTGGAGCCGGATTTGCATAATGATGAAACACATCAGTCATCAGACCCTGCTCTTGCCTGGGGAAAACCCTGCTGGGGTTGGATACCTTTCCTGCTTCCTTCTTCCAGGTGGGTGCTGGGGAGAGCAGGCAGTGCTCTGACCTTCCCTGGGGAACCAAAAGGAAATGTGAGACAGGAGAGGGGCAAGAGGAAAAGAACCCAGGCTTGTGGCTGATCAAACACCTTTGCCTCTCTTTGGATATCAGACCATTCTGTTGCATTTTGAAGGGAAACCAATAGTCTCTTAGAGGGACAGTGGCTTCAGGAAAACAGAAGCTCAAAGACAAAATACTGGCAAACCATAGAAGATAATTAAGCAACTGTGAGTTTTGGGGACAGTAGCAGTCTTGTATCATCAGACAGCGCCTCATGCCAAACCACAATCTTTCCTCTGTTCCAGTGAGGCTTTCTGTGAGCCTGCGAGTGCTGCCTCAAACTGGAGAGGAAACAAGAAGAGTCTGAATGTCAAAGAGTAGGGCACCAACTATTTCAAAAATGCCTGGTTTTTTCCAACCAGAGATGCGCCAGGTGGGAGCAGCCCAGAGACACCCCCGGGAGAGCAGGGAGCCCTGCCCCAGCCCTGCCCCAGCCCTGCCCTGCCCCAGCTGTCCTGTGAGTGGAGCAGGGGCAGCCCAGGGCTCCACCATCCCCTCACACTGACAGGGCAGTCCCAGGGGAGCCCTTCAGGCTGTGGCACTTTGTGTGCAGGGGCATTGCAGCATTTCTGTTGTTTACAGTGCAGTGCAGAGTTTGATGGTGGGCTCCACCCTGCCCCTTCTGAGGGGAGCCAACTCTGTCCTGAGGGGACCTTCCCCTCACTCAGGGGCTGGCAGGGGACGGGAGGCTGTCCTGGGCTGGTGCAGTCAGGGTTCTGATTGCATCTGTTGAAGTTGTGTAACCCCAGAACCTCCTGTTCTCTGTGTGCAATGGGGCTTGTAAGGTTCTTACCTTCTACTTAGTGATAGCAAATTAGTATTTTATGCAAATTTAACATCATTACTCAATTTGTGTGTAAGAGCATCTGCCTGGGTTGACCTAATACAGATTTTGTTTTTTATAAATACACACACCAGTACACCTTTCTTTTCTTTTTCACTCCCCTCTCAGACAGTGCTTCCTTGGCTTGGTTTTTTTTTAAATTTGCTTGTCCTGGTGCAAGGGTGGCATCAGAACCATTCCCTGTGCTTAACCTGGGGGATGTTCACCAAAGTCTTCATTGCTGTGTTTGGATTGTCTTCAAAAAGGAAGCCCAGGTTGCTCTCTGGGCTTCTACTTATGCAATAAGCAGCTCCAAGGCCTGCCTTAGTTTTAGTTTTCTCTTTGCCTTTGCTGTTGTGTTATACATATAATGCAGTGCCCTGGCTACACTTCAGGTGTTTCAGGCACTGTCAGCTTCCACCTCAAAACCTGCTGTTTTTAAAAATCTGCCCTACTTACTCTTCTAAAAAATATTTTCTTATGTAATGTTTCTTTTATCCATCTTGCCAACAATTTCTGCCTTGTTGCCCTCATTCCCTCCATGAATTTGACACCTTTGTAATTTAATCTCACCGTCAATGTCTTGCTTTGCTCATGCCTGGAACATGCCAATGACATTACACTGCTCCCTCAGCACATGTGCTTCTAATTCCCTGTATTGTCCACACCAGCTCCAGGATCACGTTTGGGGTTCAATCTCTCCCTGTCTGCTGCAAGGAGGGGAGGACAGTGAGGTGTAATTCCTTCACGCACCCTCTGGTACTAGTGCAGGGCAATTCCTGCTGGACTGGAGGGGTTGTGTGATAAACAGGAATTTGCTAATGAGCTTCTGTGGGGAAAGCAGTCTTCCAGCCAAGAGTCTGTAATAATATTGGAATCAGAGAGTCATAGAAGCATAGAATGATAGAATGGTTTGGGTTGGGAGGGACCTTAATGATCATCTGGTCCCTCCAACTGCGATGGGCAGGGACACCTTCCACTGTCCCAGGCTGCTCCAAGCCCTGTCCAGCCTGGCCTTGGGCACTGCCAGGGATCCAGGGGCAGCCACAGCTTCTCTGAGCACCTGTGCCAGGGCCTGCCCACCCTCCCAGGGAACAATTCCTTCCCAATATCCCATCTAACCCTGCCCTCTGGCAGTGGGAAGCCATTCCCTGTGTCCTGTCCCTCCATCCCTTGTCCGCAGTCCCTCTCCATGCTTCCTGTTGGCTCCTCCAGGTTCTGCAAGGCCACAGTGAGATCACCCCAAAGCTTCTCCTCTCCAGCTGAACAATCCCAGCTCTCGCAGCCTTTCCTCCCAGCAGAGCTGCTCCATCCCTCTGCTCATCCTGGAGCCTCCTCTGGACTCTCTCCAGCAGCTCCAGCTCCTTCCTGTGCTGGTCCAGGGCTGGGGCAGCTCTGCAGGTGGGGTCTCACCTGAGGGGGCAGGGGGGCACAATCCCCCCCTGCCCTGCTGCCCACGCTGGGGCTCAGCCCAGGGCTCGGGGGGTTCAGGGCTGGGACAGGTCCAGCTCTGACCCACAGCACCCCCAGGTCCTTCTCCCAGGGCAGCTCCAGCTGCTCATCCCCAGCCTGGACTGACCCCGGGGGTTGTCCTGACCCCAGTGCAGCACCAGCACTTGGTCTTGTTCAGCCTCCTGAGATTCCCTTGGGCCACTCCTGGATCCTGTGCAGCTCCCTCTGGATGTTATCCCATCCTTTGGGGTGTATGAATGGAGTAACAGGTGCTGCCTTGTCTGGGTGCAGACAGGGATCCCTAAGCTGCAGGATGTGTTCTTTAAACACTGACTTCTGTTGGTGTTTGGGGTTCTGCTCTGCAGCTCGCACCCTTTGGCCACAAACCCTCTGGCTGTGCCGTGTGGCTGCTGCTGGGAGCTGCTTTCCCAAAAGGGGAAGGAGAGGGCAAACAATGAGTCTGCCTCTCCTCCCTTGTCCTTAATGCATGTTGCTCCACGTGTAGCAGAGTTTTCCAATCCAGGTTCCTCAGGATTGGCTTCCAAGAGCTGGAATCTTTGCATTGTCAGAATGAACTGTGAGTGGGATGTAATAAAGGCTGCACTGTGAGTTCATCCCTCTGTCACAAAAATAATCTCACTTTTCTATCTGGCCTTGTGTTTTCCCAACTTTTGCGGGACAACCAGTTTGAAATAAGTGTGATAGAGATGTAGCAATGAATGACACAGGTTGTTAGGTGGAGCAAGCAGACTTTGTGATTGCTTAAACCTTGTTTCCCTAAGAAAACAAACCTAAAATCAAATGCCTCCCAGTATGGGAGGACATATGAAAAATATTTGCATAAGGAATACACAGTTCCCTAATTGTGGCATTTTCCATGTCTCTCAAAACCATTTAAAAGCTCCTTCCTAACCACCAGCTCTGTGGCTGTGGCACACTGGCTGGGATTTTTTGGCCAGCACTGCTGCTCCGCCTGGTGAGGAGGTCAGGTTTCATTCCCACAGCAGAATTACCCAAACTTGAGAGCCTCCAGAATGATCCTGACTCTGGAAGGCTCTCTTGGCTTCTGAGCTTCACAGAGTCCCAGAATCACAGACTGGGTCGGGCTGGGTCACCTGGTGCCACCTCCCTGCTCCAGCAGGGCCAGCCCAGAGCACAGGGCACAGCAGTGTGCCCACAGAGCTCTGCAATATCCCCAGGCAGGGACACTGCACAGCCTCTCTGCACAATCTGCTCAGGGCTCGGGCACTGCCCAGGGCACAAGCTGTGCCTCCTGTGCAGGGGGAGCTCCCCGGGCTCAGTCCCTGCCGTTCCTCTGGGCCATGGCTGGGCCCCCGCAGCAGAGCCCGGGCCCTGCTCGGAGCCTCCCTGCACACAGCCATGGACAGCCAGGCCTGAGGGCCCCTCTCAGCTGGGGCTCCTCTGGAGCCTGAGCAGCCCCAGCTCCCTCAGCCTTTCCTGGGCACCATGGGCCATGCTCCAGGCCCTTGCTCAGCTGCGCAGCCTCCGCTGGCCCCGCTCCAGGAGCTCCTGTCCTGCTGTGCTGAGGAGCCCAGAGCTGGGCACAGCACTCCAGAGGTGCCTCCAGGGCTGGCCACAGGGGCACGATCCCTCCCTGACTGCTGCCAATGCTCTGCCTCATGCCCCCAGGGTGGGTGGGTGCACTCCATCTTTAGGCAATACCTCCAGTGAGCAGAGCCCAAATACAAATCACAGTTCAGCCACTGTGACCTGCTGGGTCTTGAATAACAGCTTTCTTTGGGTTACTCCAGTCTCCATGAACTAAAAATTGAGAGGGATATTTCAGGAAGTACAGGAGCGGCCCACAAAGGCCACAAAACATACAGGGTAAATACTGGAATGCTGATCAGAGTGTCCTTTGTGAGCAATAGCACATTAATAATACATATTATATATTAATAGCACACATTTCTGTAGCTTTCAGTAGCCATGGATGTGGCAGCCACCTCAGTTTTCCTCAGTGTTACAAGACATTCAGAGCCTTCCATGAAATGAATTAAATTAAAGCTGGTGACAGTGTTGGATGTATTTATTTTCCTACATAATTAACTCCCCTTCTTTTTCTTTCACCAGCTGATTGCTTTCAACGTGGAGACTCTGCCTGTTAAGCTTGGGAGAACTCTCAGGTGCCAGGAATGTAAGATTATGGGTATGAGAAAGTTCTAAGAGTGGATCTTTTAACTGCTGTAATAAATCTTAAGAGATAGAAAATAATGGTCATCCAGATTAAAGTCTGGAAATAAGAATGTTGTTGCCATGCTTGTCATTTTTGATCATGTGCAGTGTTCAGCTCGGGCAGTGACAGGCTTATCTCTGGATTGGAAAGCCAATGCCATGTTGCATTTATAGCTCAATACAAATAAGCAGAATTCTTTAGTGCTTCAGTGAGCAAGTGTAATTGCTGGCAGATGTGAGTTTTAGGTTAGCACTCCCAAATTGCTCCACATATACAGATACCCCCAAACCAGGCTGCAGCTCCAGACTCTGGTTCAGAGATGGGAGAGTGAGGGCTGAACCATTGTGGTACAAACAGAAAAATGCAGCTTTGACACTTTCTTCTATGACTTGATCATCCAGATATTTGTCTGGTTTCCCCTCGATGCCATGCTGGTGTATTTTTGCTAGTTCAGGATGACAGTAACGTTTGCAGCCTGCTATTCTGTTGTGCTGCAAAGCCTTTGCTGCCCTGGGATGTTGAATCTTATGTTGAATTGTGACTGTAAGAAAATCCTGTTGTTTTCACTGAAGCACAGCACAGAAGGAGGTCTGACTTAAGACATTGTTACCCCACCATGTACCAGAGAAATCTGAAGAAATCTGTGTGTATTTATACACCAGATATCAAGGATAATACTGTAAAAATGCTTTATTTCAGTTGAATGTTGTAAGATCCCTCTGAACATTTTGACAAAACTGGCTGCTATAGATCTGGTGTGTCTAAAACTGTTCAAACATCTTCTCCTCATTCTTCATTCGTTCTGTGCCTCCCAACTGTTGATGTGAGAAGAATTGGGGGTTCCGGAGTACTGACACTGAAAGAAAGTTTGTGGGAGTAAGGCAGCTTAACCATCCTCTGAACTGTCCACAGTGCTGCAGAGTATCCCTGGAGAAAAAATAGCTCCAATTCTTTAATACTCAAGCCCCCAGTTTGCACCTGAGCTTGCAGGGAGCACAGACAACACAGAGGAAAAACGGCAGCACAAGTTTAGGTCTGAGGGTGAAGGTGTTTTCACCAGGCTGGGTTCATGAGAAGTCAAAGTTTAGCTACTGCTACTTCATTTCTGAGCCAGTGGTGAAAGTGCTCTGAAACAGGAGGATTTCACAAGTGAAATGGTGTCCTGTGACCAGGATGGGGAAGCTCTCTGGCTTCCTCAGATGTAGTCATGTCAAAGCTGGGCTGAGTCTCATTCCTTTAGAAACCTTCCCTGGAATACAGGGAGAGAGAATGACCTCTGTTTGAATTTTCAGAGCAGTGCTTTGAGCAAAAGAATGTGCTGGGGTTCTGCAGTAAAAATAGGATTAGCACTGATTTTTAAGAGGGAGGGTGATGGATATATCCATCAACCAAGGAAAGATCCATATGTGTCTATCATGTATAAAAACACAAGTTGGAAGAGTAGTAAAAATGTGCCTGTTATATTGGTGTTGGACAGGAAATTAAATACTCTGAGTTAGAGACACCTTGGCTGCAGCTCCTGCCAGCGTATCAGAGTGGCTCTGCCAGCCCAGCTTTCCTGGGAGGAATTGCATTTCTCTAACATCAGCCCATGGTGGTGCAAATAATGCAAAGAAATGCAGATGTATTCTGTAATTTTTCATACGACTGGAGGATTTTCTCTCCTCTGAAGCACAGGACACCTTCCTTCACCTGCTGAAGCTGAGACCCCACTGGCAACCACAACCCTGAAGCAATTTTTATGTCTGCAGTGAACTGCAGGAGATGTCCTGATCACAGTGGCTTGCTCTGGTTTGGGCAGACACAAGGTGGAATTTGCTGCTATAAATAAAGCACTTCCACATGGATGGAAAGAAGCACAAAGCTTAACTTCAGCAGCAGTTTTGAACAAAATCCCCAAACTGTTTATCTGCTGAGGGAACCCTCAGCTGTTCTACAATCCACAGCTGTTTGCAGCTCTATGACATCACCCCCAGTGGTGCTGCAAGATGGATGGAGGAAATTCTGTGCAAATCCAGCCGATCACGAAGACGTTGTGTCACTGGGAGTTCTTCACTGCAACGCAGCCTCATTGGCAAGGTCCCCATGGAACAAACCTCCCTGAGTTATAAGTCACAAATATGAAGTCTTTAGGAAAGTTGGAAAAATGCTTTACAAGAACCTTTATTTTTCCTACCATGTATGCCTTTCTTCACAGGATTCCTTTATGTCACTGTGTTCTACTGAGGGGAATAAAGAAATCACTGTGCATTCAGCTGGGTAAAATACTTCATATAAATTTGGGGGGGGTTGCTTCAAAAGAGGCAAATTGAGGAAGCACCAAATAAAGTATAAATGCTTAACTGAAATGAATGAGGTTTAAATTTTGCTGAAAATAATGCACTTAATCAACTGAGAGCACAGAGAGCTGAGATTTATTTCTACAGCAGAAGCACCTTGAAATCCCCCTGGGATTCGCTGCCATTGTACAGGTGGCAGGAAACAATGAAACAGTGCCTGCCTGGAAGAGTCTCCTACCTAATTGAAAAGAGCAGGGGAACGGGGTGATGGTATTTGCACTTGAAAAATAGAGAGCAGAGGCCTGGAAGAGGTAAATGAATTAGCCAAAGTTGAACAGAAAGTTTGTAATCAGCAAAGAACTGGAAGCAGATCTCCTGCTTCTCATGATACTTTGATGACCTTTGGCCAAAAGCTCATTCTGCCACTTGCTAACTGCGTTGTGATTGCTGGTAGAACAAAACATAGCTTGTCATTTATATAATATATATTTTCATGCTTTTGAGGAAGTTAATAAACCAGACTTCTTCCCTGGGAGGGTGGGGAGGCCCTGGCACAGGTGCCCAGAGAAGCTGTGGCTGCCCCTGGATCCCTGGCAGTGTCCAAGGCCAGGCTGGACAGGGCTTGGAGCAACCTGGAACAGTGGAAGGTGTGTCCCTGCCATGGCACAAATGGAACAAGATGGTCTTTAAGGTCCCTTTCAACCCAAATCATTCAATGATTCCATGATTTTAATACTGAATGCACAGAAATTTTAATTACAGAAATTAATCCCATGCTTTTGCCAATCCTTCCTTTAGTCCCCTCCCAAATTCAGTTTCTGATCCCCTGTAAATCATTCTTTGAGCTGGTGGTCAGTGGAACTGGGGTGAGACACAGAGCAGCACCTTCTTCAGGCTGGTCAAGAAGCAGCTGCTGCTGAGTTTCCTCTTGGGGATTGTTTTAGAATCCTGTGAAACTCTGAATCCCTGATTGTGGTGAGGAGCTCAGTACATAACACTGCTGCTTTCCCCTCCCTGCCAAGCCAGCCCCAAAACAAACAGAATGGACTGCCAGGTCTGTTGCTGTCCTTCATGTTCCTTTCTGATCCTGGCTGTGTGTTTGGGCCTTAAGTAGTCTCTACTATAGTTACCTGCTAATTTATAACCATATGAATATCAAAGATTTTGATTTATCACCTGGGACAGACTTAATGGAGTGTGGCAAGATAATGTTGAAATTTGTGGATTCCATCAAGCACAGGAGAAAATGCCCAATACATGCTCCAGAAACCCATGGAGAAAGCTGGGACAGGGAGAATTCAGAGCACTGCAATGATCAGATAATCATGGAATTACAGAATGGTTTGGGTTGGAAGGGACATTAAAGCCCACCCCATTACAAGCCCGTGCCATGGAAGGGACACCTCCCACTATCCCAGGCTGCTCCAAGCCCTGTCCAGCCTGGCCTTGGACACTGCCAGGGATCCAGGGGCAGCCACAGCTTCTCTGGGCACCTGTGCCAGGGCCTGCCCACCCTCACAGGGAAGGATTCCTTCCCAGTAACACATTTATCCCATTCTCTTTCAGTTTGAAGCCATTCCCCCTTGTCCTCTCCATCCCTTGTAAAAAGTTTCTCTCCACGTGATGCCAGCTCCTGAGACATCAGGATGTCCAATTGTCTGTTTTAAAATTAGTTCCTTTCCTTTTGAAATTCTAGGTACTAATTATTGAGCAGATCACCTGAGAATTCTGTATTAATAATTTGCTTTTTTCTGGCGACCAGCTCCTCAAAAAAAGCATCATCTTGGGACCAGCTCTAGAGTTGACTGAAATATGCAAACTGAAAAATACCAATGGAAATTTGAACCTTTTGTGAGGATTTGTATCCTTTTAAAGCCTGTGGCTTCTCCTACTTCATATCACACAAGTGAGATCTCTTTTTCTAAGCAATGCCTTCTATTTCTGAGGGCTGCTGCAAAGAACTGTGTTGTGGTTTTGGCCAAGTTTGTCACAGACCCCAGACTTACAAACAGTCTGAAATTTAAAGGTATAGAAGAAGGTTCAGATACTAATGTACAATATTCCTAGAAAAACAGACCTAGCAAAGCCAGTATGAAATTTTAGTCTTAAATACATTATAAATGTTGCTGGTAATGCTGCCTGTAATTAAGCTTGCCTCACATTTCCCATTATAAGCCCCAGTTTTCAGTGGCATAAATCTGTGCCAGATTTTAACTGTTTGGGCTGAAACTTTCCATGCTGAATGTCTGCCTCAGATGAATTGTTTGGAAAGCTTCAACAAAAAATGGTTTCACCATTTCTGGGAATGAAATTAAGAGAAAAATATTTTCTTTTGCCCATGCAAACTTAATTCTGGCATTTCCTAAGCTTTGAGTGCTGGGGCTGTAACCTTGATATTTTTATATATGTATGTTTACATTTCCTTCAGAAAGGGAAAGTTTATAAAATAATGCCTACCTGGGTATATTTGGATAGCCAGGCAACTTTGAACTCAACATGAAAACTGTAAATAATTTAATTAGCTTGGAAACAATCTAATTACATTGATTTATTGTTTATCCTTGGGCAAATTGCTTGAGGCCTGACTTCAACAGGCCCCTCTTTCCTCAGGGACTGGACTATGCATTAGTTTTAAGATTGGTCTCTTAATTTAACTTTTAGTTCAGTTCTTAAATATGAAGTATGGTGAATGCTCTCTTCCTCCATGGCTGTCAGGCCGATTTAAAGTTTACAGGACATTTTGGATTTGTTTTGTTGGAATGCACCCTCCTATCCCCCAGTTCTGGTTCAGTTGCAGGCTTAGTCTTCAGCTCTTTGGAGGGACATTTTGTTCTGCATTGCCCTGTGTGTCTGCAGGCACAGAGACCAACCAGTAACCTCATTTTGCTGGATCTCTGATGGTTTCTGTCAGCCAAAATTTGCCTTGCTTTTCCCTAAGAGAAAGAAGACCACCCCCAGTCGCCTGGACTCCAAAAGGGGAGTTTTGCAGTTGGGACAGTTCAGGGAAGCACCAAAGGCTGAGCAGGGCCCTTAGAAGGGCAAAGCGTGGCTGGCTCAGTGCTGGCTCAGCAGCACCCCAGGGATGGGACCCTCTGCCCTGCAGTGCTTGGGCTGAAGAGTCCCAGAGGTCCCACAGGGGAGGAGGAATGGGTTGTGCAGGTGTTTTTGGATCCATCCTGCTGAGCAGAGACATCCTGGACTCCTTGTGCTGTGGGGGGAGTGCTCAGAAACTCTCAGTATCACCTGCACCTTTGGGCTATTGACAGGCAGGTGATTTAATTAAGGACATTTATTTTAGTGCTGCCCTCAAGGTCACCTTTATTTTTCTTGCATCTTTGACTTCACTTACTGGATAGAATTTTTTTTTAATGGAAAAAAGAGACTTTCATGTTGAAGTATTCAAGTAGTAATTAAGATGGATTGTGTTTTTTGAAGAGAAATCAGACAGGTGTGGAAATTATATCACTTGTTGTGTTAATGTTGTTATTGCCAGGGATTTTTAGTTTAACTGCCCTGGAAATTCTTTTGAAAAAAAAAAACCGGTGCCAGTTTGATCCATTTTTCTGTATTATTGGCAAGAGCTGTGACAAGGATGAAATATTTTTCTGTCTCTGTGCTGCAGGCCCAAGGCAAGACTTTCTTCCTTTCACAGCTTCTTGTGTACTTGCCTTTAAGTAAAATTTAGTGTAAATCGCTGAAGTTTGAGCAAAATGACATGCAGCTCTATCTTCCTTATCTCCCTTATCTTCCTCCCTAGGCTGATAGTGTCAGCCCTCAGCCACAACTACTGAGGTTCTCCCTCTGCTAATGGGGGCCATTGTGCATTAAAAAAGGAGGAAAAACCACTTTGCTCCAGCCTATGCAGGCAGGAATTACCAGGAAAAGGCACCGCATTCCCCCTTCAAAGGCTTTGGAGCTAACTGGGTTAGAGCTGAGGCTCTCCTGTGGAAGGGCACTCCAAGCCAGCTAGCCTGGCCCTGGGTGTCCCTGAACCTGGGGCTGCTGGGGTATTCCGAGGGGAAGTCGTTTGCACAGAATTGCTCTGGAAATGTCTCTGTCTCGCTCTGTTCCTAAACCACACCTGCCATTCCTTCCCCTCGAGTTCAGGGGATGTGGGATTTCCCTGAGCTCCCTCTGCTCAGAGGCTGCCCATGCTCCTCTCCAGAGGTGGGTGTCCCTTGCTGCTGCAGCCAGCTGGAGCTCCTGGGGTTGCTCAGGGCCAGGAGACCTGGAAAGGTTCTTTGGTGGGTCCCTGGTGGGTCCCGCGTCCAGCCCGAGCCTGTCACAGCTGAGGGAGCCCTCCTGCAGCTCCTGTTCTCTATTCAGCTAAATACTGAACCGATTCTGTTCAGTATTTTACTTTACTTTACGATTCTGTTCAGCCTTTACTTACTGAACCTCAGGCTTTTAACTGAAAACCTGTTGTATTGAGAAAGAGCCTTAATAAATTAGGTTTTCTTCAATAACGCCTCTTGTAATGACAGAAAAATCAGGTTCATTTGACTGATGTGTACCAGGGCTCTGGGGACACTGTATTTTATACTCTCCCAACTTTCAGAGGGCTTCTTCTATCTACTTTATCAGTTCACTACAAAAATTATCCTTCACTGTATTTTCTACATCCTTCTAAGTCTGTAATAATGTCACAATGAAAATGGTATGTATAATTTTGATGGACTTCCAGCTTCATCCTGCTCCTCCTTGGAGTATCCCTGTTGATCACAAAACATCCTTTTGGGAAACTGCTTAGAGTTTATTAATAGAGGAGATCACAATATCTTATCAAGGCAATGATTTAACAATAAAGAAAAACTGATCTTTATTAAACTTTAAAGTAGTGTTACATTTTGAGTCTTGTGCTGTGCGCAAGTGCTGCTGGATCGTTTTTACAAACACCACACAAAAAATAACACAAGGAGGGCACCGCAGAGGCTGGAGATGAGTCAAAGCTGGGCACCATGAGCTGATTTCCCCAGAGAACTCTCCTTCAGTGTGTGTGGACAAGCAATTTCAGCAGTCATCTGCTTTCATTGTGATAACTACTTAGTATTTTTGTCATTTCATTCAGTTCGTAATTTGCGAAATTGTTTTGGATTATGCTCCCAGGAGGGGAAAAACTCTGAATTGAAGTATGTGAAGAAAAAAGTATTGGGTACTAAAACAAATGAAAAATGAATCAATAAAGAAGATTATTCTGTTTATTTAACATAAAATACAATCCAACTCTTCCTGGGGAAACAAAATATAAAGGTTTTGAAGAAATCCTTCCCTCCTTCTGGAAGCCAGTGCTGTTGTGAACTTCCAGTGTGAAGATACCCACAGTGGTTTTTGAAAGGCTGCAGCAGTGAAATCTGGGCTGCTTTGCCCTAAGTCCTGCTGATTTTCCAAAGTTGGGATCCTTCTTTTGTGATGCCTTCAGTTTTTCTTCTCAGTTTCTCAAAACCTCGCACCAGTTGGTCTCAGAACCTGTTTTCTGGGGCACTCACACCCTGCTCCATGGATCCGACCACTCCCAGCCATCGCCAGAGTTCCCAGGACACTGACAACATTCTCCAGGTTGTCTTGGTTTGAAAGACAGGTGTCTGCCAAGGAGGGCAGGAACCTCCCCTGGAATAGGGAATATGACTCCTTTTCCTTCAGAATTATTGTAACTTTGAAATCAAGGGGCTCTCTAGTAAAAGTTATGGGAAAAAAGGAATAACAGTTCTTTACTAATATTTAGAGCAAGACAATAACACAGAAACAAAGGTTTAAATAGACAAGGTCAGAATACAACCTGCACCCTGTTAGGGCGGTGCTGCAGTGCAGTTAATGGTGGCTGCAGTCCCGTTGGAGTGATGGATGTGCTCTTGTTGAAGTGCCGATCTTGTGGAAAGGTCTCGTCGGTCTCTGGAGGTCCAGTGGTGGCTCTTGAGCTCTTCTCCTCTGGCAATCCAGTGGGAAAGGTACCCTGGTGTTCCAGGGTCTCAGTTTATGTGCAGGTGGGAATGTTCAGTTCCTCCCCTCTGGGCAGGGCATCTCACAATGGGCTGATGGAATCTGTGAGTCACTCCCGGAGCCCTCGATGGCCATGAGCAGAGATAGCCCCGAGGGTGTTAGCAGGGCTGGGTCATGCTGAACACAAAGAACACTGCCCCAGCTGTTTTTAACAGCTTATGGAGAAGGTAATAGAATACACACTATTGGTTACACCTTCCATGTAACCTAGGACACAGGTGTTGGGGTTGTTGGGATGCAGCCCAGTCACCTGACAATATTTACATTATCTGGGGTTCACCTGTTCAGTAACACCTGCCAAATGCTGTGGCAAATCCACGCTCTGACCTGGGGAGCTGTGCAGTTTCCCAGCGCGTTTGTGGTGCCCACCCTGGGACTCACAGCTCATCCCATTCCTGATGTGACTCCAGGCTCTGAGACCACTCACATGGATTGTACCAGGGATGGCTTTGGTTCAGACTGGCTGTAAAGACTGGGATGTCTGCAGGGAGGTTCTTTTCCTTTGGGTAAAGCTGAACTGGGAAACCAGGACTGCCAGAATGGCCAAGCCTTAATTTCTTTTGCATGTGAGAAGTTTTGCATTGGTTATGGTAAAATATATTGCTTGAAGAGTAGCACTGAATCTTCCACAACAGAATTTTTTTGTGGGAGAAAAAGGTGAAGAAAAGTGATCTTGTAGGAGAAAGAAATGTAGGAAATAATTTTCAGTTTAACTTGAGGCATCACATCCTTAACTTACAGCAGACCTCCAACATGAAATGATGGGAAGGGTCCTTGCTTTCCTGTTTACCTGAAGGTACTCTTTGTTGAAGATCTGCTCCCATTATGTCCTCCACATCCCAGCAGCAGCTCACTCATATAATGGAGTTTTCCACCCCCAAAATTCATCATGCCCTTCTCAAACAAAGCAGAAGGTCCCTGCTCCAGCCACCCCTGTGTCCTGAAGTGTCACTGATGCTGTTCCCTCCAGTGACAGCCTGGCTGGGGCAGGACAGGCTTGCAGAGCAAGTGGGTGTTTCCCCTCTGTTTGAGGGTTTGGTTTTCCTCCTGATGGAAATCCCCTGCATGGCACTGCAGTCCAACCCAGTGGAGATCAGCCTTTGCAGCTGGAAAACTTTTTCCAGTGTTTGCTTCTCCTTTATGTTTTTCAGTGTCTTTATCTTGTCATTTTGAGAAAAATCGCTGTATAAATGGAAGCCTCTTCCAGGAGGCAGTGATTTCTCTTTATGAAACAGACTTTAACACACATCAGACTAATATCTGCTCTTAACAAAGTGATTTTGCTGTATTTTCACATTCTGTTGCTTGTGTATCCAGTGTGAAAACAAATATAATTTGTTTTAAAGTGTAAGCACTAGAAGACTAATACAGGGTCCCTTGGGGTTCTTTTGCTCTAACTGCTTCAGTTTTCGTTGTGTTTCTTTGGACAATTTATTTCTGACGTTCTGTTCATTTGTTCTCTTATTTAGTCTTGCAGGTTTTTATTTTTGAGGAGTTTTCAAAACAGGCGGCAGTAGCTGAGCCGAGATCCATCAGCTGCTGATACAGTGCCTCTCCCACACTACCTTTTCATGAATATGTTCATTTCTTTCTGCACTTTGGTGTTGCTCTATGGTTTGTGCTGGCACTGCTGAGGGACCTCGAGGGCTGTGTGCAGTTCTGGGCCCTCGTGGCCAGAGAGACCTTGAGGGGCTGGGGCATGTCCAGGGAAGGGAACAGAGCTGGGAAGGAGCTGAGCCCCAGGAGCGGCTGAGGGAGCTGGGAAAGGGCTCAGCCTGGAGAAAAGGAGGCTCAGGGGGACCTTGTGGCTCTGCACAGCTCCTGCCAGGAGGGGACAGCCGGGGGGGTCGGGCTGTGCTCCAGGGAACAGGGACAGAAGGAGAGGGAACGGCCTCAGGCTGGGCCAGGGGAGGCTCAGGGTGGACATCAGCAGGAATTTCTCCATGGAAAGGGTGCTCAGGCCTTGGCAGGGCTGCCCAGGGAGGTTTGGAGTGCCCATCCCTGGAGGTGTCCAAGGAAGGGCTGGAGGTGGCACTCAGTGCTCTGGGCTGGGGACAAGGTGGGCATCAGGCACAGCTTGGACTCGATGGTCTCAGAGAGCTTTTCTAACCTCAATGATTCTGTGATTCTGCTGCTGATGTTCAGCTTCTTCGATTATAATTCCACTATTTATATGTTTGGTATCAGACATGAGGCATTCCTGCTTTCTGATTTATGGAATGGATTATTCCTAACCCAGGTTAAATCTTGTGTTTTCCCATATTGTGTGCAACCCCCTCCCCAAAGCACTTCTGCAGCTTGACTTCCCATGGCCCAGGAGTCCCCTCCAGCCCCTGTGCAGCTCTGTCTGGCTCAGCATTAGCTGGCCGTTTAGGATGGTGCTGCTTATTCCATCCCACGAGTTATTCAAGCAAACACTAAATAAACCACAGCTAGGATAGAACCAAGCAGAATTTGGCTCAATGCAGGAAAACGCTGAAAGCAACTTGGTCAGTTTAGTTTTTTATGATTTTTTTCCCCGCCCAGCTTTGCCTGTACATCAAGATAAAGAAATATCCTGAAAGGCAGCATCAAAAGATTATTATAGGAGGATAAAGCTCCAAGGCTGCCAGAGCTCCAGGAGCATTTGGACAATGCTCTCAGGCAGGCACAGGTTTGGATCATTGAGGTGTCTGTGCAGGGACAGGAGTTGGGCTTGGTAGTCCTTGGGGGTTCCTTCCAGCTTTGGATATTTTATGTTTTCCTAAGATACTCCCACTCCTGCCCTTCTTGTGTGTCCAATGCTTTTGAGAATTTAGGGCATGAACTCCATGTGCTGCTTTTCCCCAATCTCTGTCCCCTGCCTGTCTGCTGGTGAGGGAACTGCACTCCTTGACGTGATTTGCTCTTGAGAAACTCCTGTTGGCCATCAGTCATCTCTGCCTCTGGCTTCAAATGTTTGTGTAATGATTTGTTCCAGCATTTTTCCAAGAACTGAAGCAAAGTGAAAAGGCAATTGCAGCAGTCTCTGGAATTTTCAGATGCCAAGTACCCTGTGACATGCTGCATCTGGGGCGGTTCAGCTCCAACACTGGATCCATTTATGTGCCCTCAGCTTTTCTCTCCAATGCTAAACTGGACCCCTTGGTCTCTCTCCTTTCTCAATCTTGTCACTTGAGTGTGTGGATAAGATATCTAATTAACTAAAATGTGTCCCAGGCAAAGAAATGCTGGGACTGATAGCAGTAATTCAGTGTTTTACGTGAAGTGTACAAACCTTACTGTAATTTCAGCTGGTGCAGCTTTTGGCCACTTGTCACTGTTTATTATTGTTGGTTTGTGTTTAAAAACAAAAGTACAAATTGCAAACAGAATGGGCTTGTTAATTTAGGATTGTTTAGTGGAATTAAATATCAAATAGCCTCCCTCTCCAGGCTGTGGCCATTCCTGAAACCCGTCCGTGTCATATTTCTCTGCAGAGGTTGAAATATGTCAGGCAGGTGTTTCAAAAGTCCTTCTGCTGCAGGGAAATACACTCTGATGTAATCTGCCTAATTTGACTCTTTGAATTACTTTCAAGCACACTTGCTGTTTGTAATGGAAATAGCTCCCCAACCACTTCAGAGAGCACTTTGTAATGTGAGCTGGTAAAACTCTGCAGGTGTAGTGGGTTTTTTATTTTATTTAACATCTTCGGTTTGTTTACTTTAATGTGTTACTGAGAAAGTGACATAAAAGTGGTTTAACAAGTCATTTTTCATTTGAAAAATGTTTTCTTATTAACAAAGTTAACACCCAGTATTCTGCAATAGGACTACTGACTCCAGGAAATCACATTTTGCCCAGGAGAATTTGTTTCCTGAGGCTTGGGAAATTCCCCCAAGACTTTTGTTTGGGATTGTACATACCTGAGGCATTTTGGCATAAGCATCAATTAAAAAATAGGAAATGGTGTTTTCCTTGCTAATTCTTGGCTACTGAATGGAGGCTACTGAAAGCCCTGGGTTCAATTTAATTTCGTTTTTGCTTTGGTTTACTCCTCTCCCCACACCCACCCTCCACCCTCTCATGCAAGCATATGAATTAGCTGAGTTGTCTCAGGCCAAAGGTACTGAGATGTCAGAATTCATCATCGGAGCTATGGAGTTCACAGAATCCCAGGATCACTGAGGCTGGAGAACAATCCCAAGGCCATCAAGTCCAAGCTGTGCCTGATCCCCACTTTGTCCCCAGCCCAAAGCACTGAGTGCCGCCTCCAGCCCTTCCCTGGACACCTCCAGGGATGGGCACTCCAAACCTCCCTGGGCAGCCCTGCCAAGGCCTGAGCACCCTTTCCATGGAGAAATTCCTGCTGATGTCCCCCCTGAGCCTCCCCTGGCCCAGCCTGAGGCCGTTCCCTCTCCTCCTGTCCCTGTTCCCTGCCAGCACAGCCCGACCCCCCCGGCTGTCCCCTCCTGTCAGGAGCTGTGCAGAGCCACAAGGTCCCCCTGAGCCTCCTTTTCTCCAGGCTGAGCCCTTTCCCAGCTCCCTCAGCCGCTCCTGGGGCTCAGCTCCTTCCCAGCTCCGTTCCCTTCCCTGGACACCTCCAGCCCCTCAAGGTCTCTCCGGCCAGGGTGGCCAGAACTGGACACAGCCCTCGAGGTGAGGCCTCTGGTGCTGAGGACAGAGGGACAATTATTAACAGTGGAGCACATCAGTTGTACCTGACCACGGGTTGTACATTTTGAGCAAACAGTGATGTAGAGAAGTAGAAAACTGCCCATGATGTTCAACAGAAAATACAATTGTAGTATCAACACACAAACCCATTTAAGATGGAAAAAACCAAAAGAAAACTGATAATGAGCAGCCAGTGCAGCCTATGGTGCCCAGGTGCTTCATCCTGCTAGTGAAAACATATTCCCAACATGGTTAATGCATTAGTTACCTTTACTGGCACAGCACTGCAGTGGAGATAAAAAGATGAACCAAATAAAGTGTGGTGTTTCAAGGAGATGCTGTTTTCCCTGATGTTTAGTTGTGGACCTTACCATGGTACCAATTTCAGTACATTATTTTTTAAACAGTCCTTTTCTGTATTTCATAGCTGAGATTGCTTCGACGTCTCCAGGTTCACACATCCAAATATCAATACAGCCCTTGCAATGCTGCCTTCGCACCTGCCCAGGTTCAGAGATTCTCCTTGGTGCCCTGTCAGGCTCAGAAGTCAGCTTTAAACATCCATAAGTTGGTTATTTCAGAACTTCAAGCACAGCTCTTGTTTTTCAGTCGAGGCTACCATTTGCTCTTGCCAAGTCTGGAGTTTTAAATCAAAGCCATTTTTGAATCATCCAAGCACAAAAAAAAAAAAAAAAAAAAAAAAAAAGGTATGAAAAATAAAGTTGACAGCTGTGAGGGTTTTTTTCCACATTTATCTACCTCAAACAGCTGAATGGATTTTATAAGACTTTCCAAAAATATCCCCCTCTACGCTAAGGGCAGAGTTAGTTAAACAGCAGAAAAACTTAGTAAATCTACTACAACTCACTTTCTGTTTTGACAACTCTTGTCTCTTCCTCGTTTGCCCGCTGAGGTAATTTACGCCAGTGTGTTTGGTTAGTGCTCGTGTTTCAGGGGTGGCTGCTCTCCCTCTGAAGAGCTGTGTTTAGAAAAAGGTTCCTTGCAATTCATTATTTTCCAGAGCAAGGAGCAGGGTGTTAGTCAGAGGTCAAAGCAGTGACTGCAGCAGTCACGACTTGTGAACATTTTCTAGCTGAAGTTAAGCCTTGAGGAGTGAGCCACAGACTGAAAAAACACTCACCAAAATACAAATCGCACCGTGGCAGCTGGAGAAAAGCATTTGTATAAAAGGTTACCTTCATTTTGTGAACAATAAATGCAATAATTTTCAAACATGATGCATAGGGAATGAAGAATAGCTCCTATTTCCCAAAGAATAGATTTGCCTGCTCCAAGTGTGCCCAAATGAGGGAATATTCTGTCCCACCCGTTAATTAAATGGTGAGTTTCCAAATGGGTCCCAACAAAAGTTCACACTTTCTTTCACAGTGACACTGTGGGGTGTGTGATAACTATTTTCATCCCTGAGAGCTGGGTTTGCACAGCCCAGGATTGCCTTGGGGGGTGGAATTGGGGAGAATAAAGAGTTCCCAGCAGGCAGTGCCCCCATCACCCTTGGAATGAGGCATTTGTGCCCCACAATGTGAACACAGAGGTGGGAAGCTCTGAGGAATGAGCTGCTGCTTGTTCCTGCAAAGGTGCATTTTATTACAACAGGCACATCTGGGGAGCACCTCGTGCTCTGCAGCATCCACAGAGAAGGATCTGCATTCCAAGCCGGGGCTTATTTTGACTTGTAAATCTGTTTTTATGAGGTGTATGTGTGTGCCTGCCCCAGGAGAGGGAATTCTGTTTCCAAATGGGCATTTGGATACCATATGCTTGGAAAATGCTGGCCATGGCTCAGTAAAAGTGAAGTTCTTCCTCTGTAGACCTTCCCAGTGACAGGTTTATCTCTAGAACACACTTTAGAGGAATGATGAGCTATAGATTAAGAGCTTGAGTTGCTATCTATGGGCTGGTCTGAAATTAAGTTGTTCCATAGGTCTGAAAACTGAGGTTCAGGCCTGTCTGAAGTATTGTCTTTCTGTGTGTTTGATCAAACACATCCTGAAGTCAACAAAAACATTCTGGTGCAGACAGGTGATGTGGATCTGGGCTCACAGGAGCTTGGTGACTGCATGGCAGCCTTAGTATGTCCTTTATTAATTGAATGTAAGTGTTTAATTTGTAAAACAGAACTCCAGCAGGTCTTTAGTTTAGATTCAGCTTGACTAGGATCTCAAAGAAAAGTGAAAGGATGGCTGCTGGGTCCATACAAAATTGTGCAGCATGAACTTCTGGACATCTTTGCGAAGTCTGTAACAGATAATTTCATAGCTCCTGACAGCCATCTCTGGAAATACCCAATAGTCTAAAAAGGCATAAAAATGATATAGCTAAATGTATGGCATGAAAGAACCATATTGTGGATGTAAAATTGGCATCATTAGGACTGCAGTGTAAGACTTGGGTGTGTTTTCCCCCATGGCTGAGTAAAGGTGTAAAACTGAGCAGGAGGAGGTGTGGGATGGAATGGGGACACACCTGCCCTAAAGCTCAGGGAAGGAAGTGTTTCCATGGGAGTTCATGCTGATGTGCTGGCTTTTGGGGAGGAAAGATCTGCACAATTCTCCACCTAATTCCTCTGTGTCCACATCCCAGCCCTTGAACAGTTTTGTGCAGAAGGTTCCAAACCAGTCTTTTTGAGATGCGGTGGCAGAGCAAAAGGCACCTTTTGTGCCCTGCAGTGGGGACAGGTCCCCATCCCTGCTCGAGGCTCCAGGCTCAGCCAAGTCCCTCGAGGTAGGAACACTCACCAGGATGAGCCCAAGGACAGTTCTGACCCCGGGGACTGCTCTATTCCCGGGCCTGTGGGGGAGGCGCTGCTCAATTCAGGGGCCTTCATAAAGCAAGAGCCCTGGGTATGTTCTCCCTCTCCTGGAAAAGGTTACTCTGGCTTATTGCAACTCCCTGCCTTAAGGTCTGTCTCATCTGCACATCTTCCATTCCCAAATAAAGCCAGAAATGTGATTAATATCCCAACTTACATTAGACAGAAGGAGTTTAGTTCTTTATTTTTGCTGGGGAAAATGTGCCATGAGTGTAGCAGTGGTATCTAGAAAGCAAAAAATAAGGAAGAAAATCCTAAATATACTCTGAACATTTGGGACAGGCAGAAGTGTGGCTGCTGCACAGGTTGAACAAGTCCCTGTGGTTTCCAGACCTGGTGAGTGAGTGCAGGGAAGCTCTGGTTGGGTTTTTTTAAAATGGAATGACAGTGGAAAACAACACTGGATGAAGAAACAACAAACCACACAGGCAAATGCAAACATCTGTTTCCATGTGTAAATTCACGTTTTCTCGGCCAAAGTCAAGGAAAGATCCTTCCTGCAGTCCCCGCAGCTGACAGGAGGGAATACGCAGCTCCAGGGACTGCTTGTTCTGCCCAGAGGGAGCATCTCCTCTCCAGGTCCTCCTTGGTGGCCTCTTCAGGCTCAGGAGGAGTGAAATCCTGAGATACTCCCTGTTCATGCCTGTGGTGCAGTGCAGAGTGCTGGGGAATCTTCTGGGTATTGCCATATGCACTGAGAATTCCCATAGGAGCAAGAAGGGAAAATAGAGTTTATCATTACAAAAAAAAAAGATCAAAACTTTGAACATTATTAATTATTTTTCCAGGTGATTATCAAAAGCCCAATGGGTTTGTGTCTTCCAGGCATTTCTGAGCTTTTCAGAGCATCGTGGGCTCTGAACTATTCCTCCCTAATGGCTCTATGAATTTAATTTTATTTTTATTGACTTTTCACTGGTTTGTGCCTTGACAGCATGTTTGCTATGTTGAAAAATTCCTCATTCTGACTATGAAAATACTGTTTTCTGAGCAGGGAGGTGATTTCTGGTGACTCCAGGGAACTTGTGGCCGTTGGCAGGAGGCTGAAGATTTATTTGTCCAAGTTTTTCAGATAATTTGGTAAGATTTCATCAGAGGCATCTTTCTGCTCCATGAGACAAACTTTCCTGGGCATCTCTGGCTTCCTGGGTTTAGCCAGGCTGCTGCTGCAGGTGCTCAGGTTGGGATCCCACACACACATGGCATTCCATATATTGATTATCTGTCCAATTCAGAGCTTTCTCTGTGTGTCTCCTGCAACAAACAGCTCCACACTGCAGGAATCTTGTGTGCAATGCCCAGCTCGGGATTTTTGGTTCTCGTTGCCCCGAGTGCAGCCAGGGCTGGGTCCTCCCCATTAGTGACTGCTGACTCCTGGCCAGAACTCAGGTGCTGGCACTGCAGCTGCATCCAAAACGTCCAAATTTTTCCTTCTCACAGCCTGTTTGCTCTGAAAGGGACACTGTGGGGCAGGGGGTTGTGTAGTTGTCTTGTTGTCTTGTTTTGAAAGACAGGTGTCTGCCAAGGAAGGCAGGAGCTTCCCTTGGAATAGGGAATATGACTCCTTTGCCTTCGGAATTATTATAACTTTGAAATCAAGGGGCTCTCTAACAAGAGATATGGGAAAAAAGAGTAACAGCTCTTCACTAATATTTAGAGCAAGGCAATAATGCAGAAACAATGGTTTAGATAGACAAAGTCAGAATACAACCTGCACCCTGTTAGGGCGGTGCTGCAGTGCAGTTCAATGGTGGCTGCAGTCCCGTTGGAGTGATGGATGTGCTCTTGTTGAAGTGCTGATCTTGTGGAAAGGTCTCGTCGGTCTCTGGAGGTCCAGCGGTGGCTCTTGAGCTCTTCTCCTCTGGGAATCAGTGGAAAAGGTACCCTGGTGCTCCAGGGTCTCAGTTTATATGCAGGAAGGAATGTTCAGTTCCTCCCCTCTGGGTGGGGCATCTCACAATGGGCTGATGGAATCTTATGGGTCACACCTTGAGACAATTGATGGCCCATGAGCAGAGATAGCCCCGATGGTGTTCTCAGAGCTGGGTCATGCTGAACACAAAGAACACTGCCCCAGCTGTTTTTAACAGCTTATGGAGAAGGTAATAGAATACACACTATTGGTTACACCTTCCATGTAACCTAGTACGCTTGTGAAACTGAAAAAAATGTAAAGATTGAATATCTTCTCCCACTGGGATCAGTTGCCTGAGGCTCGGCTGTGGATGCAGTGGAATTTCTCTGCCCTGGGAATGAGGGACTGGGATAAACACTGGTGTTTGGGATTTTCTCTGCAGAAAGAGAAGAGCCAGGCACACTGTGCCACCACTCAGCATTGCCACTGGTGAGCTCTGATCTCATTATTCTCCAACAAGTGGGAGCTGTTTCTAAGCCCAGAGCAAATCCTGTTTTACTCCTGGGCAGGAGTCAGCCTGGTTTTCCAAGGCTGTGGCATGAAGAAGACGGGTCCAGGGCAAGGCAGGGCAAGTGTTGTTGGCTTTCATGAGTTTCCTGATTTTCTCCCTCTCTTTTGAAGGCCCTGCATGGAGAAATCACATCTCAGTGTGCCCTATTTTACTTAAAATAAATTGCAGTCCCTGCATAATGTTTGAGAAGAAAAGCCAAGTAGCATCTTTGGGTTCAGCAAACTAAGGACAAGTACAGAAAGAACGGTTATTGTTTTTCTGAAACTCATGACTAAAAAGGCACTTTTTGGATGTTTTGAAACCTGATGTTAATTAAGTACTTGTGGTTGCCATTGCTGGGTGAGTTGCTCTTTCTTTTAGCTCCCCATTTGCAATTCCTACCACATAGAAAAATCAGGTTTAATATGTACAAAGTCCAGAGACCAAGGTAGTGGTGACCATAAAAATATCTTGGGTTAAACACACTTACACCAGGATTTAAAATTGTATTTTATTTTCAGCAATACCATTTCTGTCTCTTTCAACAGACCTGGTAACTCACAAGGCTTCAGCATTGAGAAAGTCATCAAAGCAGATTAATAACACCGTCAATGTTTTATTTTTGTATGTGGGCAAGATAAAATCATTAATATCTGTCTGCCCTTGGCTGGTTCAGTGTGGATTTTGCACAGAGGACTACATTAAAAAGAGATTACCCTGCTATGACCCACTGAGTTTCCCTTTCCACCCAAAAAAATCCTGGAGAGAGCCAGTGTGCTTCAGTTCAAATATAAACGGATGTGCTTCACCAGTGCCCTGGAATGCTTTGTAGTTTTCAAAATAAAATCAGAATTCAATGCAAAATGTCAGCTTTGCTGCAAGCTCAGGGCTGTGATTGCCCTGCTGGAGTTGAGTGCTGGGGCTCATCTCCCTCTGCTGAGCCAAGGGTTTTCCATGAGGGCTCCCAGCCCTTTCTGAGTGAGGCTTTGCTCCTATACCTTTCTTGGAAAGGAGCAATCTGCTCCAAAGCAGGGGCAGAGATGGCAGCATTGCCGTGGAGTTGCAAGGGCAGAGATGGCAGCATTGCCATGGATTTCCAGGGGTTTTGGATCCAATTCTTTCTGCGAAGAGCTCAGAGTGGCATTTTTGAAGGTTTCTATGCCAAGCTGAAAACCACAGCCACACAAACTTTGTTATATTTGCCCTAAAGCCCAGGGAGGGACATCAGCCCTGGCAGGTGAGCTGCTGAATTCCCAGGCCCTGGGATACACAGGGATTTGCTTTGGGCTGAGCTTCATCCTGGTTTCCTAAATATTCCTGTGCACAGCTCTCCCCTTTGTCCTCTGCAGCAAGGGGGCTTTGGGGAAATCCAAGTTTCCGCAGCTGAGGGAGGCTCTGGCCCTCCCCTGTTCTCCCCTGTAAGCAGAACCACTTTGCTTTGGTCCCTTGTGCTGCTTGTAGTGTGCAGAGGGTGATGGACAGAGCATCTTCCACTGCTGTGGCACCAAAGCTCATCCACAGGAGCCGGGAATGTGCTTCAGGGAGCTGTTATGTGGTGGCTGCTTATTTCCTTTTCTCTTTGTAAAACTGCTCCCCAAATGGGCTGGATCTGGGTTTTAGCTTCTAGCCTGTGTCAGTTTTCTTGTCAGTTTTCTTATCTTTCTTATATTTTTTGATACCTTATTGTTTGACTTGGAAAGTTTTCAGAAAATATTTTGTGTTTTAGTAAAGAAAATTAAAATATCCACACTATGAAATGGAAACTTTTGTCAAAATGCTTCGTTTAATTTAACCTTGGTTCTAAAATACTTCAGTATTGCTACAGATACTTCCAAGATTGAGTATTTAAGCAATTTCAAAATAATTTTAGAAGACTTCTTAGAGAACTGTAGTTCTGGAAATTTTAGAACAAATGTAGGTTCAAGAATTTGATATTATTAGTGAGAAGTTATTCTTCTGATATGAAATGAATTTTCTTCTGATTATTATTTAACAAAGCATTTTATCTTTGTAAAAAACCCCTAATTTTTACATACCAATTTTCAGGGTGGAAACTGTTTTGTCATCTAAATGTTCTAATGGGCAGGAAAGGAAAATGAAGTGGATATCTCCAAAATACAGGTTCATAGGAAGAGAAGCCCTTTGCTTTGTAGGAACAAGAGCAGCCGGTGGGTGATTGAGGTTTGTGTGGTAGGGTTCGGTGGAGCTGGTGGGGCTTTGGTTCTAAACCCAGAGTCTGGGACATGGAGAAAACAGTTTGTGTGCTTTGAGGTATTTATGGAAGGCAATCAAAGGAGGAAATCTGTCAAAAATCTGTTGTTGAGGAGTACCTGCCTCTGGGGGTAATGGTTAAAAGTGAAAGAGGGGTGTCCCAGCAGGGTGGGTTCTGTTTGGATCAGTGTTCAGCTGAGGTTTGCTCATCACTCAGACTCGTCAGTGCTGAGCTCAGAGGAGCTGTGGCATCAGCAGGACGTGGATGAAGCCAAGGTCTGGGACCCACGTGCATCAGCCTAAGGGTGAGCAGTGCACAGATCCAGACATCACTTTAGACTAAAACCGAGATCTAGAAAAATTAACTGTTAAGAATATGCACATGAAACCCTTTGGGATTCCGCCCTCCGAATGTGGAACTGTTTCCTACCCCTGCAGTCAGGTCTGAACTCCCTCCTCTACCAATCCCACAGTGCCAGCAGTGAGGGATGGCCTTTGCAGTGTGAGAAACATCGCTGCAGGTCTGAGCTCATGGAAGAAAAGCAGCAGTTGTCAGTGAACTCGGGAGCGGTGACTTCGCTGCCCTGAATCTCATGAACTTGGTCAGTCCTGACTGAGGACAGGTGATTATTCAATGTCCCGGGGTAGTCTGGCTTTGTGCCGACATTTTGTGTCCCTCACACCTTTGGTTGTCACTGGCTCCCTGAATCAGATTGCAGAAGCTTAATGAAGGCAAACTCAGGATTCTTTGCACGTGGACTTTCCCACTTTTCACAGAAATATGTTTATCCTTGGCACTGTTGCATTTCTTCAGAGATTTGCTGGGAACACCTCTCTGGGTTCAGCTGCCTTCTTTCACCTGAAAGAAAACAAACACACACCATTTTCTCTGATTATTCTCTTTGCTTCCAGGTTAACAGAAACCTTGTTGTTTGCTGCTCAAAATGGAAAGTTACCAAACGCTTGTCACACGTAGGCCATTATTTATGGAAAGTTCGTATTTTCTATTAATTTGGATGCTTTAACTTTTCTGCAGGAATCCATGAAATAGTGTTTCCCATGTAGCTCCCTGGATGGCCCAGTTTTCAGACTGGTGAACACCACAAACTGTCCCTGATTTCAAAGCGGACTTTGGAATCCATCTCAGAGCTCTTTAACTGTGCCCAAGACTATTTTGCAAATCAGGTGGAACCACAGGCAGGAACTGCCTGTCCAGAGGATGCATTTACCATGTTTGAGGCATGGCATGGATCACTTACATTCAATGAAATACCTGAAACGCTGTGAAATTGCTGCTATAGCTGAGAAAATTAGAAACTGAAATAACATTTGCACAAATGGTGTGTCTCTGGTTTTCTTAGAAGCCAAATGTGTTCATCCTGGATATAAAATACATGGAAGTCGCTAGTTATGAGAGTAGATTTGGTTGCTGAGCTCTCGAGTCAAGCAGAATTATTTGCTAGGACATATTAAGTGAACCTGCTGGTAATGGAAGTATGGAGCTACCAAATTCAGCATCAGCTGCCCAGCTGGGAGCAGCCTTGCAGGAATAGTAGCATCAATCATGGAATGACTTGGGATGGAAGGGCCCTTACAGACCATCCAGTGCCCCCCCCATCCCGTGCCATGGGCAGGGACACTTTCCACCATGCCAGGCTGCTCCAAGCCCTGTCCAGCCTGGCCTTGGACACTGCCAGGGATCCAGGGGCAGCCACAGCTTCTCTGGGCACCTGTGCCAGGGCCTGCCCACCCTCACAGGGAGGAATTTCTTCCCAGTTTGAAAAACTGAAAGAGGGGAAGATGTATCAAACTGGGGATGAAGATTTTTCAGGCAGGAGGATTATTTTTCGCCTGTATTATTCTGAATATCCTAATGACTTTTTATGATGATTATGGATATTTCACCTGCTGGGGGAAGTACTGAAGATCTCCAAATGTATTGTCATTTACTTTTTTGTATGGGTTTTCTAGAGTAATTTGAAGGCACTGTGGAAAATTATCGAGATGGGGAATTGTGATGTAAGGCTGGAGATGACGATGACAAAGCAAGTGATGCAGATCAGAGCAACATCCTGTGTTCCAACAGCCTGGGCAGAAATGGCAGAAGGCTGAGGGTCTGCCATGAAGTGTTTGAGGACCATACTAAATCTAGGAGGACTAGAATTTAAAATACCAAAATCCAACTGTAAAGGGTGAATTAAAATCAGCTTTGAATATCATTCCCCAAAATTTGTATTTTGTGTCTGATGAAGCTTGTTATAACATGACTTTGTGCTGCATTTCTGCCTTGACTTTATAGAGAACACTCACCCAGCCTGCACCTTTGTGGGAAGCTGGATTGGACTTCAGACGTGCAGCAATGAATTCCAATTTGGAGAGAATCCACTTCATAGTTCTCAAGAGCCAGTGCATAGAAAAATCCCCAGAGACTGAATGAATTTCACATTGAGGAAGAACTCCCCAGATCTCTGCTGCTCGACTCTGGTTCCGTTGATGTTCACTGATTTGTCTTGGCAAGGGAGTGGGGGGAATTTGAGAAGGTAGCAAATTGCAAGATTATGTGAAAAGCCTATGATTTCACTGCACCAGAGAAGTTCTCCTCATTTCCTTTTCTGTTCTACTCCGGTGACTGGTCCATGGTCTGATTGCTGTGTTCGGGGATTAGTGTCACACACAATTCATCACAAACCCCACATGTGTTTTCTGGGATGTACCACATTTCCTTGCTTATAATCACACTTTCATTGTGCTCACGAGTCAAAGGAAAAGCTCTTCCTCATCAATATTTGGTTGAACAGACTTGTACCAGATGTAGATTAGTGTGGGCTTTTCTTTCCATCTGGGATCAATCAATAAGATACTAGTTTAGTTTTAAAGACAATGGACAGATTGTATGAGGGTATTTTATACCTTTGAAGGTTGTGAATACCTCTGGTGCTGTTAGTTCATCTCATCTCAGTGTTTTTCTCTCTGCAAACTGCTTTTCTGTCAGTTTCAATATTTTTAATTGGATGGGGAAGAACTATTATTTAATGTTTCATAGGGCAAGGAAAAGGCACAAGCCCTAAAACTGTGCAAGGAAATCACAGTTTTCATCTGAAGGTACAGCCCTAGATATCTGCAAAACACAAGACGAAAGCCTTTGTATTCAGCACTTCTTTGGAGCCTACAAGCCTTACTGCCATGTATTGACCAGTGTATTCTGAAAAGGCCTCAGCATCCAGAGCCCTGAAATTATTTGATTACCCTGCCTCTGAGCCCATGATAACTCGGCCTCTCACTGCTTCACAATATCTGATTGTCTTGGTTTGAAAGACAGGTGTCTGCTAAGGAAGGCATGAACCTTCCTTAAAATAGAGAACGTGAAGCCCCTCCCTTCGAATTATTGTAACTTTGGAATCAAGGGGGGTTTCAGACAAAGATATGGGAGAAGGAATAACAGTTTTACACTAATATTTAGAACAAGGCAATAATACAGAAACAATGGTTTAGATAGACAAAGTCAGAATACAACCTGCACCCTGTTAGGGTGGTGCTGCAGTGCAGTTCAATGGTGGCTGCAGTCCCGTTGGAGTGATGGATGTGCTCTTGTTGAAGTGCTGATCTTGTGGAAAGGTCTCGTCGGTCTCTGGAGGTCCAGCAGTGGCTCTTGAGCTCTTCTCCTCTGGGAGTCCAGTGGGAAAAGTACCCCGGTGTTCCAGGGTCTCAGTTTATGTGCAGGTGGGAATGTTCAGTCCCTCCCCTCTGGGTAGGGCATCTCCCAATGGGCTGATGGAATCTGTGAGTCACTACCGGAGCCCTCGATGGCCCATGAGCAGAGATAGCCCCGATGGTGTTCTCAGAGCTGGGTCATGCTGAACACAAAGAACACTGCTCCACCTGTTTTTAACAGCTTATGGAGATGATAATAGAATACATACTTTTGGTTACACCTTCCATGCAACCAAGGACACTGATTTTGAGCTCTTTTCTGGGATTTTTTAATTTTGAGGCAGTTTGTATGGACATTATTTCCACACTTTTGGTGTAGCTGTTGTCATGGTCTAGGAATGGTCCCCCCCAGTTCAGAGTTCCCACTGAAACTGCAAACCGCAGTACTGGGATGGAGAGGAGAATGGAGGCACAAAGGGCAAAGATCAGGGGTTGATACAAGAACAATTTACTGGAAAGAGCAATGAAATAAGAAAATGAAAAGTAACAGCAGCAATGCTATCGACAGAAGGTACAAGAAAAAGAAATGTTATGCACTACAGAGCCCTCTAACAACAGACACTGCCCGACCACAGCCACGTCACCCTGACCGTTCTCTCCGGCTCAGGACTGGCATGACCACCTCCCTGGGCAGCCCTGCCAAGGCCTGAGCCCCCTTTCCATGGAGAAATTCCTGCTGATGTCCACCCTGAGCCTCCCCTGGCCCAGCCTGAGGCTGTTCCCTCTCCTCCTGTCCCTGTTCCCTGCCAGCACAGCCTGACCCCCCCGGCTGTCCCCTCCTGTCAGGAGCTGTGCAGAGCCACAAGGTCCCCCTGAGCCTCCTTTTCTCCAGGCTGAGCCCTTTCCCAGCTCCCTCAGCCGCTCCTGGGGCTCAGCCCCTTCCCAGCTCCGTTCCCTTCCCTGGACAAGCTCCAGCCCCTCAATGTCCCTCAGTGGGCAACAGAAAGATACAGATTGTGGGAAAAGTTTTTCTTTATTAAAAACAAGTTCTATTTTAAAAAATGCATGGTGTACTTTGGGATAAGAGCAAGGAGGCCCAGCAGTAATCAATATCATATCCATATAATGATTCTTCTCTTATGCATAAACTGTCAGTTTACAACAAAACTTCCAGGTTTACCTCACCAAGGGATTTGCAGGTTGAAAAGCTGTACTTTGGTGTAAGGCTATGGAAAAATGAAAGAAGCCCTCCCCAGGAACAGGACTTCTCTAAAAATGGTTAAAATTCCTTAAGGTAGCTGAGTTTCCCACACCTCCTTGACCTATTCCTGGGGGACCAGGGCAGAACCAGACCTCTCCCTGGCACTGGTGGGAATCCATGGTTGAAATGTGCATTTTCTGTTTTGTTTATGGTATTAAGCAGAACAAGCATTTCATGAAGTGCCATTGCTGGGCTTTGTCAAGAACAGCTTCCTATCAGTAATTCCATGGAACACACAGAGGCACAAGTGGAATTACAACCATTGCAGCTCTATGTGGGGGCAAATGATGGTCTGTTGGAGCCTGTTGGACTGTTAAGTGAAAAATAATGTGTTAATAGATGCCTGATACTTCAGCAAACTCAAATTTTGAGGTTGAATTTTGAAGCTGAGATGATCCCTTTAAGCTGCATTCTCCTGTTTTTCATTGCTGTTTCCCCAGGGTTGAGTGGACTTTCTTGTGGAGGAACAAGCTCCAAAATGTGCCACATATTTGGATGAATCTGAGCTCTCTGTGAAATGTTTGGCCCCACTGCAAACTCCTGTAAACTCCTGTAAACCAGCCCTGGGTGAAAGGAGCAGTTTTCTTGTCATAGCCTTTCTGGAATTGTGAGCTGGGAATTGGAGGAAGTGCCAATGTTGTTGTGGGCCTGGATTTTTAATTTAGTCTGTGCCTGGGAGGTACAGTTCACAAACCTGGTATTTCAGCAGTGGGATGAGGGAAGAACTAGAGGTGGTGACCCGCATCACTCTGAGGTTTGTATCAGAGAAGGACCTGAGGGTGAGACACTCAAGTTACACATCAAAGGATTTCCACTGCACAGAAATCAGTGCTGGCATGGCCTTCAAAATGCTGGAAGCTCCATTCTTGTTAAACATGTTGAACTATTCTTGTTGTCAACACAAATAAATTAATAAATTCCAGGTCAGTAACCTCTGGATGCAGTAGAGCTGCAGATGACCAGCATTGTGGTTTGCAAGATAATGGTTTTGAAAATATAATCATAAATTATGATTATATTTTCAAAATAAGTTAGTTCTGTGCTGGTGTTGGGAGGATGTGCAGCTGAACCAACTTGGGAACCTTCAGTGATCATCTCTCAGGGCTCTCAGAGCAGTGGACTAGGTCACCAAACTGTGGAAATGCAGTTTTTATTCCTTTTGTGTATGAAGGTCCCTTTGGGAGAGTCCCTTTGGGAGAGTCCCTTTGTTTTGGCAACTTAAAAATTCAATTGTTAAGGTGAATCTTCAGTTTGAGAAAGGGAGGTAATCATAGGTGTGAAATCCTGCCCCTTTCCCTCATAAACCCACCTCCAGTCCCTTCAGTAGTGCAGCATCTGGGAGCAAAGGTGGCTGCAGGGTCTCTTGAATTGAGTCCTGAAAGGAGTTGAGGTTCTGGGTAGGAGCAGTGAGGAAAAGGTGTGAGAGAGAAGTAACGGCAAGGAGAAGGCCAGGGAGAGCCTGTTAGGCTTGGCTTGAACAGATGGTCTGGTTTGAGTAACCCTGGTGTTTTACCTAAGCACTCAGGACCGCAGTGACCTCGGCAGAGCCGCCCTGTGTGGAGCAGGAGGCACTGGAAGCATCTGGCAAGGTGTGTAGAAATCACAACCCAGAAAAAAACACAACCAGAAAAGGACGATTGTTCCCTGTTTTCCATAGCGTTTGGACTCGTGACTTCACTACTCAAACCAAGAAGGGGCAGTCCCAGGACAGAGGGAGCTGTTTCCTCCGTAGGCAGGGCCCGTGTTTGTTTCCAGCCTGAAGATTCGGAAACGGGTGATTCCTGCCTCACTCCATGGGGAGGAATGTCTCCATTCATGGCAGGACCCTCTCACTCATAATTCCACACAGTGAGCTGGGAAAAGGGACCCGTGCTGTGTGATCGGCGTGGCTGGGCAGGCAGGACAGAGCTCTGCAGGGGCTGCTGCCTGACGTGCTCCAAGACATACCCAGACATGCAAATTGCTTCTTCCTGAGAAGGCCACGTACTCTTCCTGTTGCTGTTCTGGGAAGCCATGCCCTGGGTCTATAATTCAGTTTGGAATTTCAGGATCAGACATAATGCTGTTATCCACTTCAGAGGAAAAGAGTTAGAAAAAGGAGGGGGAAAGCTGAATTGATATTTGGAAAAACGAAAAATGTTTTAAATACTTTTTTTGGGAAAAAAAAAACCAACCCCAAACCCTCAGTGAATTCCACTGGGCTTCTTGCCAGTCTTGGAGACTTCTCTTCCAGAATGTCTGAGTATGAATGAATCCCGACACGATCCTGGGAACTCTGCAGCCACACTTGGGATTCTGCATATGGCACCACCTGCAGATGGAACGACTGGAGAACTTAGCAGTTCCTAAAGCTCACCTCGTTAGAGCACAGAGCACAATTAGAGCTGTACAGACAGTTCATGGCCCCCAGGAGAGGGAGTAAAGCAGCAGTGCATTCACACATGGCACCACTGAAGCTGTCTTGGGAAATTAATGTATGGATTGGATTTTGGAAGAGGTCATGGCCAGAAATAAAGGTTTGTAACAGACAGGGGAGAAAAAAAAGCTAAGATGAATAGTAGTGGGCTCTGCCAGTTTGTTTGTTTGTTTTTAAAATAATCAGAAAACAATTGAAGTAAATTTTGCTGTTTCAAGCATCTCATTTTCTCGCTGTGGACAAATCTGAATCTGCCTAAGGATCTCCTTTTGAACATTGAATATCAAATTCTTTGGGTAAAACTGCCTAAATACAACCAAAAACCTTTTAGAGGTTGAGTTCTTTTCCAAGGAAAGCTTGAGCAAATCCCTTTGATAAAGGGAATTTGGCCAGGAGCAAGGAGGAAATGTGCTTTCCGGGTGACAGCATGAGCATAAGGGTTGGGATTCCAGCCTTCTGCTCTTCTAAGCTATAGGGTTTTTACCGAAATAAAAAAGAATTTCATGTGTCTGTTGTACCAGTCCCTTTGCTCTGAATTTGAGTGGATAGAAATGAATTCAAGATTAGTCTTATTCATCATCTGTTTAAGTGGATTTGAGATGTTTGGCTATTGTATGATCAAATAGATGGCATTTTTCTGGATTATTGGAGCAAGACTCAGAGCTTTTTGTCTTGCTGGTCTCCCAGGCCTGGCAGCTGACCGGTGAGCATTGTTAATGAATGAACACTGAAGAGAATGTTAAAGTCTCAACAGAAGCACACTCTCATTTCAGCCCCTCTTCTTCCCTAGTCTAACTAAAAATTCTATCCAAAGCCTTTGAGACAATCTTTGAACCCAAGTGGTAAAAGGTCCTTGTACTTTAATGCATAACCAGAAATGTTGCCAATGTTCATAAAACTCCGGCCCCATTTCAGAATCCAGCCATGGGATGTCTGCTGGATGCAATTCTGGTGATTAATTGTATGTTATTTGAGGTATAATGGGTCCTCATTTGAAAAGTTCATCAGCTGCGGAGCTCACTGATGTGTTTTAATACCTTCAGCACTATGAGCTCAGGGAGGTTTGAAGTAAACATTGCCTAGGACAGAATATTGAAGTAAAACCTCATAATCATTGTGGAATTTGAGCTATAAGCTGAGTTACCTAGTGAGTATGTGCCTGTTACAGATTAAGCCCTTCCTCATCCTCACCCTCCTGCCTGGCTTCCCCCCCAGGTGAAGGTCTCACTGTAAAATTTCTGCTACAAACAGCACTTTCAGCCTGAGCAGAGATTCTGTTCCCTTTTGGCTTCCCTGTGGTACCTCCCAGCTGTGATAGGATGAGAGGAAATGGCCTCGGGCTGTGCCAGAGGAGGTTTATATGGGATATTAGGGAAAATGTCTTCACTGGAAGGGCTGTCAAGCACTAGAACAGGCTGCCAGGGTGAAGTCAGCACCCCTGAAGGAATTTAAAAGCTGTGTGGATGTGGCACTTGGGGACATGGGTTAGTGGTGACCACAGCAGTGCTGGGGAATGGTTGGACATGATGATCTGAAAGGGCTTTTTCAGCCTAAAGGATTATGTGTTTTTACTCTGTCAGTCATTTATCATTGCCAAGGTGTCCTCTGCAGTTTGCCACAGGATCCCTTGAAAAAATGTTCAAGTAGGTGCCTCCCTGTGGTGTTTGGTAGTGGCCCTGGGGTTGATGAGGAGCACCGCGACCATCTCGAGAAAAGATCTTCTTGGGGCACTCTCTGAACTGCCCTTCCCTTATTTTGTTGATCTGTGTAAAAATAAATTTCTCCATTAAAGACCATTGTTCTGTAATATCAACCCATGTCCTTCTTGTCTGTTTGCTGGCACATATTAACTTAATGGAGTTGTTCTTCATGTTGAGAATCACAAAGACCTTGAAACATCTTCTTCAAATTAATCTTGATCAGTTTGTGTAAAGCTGTAATTTGCACTGCCATTATTCTGTCCTGATGGCCAAAGATGGAGAAGCAGATAAAAGTGTTGGTATTTGATATTTTGAATATCCTTAAAAATATTCAGGAACCACCAGAATTTTCAGGAGGAATCTCACCGGTGTGGTTTTGTCACATAGATCAGATTTCAAGACGAGTTGTGGTGGGTTTTGTAGAATTAATTAATTAGTCTGGTCCTTCCAAGCGTTGGCTGGCACCAGTTCTAGGTGACATTGCGTTTTATAGGACTCAGAATCTTGAGCTCATTCTCAGCCTGAATGATTCTATGATGGCCAAAAATGTTTGTGATGGCGAGGAGAAGCTGCCCAGCAGTATCTGCCCAGCTGGGGGGTGTGGAATACACTTCTGGGAGCAGCCTTCCTCTGGGTGTGCCAAAATGGATCCTGCACACGGGAATGTGTGTTCAGGCCTGCAAGGTCTCCTCCAAAGCATAACGAAGGAAAGGCTGAGTGCTGGTGCTGAACCCCCGGGGTCAGCCCAGGCTGGGCATGAGCAGCTGGAGCTGCCGTGGGTCAGAGCTGGACCTGTCCCAGCCCTGAACCCCCCGAGCCCTGGGCTGAGCCCCAGCGTGGGCAGCAGGGGAGGGGGGGATTGTGCCCCTCTGCCCCCTCAGGTGAGACCCCACCTGCAGAGCTGCCCCAGCCCTGGGCCAGCACAGGAAGGAGCTGGAGCTGCTGCAGAGAGTCCAGAGGAGGCTCCAGGATGAGCAGAGGGATGGAGCAGCTCTGCTGGGAGGAAAGGCTGCGAGAGCTGGGATTGTTCAGCTGGAGAGGAGAAGCTTTGGGGTGACCTCACTGTGGCCTTCCAGGACCTGAAGGAGCCTGGTGGGCAGGCCCTGGCACAGGTGCCCAGAGCAGCTGTGGCTGCCCCTGGATCCCTGGCAGTGCCCAAGGCCAGGCTGGACAGGGCTTGGAGCAGCCTGGGACAGTGGAATGTGTCCCTGCCATGGCAGGGGGACAAGATGAGCTTTAAGGTCCCTTCCAAGCCAAACCATCCTGTGATTTTCTGATTCAGATGAAGTGGGATGATAAATTTTAATCACACCATGGAGCTTAAATCTGCCAAAGCATTTCTGGTAAGCACATGCCTCAGACGGATGTTTTAAGCCATTTCCAGTGGAACCAAACATCTGTTTGTTGTTTTGTGGAATAGTGTCCCGAGAGCTGGGTTTTGCCTAAAGAAAAGGGTGTGTTTGCACACCTTGTGTGCTCTTCAGTGAGGAATTGTTAAAAGTTGCTCCTGGGTGCTCAGGGAAGGAGTGAGAGGCAAGCCCAGCCCGTGGTGGGATCCTGAGCCAACTGGTTCCTTAGCTCTGTCTAGACCGAAGAGGTTTGGAAATTTTCAGATTAGCTTTGGAGAAGCCTCTGAACTTCTGGATGCTTCTCCCAGCCAGATCAGACCTCTAAAGAGCTTGAGGTTTGTCCATTGCTAATTTTCATGTGCATTACATTAGAAACTCTGAAGTGGAAATATTTCTTATTTTAAAAATAGAATAATAAAACAATAAATCAGAAGGAAAAGCATGCTGAAAAAAATGGTAGAAAACAGATGAAAAGTAAAAGGGGAAAGAGAACTTCGTAAAAATACCATAAATGCCAGGCCCTTCAAATATGATTTCCTGCCTGTTCCACTTTTAAAAGCACAATATTGCAGCATGCTCTCACATGCAGGGCCAAAAATATGAAAGAATAAAGCCTTGTTTGATCTCAAGAGTTGAATGGATGTCATTTGACCCATCCCCGATCTGCTCCTCGAGCTGGGCCATGTCAGCTGATTTTCCACTCGTGAGTGTCTGCACCACTCCCTGCTCCCGTCCCCACCCTGGTTTGGGGCAGATAGTGCTGACACGCTTCCTGCTCTGGGCTGCTGCAGCTCCTGGCACCCCAGCGCCTGTGGCTTGGGCACAGCACTTCAAAAGCAGCTTCTGGCACACAGAGGAAATATTTTGAAGTGAGTTTGGAGGCTTCCCAAGGCGACCTGCTCCAAGCAAGTCGAAAGCTTACATTATCTCCTGTAAAAGCCCCAGCTCCTTTCAGGAGCCTGCCAGGGCTTTATGGAATACCGTGTGGCTGCTGAGAAACCCTGACAAACGCAGGGGCTGCTGACGAAAATACAAAGCGTAAACATGATACAGAGGTAATAGCCCAGTGCTCTGTGTCTGCTCCTAATTGCTCAGAATCTGGAATACACTCGCTGTGTGTTTTGCAAATGGCAAAATGAACTCGTTTGGTGATTAGTCAAAGCCAGCTGAGTCTGTGGTGGGAGCTACACAAGACAAAAGGGAGGGAAACTTTAAAAACAACATCTGCTTAATATGAAGAAGTTGCAGCCACTACTAATACATCTTCTGAAATTAATATTTCATACAATTTCTCTCTACTCAGTGAAAGTTTATCTAATTAGAAGGACATTGGGAGCTTAAAAAAAAAGACAGAGTAAAAAGCAGAAACACATTGTGTTTCAGTGCAGAAGTAGCACTTGCCAGAGTCCTTGAACACATAATTATGAAATGGAGTAGTAACTGCTTTATTTTCCTCTCCAGATGCCTAATTTGCAGTTAGAAGCTGATTGGTTTTTTGTTCAGTGGCTCTTTTCCCACAGTAAAGCAATCGAGAGGTGGCTGCTCATGACTCTGCAGTTCAATGGTGTCAGAAAATACCCTGCGCTGGAAACCATTGGTGCAAGAGCTCACAAACAAAGGGCGCTGCTTTCCTGCTCCTCAGAGACTGTTTGACTGAAACACACGCCTGGGGGCTGTGTTCCAGGGCTCTGCACCATTCCTGCTGTGGGAATCATGAGATGGGGACAGGCCACCCTCCACGCACCTCAACCTGTGAGCAGGAGCAGAAAACCCTGACCCTGCAGGGCTGCTGGCTCAAGAGGTTGGCTTAGTTTCTTTTAAAATCCTTGAACGCTCTTGTCAGTTTGCCTGCTGTAAATTAGTCTGCATAAATAATTTGGGAAATCTAGGTAAAATTGTATAAAAAGCAACGCACTTTCCTCAGTGTTCCTATTTTCACTCCATGCCTGGGAGAGCAGGAGGGTGAGTGGGGCATGGCAGAGGCAGAGCAGCAGGATAGCAACGTTCTCTAATGAGGTCAGCAACAGTTCCAGCCCTTCAGAGCAACAGAGAGCTTCATGAAGGTGAGGCACCATGGGCCACCAGGTGCACCCACGAGTTTATCCCATTTTGACCCTGTATGATTTGTAAATAGGGAGCAGCCAATGGGAAAACAGCTCGTGCTTCTTCATATGCCAAGGAAAAGCACAAGAGCAGAAAAACTCAGCAACCAGTTGTGAGTCCCTGTTGTAAGAGGAGAAATGAGAGTGGAAAGGGCCATTTTAGATGTCTGAAATGGATCAGTAATCAGAAATGAGCATTGGGGAGGTTCTTCCTTCCCTAATTGTAGCCCCAAAGCTCCGCACAGCTGAGCTGTACTGCCATGTACGCAGTGATGTGCTTCTGCCCCGGGCACTTGCAGCTGACTTCCTCCAGTTCTCACTTGCTCCAGTCTCACCTACTTTGTCCAACAGATCCTCCGCGGAGATGCTGAGTCTTCCTCAGCCCTGAGAGCATCTCACTCTCATCCTTGTGTATCCGTGTAACAAGTTATAAGAGACCTACTGCATGATGTGTTAGGTACTGTCAGGCATCGAGGTCTGAAGTCCCTCTGTGCCTCCTTCCAAGTGACAAAGATCTGGTGGCTTCTGGTTCTTTGCTTGGGCAGCCCCCAGCCCGTGCTATCCTCCCTGACTGTGTTCCAGCAGGTGAGAGCTGTGTGATCATTGTCTAACAAGGTTATTTTTGTTAATTGGCTCCGAGCAGGAGATTGTGTGTGAGATATTGCTGACAGGTGGCATTCCAGCAGGGAATTCCAGCTCACTGGTACCCAGAGCTGTGCTTTATCCCTTGATGTGCTGGTCTTGACTCTATTTATTGCTAGTGTGGGACTGGATGGATATAGCCAGGTTACCATGCTGATCTCTCTTTCTATTCAGAATTTTTCCCCAACCCACCCTGTAGGATCCCTCTGGATCTGTAAAATAAACTCAGTAGACATTAGTGTATGGGGAAGTCTCATCTTGGGATATTGAGCTTACCACGGTTTAATAACTGCTTGATCACATTGCTGGTCAAGTGATCACTTGGCAAAAAAATCAGTATTTGTGGGAAAACTCACCCTCCCTTCCCTTTGTAACCAATATCACCAAAATGATCTAAAAATAACCTGTGCCTACAGAGGCTGTAATGATTTTATTTTGCCAGGGAACTTCAGCAAGGGAATGACTCCAGGTATGTGTGCACAGAGGTATGTGCTGGTCGCTCCTGACTGAGTGACAGCTCTCACACACTTGTGTTTCCTCACACAGAGAACCAAACCCACCCAGAGCACAGAGCCACCAAAATAACCCTTCCTGTCTGTGCTTTACACTCTCAGGGCTCGTCTGTGAATTTGTTTTCTCCATATGCATGAAAAATTGTCGTTGTCCCAGCACTAATAGGGGCAAACCACAGTGGGGAGTTTGTTTTTGAGCCTCGGGCAGTTGCCTGCACAACATTTACCCTTTGCTGACCTTCTTGTCAACACTTAAAATTTGTGTCTCTGCCAGGAATCCTCTCCCGATCTCTGCTCATTAAATCCACCTTCCAAGCCTTGTGGCACTTTTAAATAGACCAGCTTTGGCTTCCCTCCTTTAAATGACATTTTCTCTTTGTTACTTAGGCAAATCTGTCATATTCTGCTGCTCCTTTTGTTGCCTGAAGTGCCTTTAATACACACCAGACCTTTGGACACTTTGTTTGTCTTTCTATCTTTCTGCTTTAACATGGGGTGACCAAAACTGGCAGGAACAGGCAGAAATCTGAGCAGAGATGTGGCCGGAAGAGATTTGTCATTTTTATTCTTTATATACAGACAAACCCCCCCAATCTCTCCTCTGTTCTGAGGACAACTGAGATGTGAATTTTTTCCCTGTTTCATTGTTTCATTAAAACCATGGGCAGTCACTTATCTGAGATCTTGGACTAGGAATGAAATGGATGTTGAGCAGTGCCAGGTTATCCCATTCCAGCTGGGATTTCCAGCCCCAGCTGGATCCTGTCCTGGTGTAAGCCAGGAATGAGGAGCCCAGGCTCTGTGACTGAGACCTGCAGGGCTGCTCACGTCAGGGGAGACACAAATGAGCCCAGATTGTGTAGCTTTGCCTTTAGTCGCCAGTTCTATACAGTGAAAAACATTTGATAGAATTTAGTTGTTGTTTTCTTCTGACTTTTCAAAGAAGCTTTTAGGGCAGATTAAATAATAACTTTGAAATTACTTAAGAATTGAAATCTTATTTGCCAGTTGACATAGATGGGGAAAGTATAATTTTACTTGAAAAATCACAGTTTTGACTCTAAGGTCATGAGGGCACTTTAGAAATTTTGCTGTTAGGATTTTCAGTGCACTATTTGTTGCCACAGTGAAAATCACATTTTTTTTCTCACATTTTTTATTGTTATACTTCAGATAAATATAAACTTAAATCCTCTCACTGATTTGTATAACAGTATTTGATCTATCAGTTCCTAAGAGTTGCTCCCTTTTGGTTATTCAAAATGCATAATTGATTGAACAAGTTTTTGTTTACTAATAAGAACATAATTCTAAATCAAATTTGTGACACAAATACCGTTGCAAATGTAAAATCCTCTTTCTGTGGAGACACAGCAGTGTTCTTGTTTTTTAATTCCCTTAGATATTTCTGCCAATAAAATACTGGGAAGAAGTTGGAGGCAGATTTATTAATTGCTGTTTGATAGAGTCAGCTGAGTCTCTGTGGAAATGTTTCCTCTAAACTTGTCCCTCACTTCAGTAAAGACCTTGAGGGGCTGGAGCGTGTCCAGGGAAGGGAACGGAGCTGGGAAGGAGCTGAGCCCCAGGAGCGGCTGAGGGAGCTGGGAAAGGGCTCAGCCTGGAGAAAAGGAGGCTCAGGGGGACCTTGTGGCTCTGCACAGCTCCTGACAGGAGGGGACAGCCGGGGGGGTCGGGCTGTGCTCCAGGGAACAGGGACAGGAGGAGAGGGAACGGCCTCAGGCTGGGCCAGGGGAGGCTCAGGGTGGACATCAGCAGGAATTTCTCCATGGAAAGGGTGCTCAGGCCTTGGCAGGGCTGCCCAGGGAGGTTTGGAGTGCCATCCCTGGAGGTGTCCAGGGAAGGGCTGGAGGTGGCACTGAGTGCTCTGGGCTGGGGACAAGGTGGGGATGGGGCACAGCTTGGACTCCATGGCCTTGGGGCTCTTTTCCAACCTCAGTGATCCTGGGATTCTGTGACAGCAGTGAAAGGACAGCTCTCAGTGTTTGTTCTGTGTGTCCTTATTCTGTGCCAGATGATATTTCCTGATGGAAGGAGGAATGAAGAGTAGCACAGGCAAGGTAACAAGTGTTGAAAGAGAATCTCTGTTCATCTTAATACTTCGATTTTCATGTCCTGGTTGGGTGAAAAATACAATTTTTTCCCACATTTTTATTTTAATTTGAAGTAGAACAGGCTTTTTCAAGTCAAGGGAAGTGTCATAGTAGAAGCATGGAATGGTTTCAGTTGGAAGGGCCCTCAAAGATCCTCTAGTTCCCAACTGCCCTGCCAAGGGCAGGGACACCTTCCACTGTCCCTGGGTGCTCCAAACCTGGCCTTGGACACTTCCAGGGATCCAGGGGCAGCCACAGCTTCTCTGGGCACCTTGTGTCAGGACCTCAGCACCCTCAGCCGCTCCTCGGGTGGCCCCTCCAGAGCCTTCCCCAGCCCCTGTCCCTCCTTCCGACACTCTGCAACAGCTTTGGGTCTCTCTGATACTGTGGCACCCCAAAGTGCCCCAGGACTGGAGGTGAGGCTGCCCCAGCCCAGAGCAGAGCAGGACAATCCCTCCCTCCCCTGTCCTGCCATGCTGGGCGTGGTGTCCCCAGGACAGGGATGTCCCTCCTGGCCCCAGGGCACTGCTGGCTCATGTCCCTCTGGCCATTGGCCAGGACCCCCAGGTCCTTTTCCCTGGGGCTTCTCTGCAGGCTCTCATTCCCAGGCTGCACTCTCTCCAAGACTGTGGATTGCAGAACTGGAGCATTCCCAGTGCTCCAGAGGAGCAGTAGTCAGTGCAGCCTTCACAGTGGGATCCCTCGGTGGCTGCAGAACACAATTCCGTGGTTAACACCAGCAGGTCTCACAGTTCTCATCCAAGGCTTTCCTCAGCTTGGTGCATTCCCAGGATTTAGCTCCCCACGAGTCACATCCCTGGGCATGGCTCCAGCATAGAGCCAAGGGCTGTGCCGGGGACACCAGTGGTGACTTTCCATACAGGAGTGAGGTGTTTGTGGGAGCTGTAGGCATGCAGTGAGAGCTACTTTCCCATGAGAGAGGCCTGTTTGTGCAGTTCACACTATTCCTCTCTAGCTCAGAACAAGGAATCCATAAACAACAATAATAAAGACTCGCAGCTGGTGTTACTGCAAGCTGTTGTTCTAACTATGGGTAACCAATGCCATTGTGGGGTGGTGAATTGAGAGCCAATGGATGTGTGACATGAATATCAGAAATAGTATAAAAAGGCTTTGGAAAATAAAGAGTTTGTTCCTTTTCTCTGACCAAGAAGCTGTTGTGGTGAACTTTTTACTTGTTGTGACCATCTCAACTCTGACGAGGTGTTCTTCTTTCCCTGGGCTGTTTGCTTCCTTCACACAGCAGGGAGGGGGATTGGGACAGGAAATTCCCTGAATTTTTCCTGCAGGAAGAGCTGGCTGTTCCTGAGGGTGACACCAGGAGGTAAAGGACGTGTAGGGTTCTGCCCTCTGCACCCAGCTCTGGTTACGGATCATCTTTTACTCCCTGAAGAGCTGAGAAGAACAGCTCTGCTTCTGCATCTCTGATGTTATCCTGCGTTGCTTTCTAGTGAAAAAACCCCACAAACAAACCCAAACCAACAAACCATATCCATCTGCCGTGGCATGACCAGTGTTCTTACAGAAGCTCAGCCTGACTTTTAAAGTGCCTTGTTAAATATTTTCCCCCCAACTCTCAGAGGTCAGAAATGAATGTTCAAAGGACACAGCAATGGCTGAGAAAAGTGAGCTTATTTAGATAGTGGGAATGTCTTTCCTGTGCTTACAGCAGTGAAAAGCCACAGATAAGGCTGAAAGCCTTAATGTTAATTAGACAGGAATTTCCTTAATTTGTCAGTCTGTTTTAAAAGTTGTAAATCCAAGAAGCAACAGATGGCTGAGGAAAAATGAGAACAGATTAAGACCTACATCCTCTGTGTAATGCCAGGTATTATGGAAAATATTTCTGAACACAGAACTTAAGCACTTTGATTGTTTGAGCTCTCTGGGCTCTTTATCTGCTGTCTGTGCTGGAAAGCACTGGAGCACATACATCAGCTCTAAATGGATGTGTAATCCCATAACTATTCCCTGCTCTGCAAAGCTCTTAAGCGTGTCCTTCAGTCCCACAGAGATCAGGGGCTTTGAACACATGTTCAAAGTTAAAGCTCATGTTGAAGTGCTTGTTAAATTGCTGTCCCGTGCATCCCTAACAGTGTGCATTTATTTCTGCTTAACCTCTGAGCTTTGTGTTCTAAGCCAGCCAGAAAGAAGGAATAAAATGTTTGTAAATGTGCTGTCAAATACTCAGTCTTTACTCTGAGATAAGGACCATCCCCTAAAATAAGCTCTGCTCATTTGTTTGTGCTGCTTTAGTAATTCCTCAATTTATATAATTTTCATTATCACTCCATGAATTATGCCTGTGCAGAAACTTAAAGGCCAATTCAGAAAGATAAAAAACAACTGTTGGGGTCAGTGAGGAAATCTGTGAAGTTTTGAGAACAGTTTCTGGGGCTTGCCAGATTTTCCACATTTGAAAAATACAGAGAAGGAATTTGAAGAATTTCTTATCAGTTCTGTAATCGGAGTCCCTAATGCTGGTGGGTTTTTTTTTAACAAGTTCTCATATGGTACTGAAGGTACTGAGAGAGGGAAACACATGGTGTGTTTTTTAGTTGGTGGGAAGAATACCTTTCTCTGGCACTCAAAAATAAATGTGAATATGATGAGAACATAATACAGATTGCCAGCATCAGTGAGGAGCTGATAATGATCTCCGCTGCCTGAAACAATAAAAATAAAACATATAAAAAAGGGACAAACCTTGTACTTTATTGTATGAACAGGAGTCCTCTGACATATTTTTGTGCCATGGTGAGAAGCTTTTGAATCAAAATTTTGAAAAGCGAGAAACTATTATGGGGAAGACAGGTAGATTTGAGTGGAGAAATATTTGGGGAATTTTTGTACACCCTCCTTGCAGTGAAGTGCTTCACTCAGTGAGTGGCTCCAGCAGGTTTATCCTGCAGGAAACCCAGGGACTGCAGTGGGGTCCTGGTGTGGTGGATCCCAGAATCATGGAATGGCCTCGGTGGGAATGGACTCCTCTGGTCCAAATCCCTGCCATGGGCAGGGACACCTTCCACTGTCCCAGGCTGCTCCAAGCCCTGTCCAGCCTGGCCTTGGGCACTGCCAGGGATCCAGGGGCAGCCACAGCTGCTCTGGGCACCTGTGCCAGGGCCTGCCCACCCTCACAGGGTAGAATTCCTTCCCAGTATCCCATCTGTCCCTGCCCTCTGGCAGTGGGAAGCCATTCCCTGTGTCCTGTCCCTCCATCCCTTGTCCCCAGCCCCTCTCCAGCTCTCCTGTCAGCTCCTCCAGGCCCTGCAAGGCCACAGTGAGATCACCCCAAAGCTTCTCCTCTCCAGCTGAACAATCCCAGCTCTCGCAGCCTTCCCTCCCAGCAGAGCTGCTCCATCCCTCTGCTCATCCTGGAGCCTCCTCTGGACTCTCTGCAGCAGCTCCAGCTCCTTCCTGTGCTGGCCCAGGGCTGGGGCAGCTCTGCAGGTGGGGTCTCACCTGAGCACAGGGGCAGAGGGGCACAATCCCCCCTGCCCTGCCCTGGGAATGCAGCAGTGCTGCCATGGATCTCCTTGGTGCTCTGTGCTGCTCTGCTCTCATGGACATCACTGTGAGAGGCTCTTGGGCTCTTTGTCACTATCAGAGACAACTGAAATAACTGAGCTTTACTCTGTCCTCTCTAGTGAAGACCTTGTGGGAGGCTGTGTACTGCAATATCTGACACTAATTACTGTGACATAAAGAAAATGACGGAAAATTATAAAATTGACCTTCTCCACGTAAATATGACACATCTGTTTGCTGCAGAGTGATTATCACCATTCACACAATGACTGCAGCACTCAGGACCTCACTAAGGCCATGGCTCCAGACACTGTCCCAGCCCTGGCAGAGACCTTCCCACAGCACTGACAAAAGCTCAGCTGCAACTTCACAGCTCTTCCTGCTGATCCTGGGCAGAGCAGAGGGGCTGGGGGTGCCTGCTGGGGAACAGATTTATTGGTGACTGAGGTAAATTCCAGAGGTTCTACCCACAGGTGCAATGTACCCCTGCAAATACCATTGCAGAAGGTATCTTTAGGCTGTAGTCGGACGTTCACTGGAGTGGGGAGAGAGGGAAAATCAGAACCTTTAACTATAAAAACCCCAACTAAACAGGATGATCTTTTTAAGACAACCCAGTTTGGTTGTAATGGTCTCAGAAACCTTAATGATGGAAACATTATAAATGTATGGCTGTCTCCTAATGCTTGAATGGATGGTTAGGAGGGTTTGTTGAGAGAGGCTGTTCTTTATAGGGAGCGAGCCTCCAGCCAGGGAATACAGGGAGGACATCCAGACTCCTGTGGGATCAAGCAGTGGCTCAGATTCTGTCCTTTCCGCCTGCTCTGCCACACCCCAGCCTGAGGTGGGACTGGAAGGAAAACTTCTGGAATACACGAGGAAGACCATTCTTGTGGGATTGCCATCCCAGCCAAACCCAGGAAGCTTCGGAAAACTTGCCAAAGAGGAAAAAAAATCAGACTGCTAGGGAGAGCTTGCCAGCCAGGTTTCCAGGCCAAGGGGATTTGGAGCAGCATCTGAATGTTTTAGAGGTTATCCAAACCAGGCCAGGAGACTCTCACTCCGTGTTCACGTAGGAGTTCAGCTCTCTGAGCTGGGCTGTTGTTGAGGATGTTTCTGGATTTGGATAATCAGCAGCCCCAACCTTCCAACAGCAGTGACTTATTTCCCATGGCCAGAGGAGCTGCTGCCCTGCTGTCCAGCTGACCACAAACTGCAAGTTAAAGAGGCTTCTCCCTGAAAATAGAGGAAAAAACCCACCAAAAACCCATTCTTGACGTTTTTCCAGAAGTGTCTCTATCTCTCATCCTTTCCAAAGGCCATTTAAAGGCAGGCAGCTCCTGTCCATTTTTCTTCAGCCTTAACTCCATCCACCACTGACAGGTGGAAGAGTAATTCAATCCCACTTCTCTCATGCTCGTCCCATTGCCTCCTTGGCCTCTCTCTGCTGCCCAGGGTACCCATCTCTTTGTGAGTCCTACCTTTCCATGTGGGAAGATGCCTTTCTGGTGTTCTATTAAGGAGCATTTTATACCTTTTGACCCACTGAGGGATAAAAAAACCCTCTACAAGAAGTCTCCTTACAAAAGGATCATTTACTGTTTTGTTTGTATTTCTGTTTTCAGCTTGAACATGATAGGGAAAAGAACATTTGCTTGCAACAGCTTTTGAGGAGAATGAGCTGCACAAGTGAAACTTTTCCAAAAGAAATAATAGCACAAGAATAATGGTTTAACTTATTTACATTTGTTTTGATTTTTTCAATGAAAAGGAAAATAGAATGCACCTGCATTCCTTAATGAAGCTGGTGGGAGAGAGACAAAGGCAATGGAAAAATGGTAAATTGAGGAGATACTTCTAAGTATGTGATGTAATTCTGGATATCTGTTATGGGAAAGAAAGACAAGTGTTTCTAACAGTTACACAGTTTGTAATTGTGCCCTCAGTTCAGTGTCAGATGGTGCTTACACCATGGAGGAGCACAGCAATGCTCCCGAACTCCAGAGAATCCCTGAAAGCAAAAATCTGGACTGAAGTCAGTTCAGGCCAATAGAGAACAATGAACCACAGAATCATGGGATGGCGTGGGTTCGAAGAAATCCTAAAGATCCCCCAGTCCCACCCCCTGCCATGGGCAGGGACACCTCCCACTGTCCCAGGCTGCTCCAAGCCCTGTCCAGCCTGGCCTTGGACACTGCCAGGGATCCAGGGGCAGCCACAGCTTCTCTGGGCACCTGTGCTGGGGCCTGCCCACCCTCACAGGGAACAATTCCTTCCCAATATCTCATCTGTCCCTGCCCTCTGGCAGTGGGAAGCCATTCCCTGTGTCCTGAGCCTCCATCCCTTGTAAAGAGCCTCTCTCCATCTTTCCTGTTGGCTCCCCCAGGCTCTGCATCGCCACAATTCAGTCACCCAAAGCTTCTCCTCTCCAGCTGAACAATCCCAGCTCTTGCAGCCTTCCCTCCCAGCAGAGCTGCTCCATCCCTCTGCTCATCCTGGAGCCTCCTCTGGACTCTCTCCAGCAGCTCCAGCTCCTTCCTGTGCTGGCCCAGGGCTGGGGCAGCTCTGTAGGTGGGGTCTCACCTGAGGGGGCAGAGGGGCACAATCCCCCCCTGCCCTGCTGCCCACGCTGGGGCTCAGCCCAGGACTCGGGGAGTTCAGGGCTGGGACAGGTCCAGCTCTGACCCACAGCACCCCCAGGTCCTTCTCCCAGGGCAGTTCCAGCTGCTCATCCCCAGCCTGGGCTGACCCTGGGGGTTGTCCTGACCCCAGTGCAGCACCAGCACTTGGTCTTGTTCAACCTCCTGAGGTTCCCTTAGGCCACTCCTGGATCCTGTGCAGCTCCCTCTGGATGTCATTCCATCCTTCAGGCGTGTCACTGCAGCCTCAGCTTGGTGTCACCTGCAGATTGGCAGCGGTTGCACTTGATTCCATTGTCTGTGCAATTAATGAGGATATTCAATAACACTGGTCCCAGCACAGCCCCTGCTGGTCAGTGATGTCCATCAGGGCTCTGAGCTGCTGCAGTTGTCCTGTTCAACACCTCTGCCATGTCACACCAGTGGTGGCCTCACCAGGGCTCTGGTGCTGCTGTCACTCAGTGCATGTGCTGTGTGTCCAAGCCCTGCTCTCAGCTCCCCCTGAGCTGAATGCATGACTGGAATTTCTGATGGCCACAGTTCCTGCATCCTCACAAAAGTCATGGCAAGAGTTGCTGGTCCCTGGCCTGGTGACCTTGAGCAGCCCCTGCATACCAAGAGAATGGGTCAGAACTCTGTGTTCCTTACAGAGCAGCTCTGTTGATTCCCCTGCACGTGAGAGTGAAAACACATCTTCTGCAGCTCTTAGTGGGATGTGAATGATCATCCAGCCTTGGCGCAGGTATGGCAGCAGTGGATGTGATCCCATGCACTTACAACGCATTGCAAAAAGCCAGGAGCTCAAATCCAGTAGGAATTTTTAAAGTCTTGCTATAATGTCAAAGCAGAGAGAATATATCTGTTTAATAAATGTAAATATACCTGTTTACCCCTCCTTTTATAATCTGGATGGGATCATTTTTTGCTAGTCCCAATACAGGCTAATTACATTCCTTTTTTTGCATGCTTCGGGTCTACTGCCAGTCATTATAAAGAGACACTGAATGATTGGTTCATTGCCTTCATCTCCTGCTGCACACTTGAGTAAAACAGTAAAACAGCTGGAGTTACAGAAAACCCACTGAAATATAATAGGATTATCCCATAGTCTAGTTTTACCCATATTTACTAACATGTAGGCCTTTTTTTCCCTCTTGAACAACAGTCCAGGAGCACTACGCTGTTATTGGAAAGAAAAGATGGAGTATTTGGATACAGACCACAGCAGAGCACTCTTGCTTGCTGAGAGGATCACGCGGGCTGTTCCTGAGGGGCAACTGGTACTTGAGAAGGAATAATCCCAAACAGCCATGGGGGTGTATTCGGCTACTGTAACAACAAAATTAAAACAAGGAAAAAGTGCACATGTGAGAGGAGGTACAATTCTCAGCACATGTCTGATTTGTCACTTTTAAACTCATCTCAGTGAGTGTTACTAAGGCTGAACCAGAGTGAGTTTATCTGAAAACTCTGTCTGCAATTAGGAGAATAGACAGTGAAGCTGAGCTTGGTGGTCTCCCAGGAGAATTTAGACTTCATTCACTGGAGAGGCGACACCCTTAGAACCTAAGGCCTGTATTTGAGGCCGCAAAGGATGGACTTGGTTTCCCCTTTATTAATAGAAGCTGTATTTTGGAACTATTGAAAGCCACTGAGATATTCTTGTTGGTTTTTAGGAACTTTGGAGTTCCAAGAAGCTCAGTAGAGGTGTGGTTGACTTCAGCATGAGAAATGGAGCAGCCTGCAGACCTGACTTGCAGCTTCTGTGTGTGGGTGACTCAGAGATGGAACAAGAGCATTAATGGTTTTATTTCCATCTAATGTTCCGCTGTGGTCCTTGCACGCTCCGTGGGCCTTGGGTTTGGAGTGGAACACGTGTAGCTTCTTCAGAAGAAGACTCTGCTGTCCAGATAAAAACGTGCATTTCGGGAGCAGAGCACATCTGTGCTGCAGCACGGCAAGTTCAAAGCCGCGGGAGAAGTTTATGGGGAGCAGCTGCAGGTTGTGTTTGGTAATTAGGAGCAGAACCTACTCGAGCACTTGACACAACAGGTTTACACAGAGTGATTAGGTAAAGAAACTTCGTGTCTGCTTTTAATAACAAGAGCAAGTAGCAGAGGTGGCAAAGTATTTTTAATGACATCATTTGCCCAGGTGTTTTACACATCTGTAATGTGCAACGTCGCTCCCATTCTGTAACACTTCATCCTTGCTCTTCCACACCTTTGGGATGAGGGATAAGGTTACCTGACTGGAAGGGAGCAGCCTGGGAAACATTTGTATTTGTGGGTAGTTATCAGCACTGCTCATGTTAAAACCTTGGCTACAGAGCACTGCATTAGGTGTATTTTTTTTAATGTGCTAATTACTTCACTGTGAATTTGGCACTGAGGCGGCAGAGCCCTGTGCTCTGCGCCAAGCTTACAGCTAGGAATGAAACATTTGCAGCAGCTGCAAAAATGTTTTTACTTATTTAGAGCATGATAATGTTTTATAGCCATGAATAATGACAAGCCAATAAATCATTCATTAATTTGGAATGCTGGATGCTTCCCCTCATGATGTTGGAGGCAGTGATGGCACGGGGAGGATGAGTTTGGTGGCTGCTCTGTATTTATAGGGAGGGACAAGAACTGACTACATGCAGAGAGTCTGTTTCAACTCTGGTTAAATCCAATGGGATTACCATTTGAGCTCCTTACAAGAGCTTGCAGTGACAGGACAAGGGGGGGTGGCTTCAAACTGAAAGAGAGTGGGTTTAGAACACAAATTAGAAAAAAATCCTTCCCTGTGGGGGGTGAGGCCCTGGCACAGGTGCCCAGAGAAGCTGTGGCTGCACCATCCTTGGAAGTGTTCCAGGTTGGAGGGGGCTTGGAGCAGCCTGGGACAGTAGAAGGTGTCCCTGCCCATGGCAGGGGTCTGAAACGAGATGGGCTTTAAGGTCCCTTCAACCCAAGCCACTCTCTGATTAATTCTATGATTCTGTGAATAATTAAGTTTCCAATTGTGTACTTCTTTTTATAAACCCAAGCTGTTTGCTTACTCAGTGGAAAACTCTGGGAAATTTTCTTTCAAAATAATTTTGGGAATTGTCATCTCTGGGGATCAATGTCTCTCACGCCCCTGTGGCCAGCCCTGGAGGCACCTCCGGAGTGCTGTGCCCAGCTCTGGGCTGGCCCTGCTGGAGCAGGGAGGTGGCACTGCATGAGCCCTGGGGGCCCTTCCAGCCTGACCCACCCTGGGATTCTGGGATTCGGCAGCGTTGGGAATGTATCTGAGCTGTTCAATCTCACTACAGTGGGATCTGGCATTCAGTGTGAAAGCAATAATGAAATCACCAACTCTGAAACAAAACTCTGCCATTCCTGGGGTGGAATGATACACTAATATCGAAATGCAAAATAAACCAGGTGAGATTGTGATGAGAGATTCTGTTGTGAGGTGGAGAAAGAGGAACTATGCTTTGTATTACAGTAGTAACAATCTTCTTCTTATTTTTCTGTATTACCAGTGCAGGGTTAATGTAGATGATCTAAGCCTTGGGGGCAAAAAAGATATCAAAGATATCTTCTATCTTTTCAGATACTGAATACAGAATTTGCTGCAATCTCAGGTAATTGGTTAGTGCACAGATAAATCCAACAGTGCTCCAGTCAGCCAACAGCTCTATTTCATCACAGCTTTGTGTCTCCTGATGTGTCAGTGGGTTTGTATTTACATTTTAATTTATTTGTGTGAGTTGAGGTCGACTTTCCATCAGCTTCATTTTGAAAATGCAGGGGTATTATTCAGAATCAGAGTTCTTTAATTGTTGAAGTGAGCTCTAAAATTTTTTCAGGGTTGGAAAGCCTGAAAATTTAATTTATTTCTAAAAATCTGTTTTATTTTATGCTGTGGAAAAAATGTAAAGGTTCAGGTGGATAGCACAAATCTTAAAGAAGCAAATGCAAAATACAATTCCTGAGCAGGAGTAGACACTCAAAGAAAATAGGGACATTTTTTTGCAGTGCAAGATGAACTTTGTAGAAATTGTGTTAACTAAGTTGATTTTACAGTTTTTCCTTTCAAGTTTCTTCAATAACTGATACAATTTAAAAAAAACTCCAAACAACAAAGCAAGCAGTGACAATCTGCATCAGTGGGGAGCTGCCACAGGATGGAGATTGCAGGAGATTGCATGTGCTGTACTCATTTTCGAAGTGGGAGAATCTGGCCAGGCGATCACTGAGAGCCAAGGTTGCACAGTTTGATTCCTAAGGTAAACTCTACCCTCTGCACTTGGAAGAGATGAGGATTCCCTATTTAATTTACCTGTGTTTTATTAGAAATGCTGATACCTTGATGGAAAATTGCTAAGCCATTTCTTCATAGAGTGGGTGATTATAATGGAGACTAAACCTTTTTCTGAAAACACATCTTATCTGAACCAAGGAGGTTTGGCCTGGAAAGAGAATCATACATGAAATCCTGAAGGCTGTGCTGTGCAGACAGTTAGATCATAGAATCACAGGATGGTTTGAGTTGGAATTGAGCTTAATGATCATTTAATTCCAACTCCCTGCCATGGATGATCATAGGTTTTCCTTTTTGGCTTTAAAATCTATTAATGCTTCCTATAGCTTGAAAAGATTGTGACCCTTAATGAACCTGAGACAGGAAGAGCAGGTGGAAAATGCAGCGCTGTGAAGCTCAGGTGTGTTTGCTCAGATGCAGCCCGGCAGAGGAGGGGTTAATGCCCGGGAGCATTAACTCCTGCAGTGGTGCATGGATCCCTCCTGGGATGCAGAGGGATCAGGAATGCTCCTGCCTGGAATGCAGCGTGCTGCAGTTTGCAGGGCAGGGCCAGCTGCCAGGCCATTTAGCAGGCGGCTGTCTTTGTTGAAAAGGCAGCTTGAAAAGTTAAAACCTTCTGATTTTCGAAAATCAGCTGGAGAACATTATAGTCACGCAGAACTGAAGGCAGACAACTTGTTAAAATTAGCATTGGCTGTAATTAAAAACATTCAGGGGGAAAAAGACCCTGAGAAGAAGCAGACTCCTGGAAAGCTCCTGACATTGCTAGACGCTGAAATGGAAACAAAGCTTGCTAATTGATTTAAATAATTGCTGGGTTACTACACTCTGCAGGAGGCACCGAAGCCAGTGGTGAGAGCTGGGAACAAAGGCAGGACCTGGACAGGGGAGCAGAGCCCCAGCTCGTGCTGGGGCCAGACCTGCTTCTCCTCCTCCCCAAAATCTTACTGCCCTTTCTCCTTTCTGCGTGACACATTTGCTTCTCATGCCAGGCAGTGCTTGCCACGGCTCAGGAATTCACTTGGCTGTTGGCATTCCCTCTCCAGGGGTCCTGTGTCACCTTGGGGTGTAGGTTTGGCCCATGCCATGTGCAGGGTCACACCTGGGCCACATTTAAACTCCAGTTACACCCAGGGAAGGGATGGTCAAGGGGAGCAATCTCAGAACTGAGTTCAGCCCTGCTGTGGGTTCATGCGCTCTCCACTGGTGATGCTGACAGGCTTGAGGGAAGGAACCAGGGGAAAACTGGACATTCTGGGTGTGTGCCAGCTGATATTGCAGTGGGGTGTGCCTGGGATGGCAATCCCAGCCTGTTTTCCATCGCTGCATTGCTGTCTGCAACACTGGAATTATGATTTGCCCACAAAATATCACAAGTTTCCACGGAACCTGCTGCTCTCACCCCTTTCCTCAGGGTCGGTACCACGAGGTGTGAGGTGAGGGGAAGCCCCTGAGTCCTCAGCAATGCAAGTGCTTACAGGGGCTGTGGGGATCCATAGGCAGGAAGGTTGGGAATGCTGCTCGTGGCTGGTGCAGATGGCAATGCAGATGCAGAATTGTTGGAAAATAAACCAGTTTAAAAATTTTGAAAAACTTTTAACTTTTATTTTTGTCTCTCTAGTTAGGCTTGACTTGACTTTGCTTTGGGAAAGGGAATTTTCTGTAGTTTATTTAGGAGATATAGCATCACTCTAAGGAGGTGGGCTCAGCACAGGGACAGAGTGGAGCAGCCCAAAGATCCCCAGAGAGATAAAGGCCATCAGCAAACATGAACAGAACATCGGTGGCCATCTCCAAACATCCACCCCAGAGCACCTCTGACAGAGCTGAGGACATCTCCCCAGAAAGGACTGATAAGAAAATTGAAAAATGAAGATCTAATTTACATCGGAGGTGAGGGGATTGGGATCCAATGGGAAACTGAACACTGAGGGTTGCTCAGCTCTGGACCAATGAACTTTGAAACAATGCATCTCTATGGGTTTTACTGTATAACATTTGAATGAAAATCCTGTAAAATTGGTGTGTCACAGAATGATTGTCTCAGCATACCTGGGCTGTGTGTGGATGAGATGATTTCTGTGGCACACGCTGGCCAAAACAACATCCTGGTCAGATAATAAAGTAATGCCTTGACTCTCTAACATAAAAAATGTTGTTGGAGAGTTTTTGTTTTTCCCACAGTTTTGGTGTCAGGATGGAGAGTCAAGGAGCACATCTGGCATCTCTGTTCCTGCTCCAGTTTCCTGAGGCTGATGTACCTTCAAGTACAGGGGATCTGATTAACCTTTATGAGCAGGTTCTTATGGAGTGTCCTTGATAAAACACTGGGGCTACCAGCATTGGGGCTACCTGCATGAGGAATTTCTCATCTGGGTAATGTAGTAAAGTACATTTTCCAGAACAAATTTTTCATTTGTTCTGGAAAATGTCCTTTAGTTTTACAAAAATTGTCTTCAGAAGCACCAGCAGTAACTTTTCCTCAGAATAAACACCATTATGGCTTGAACGCTCCCTCATGCTCTCCTGCATTCTGGCTTCAGATGAACAAACAGCCAGAGTGGATCCCCCTCCTTATTGCACTGTTGGGCCTGATTTTGTAGTGCTGCTAATTTTGCATCCACCCTGTCTCATTCCGGACGATTTTTTATTTCATAGCTGTTGCATATGGTTAGGAAGTGTCCCTTTCCACACATCATGATTCATTTTCTGTTGGTTTCTATTGTACAACACAAGCGTGAAAACTTTTTTCGTTTGGTCTCAAGAATCCCCATTTTGCATCATGAGGCAGCCTGTGTGTGTTAGGAAGATAACAAATCCCACTTTGTAGCCTTTTGTAAGTTACTGGCTTCAATTGTGTATTGCAACTCAATGAGTGCCCTTTTGAAATCATAACTCAGCTTATTTTGGTTTTTACTGCACATAGTAATGTATGATGGGCCCTCTTCATGGGAAGCCTCTTGGCTTTTTGAGCAGATGGCACAGCTCACTTTCTTGTATTCTAATGCAATGAATTCTTTCCACAAGTCTGATGCTTACTGGCCTCTCTGAGACATCCTATTCCTAATTTAGTGACTCCCTCTTCACATTATCATGTAATTCCTGTTGGTTTTTACAGCAGCTCCTTGTGCACCAGTGCCAAATCCTTTTGTGCCATAAAGCCAAGGTGCTCCTACTGGACACCACAGCTTTGTGGCTTTGCTCATCTCTGCTGCTCCACCACGGCGCAGAGCCAACATCTCTCTCAGGCATGAACTCAAAGGGTTCCAAGGCTATTCCAAGGCTATTTAAAGGCTGTTCAAAGGTTATTCCAAGGCTATTTAAAGGCTCTTTCAGAGAAACGTTACCTGCCAGACATGAATGACTCTGGTGATCCTCCTTGGCCACCTCACAAACAGTGGGCTGAGCTCTTTGTCTCTCTTGGTGTATTTTAAGAGTGTGTTGAGTTTATCCCGCATAAACTTTCAATAAGGAATTTATTTATTTCATTAGCAAGCTAATTTTAAGGCTAAGATTTTTTTTTCCATTACAAATTAATTTTGGGCTTTTATATTGTCCAGAGGAAGATTTTCCACAGTGGGAAACCAGAAAATTCCCTTTTCAGTTTGTGTCGCTGGCAATCAGAGCACTTCTGTTTGGAGGCACCACTCTCTTGGTGCTCAGCACTGCTGATAAAAGTGTCTGGTGTCCCAGAGGTTTATAGGGGACTAAATACAGGATTTCACTGACCTATCTTGAAGCCTTTAAATATTCTTGGGAAGAAAAAGGTGCACAAATATTTGCTGCTCCAATCTGGTGCATTAAATAGCATTGGTTTCTGGGTATGCAGGTAAGGCTCTTGATTTAGAGCCATAATTCCCTTTAAATCTCTCTCAATTGGATTCACATATCTTAAATATTATCAGTATTTTAAAGCAGGTGCTAAACCTAGGATTTCTTCTGCTGAATTTCAAATGTCTACCTCTTGTCTAAACCCCTTAGCCTGCATTTGTAGCTGGAAGGGAGAAATGACAAATGGTAATGTCAGTCCATGACCATCAGATTTAGTGTAGAAAAGTCCTTGTAACTGAGGTGAATCCCTGACAATATTTCCTCCCCATTGCTGGAATATGGACACTGAAGAGGAGTTAGATGAAGGATCCCAGTCTTGGTAAGATGACTGTTCCCTAAACATGTCATGGCCAGGTACTGTAAATTCCACATTTGGGATTATTTTCTAAAAATCTCTCTCATATCTTCTGTTGTTTTAAAGTTTTCATCAATTTGTAATGATTCAACCTTCCTCCTTTCCTTACCTGTTCTCTGTAGCCTGCGAACCCAGGCCCTCCCCACGTTTTTTCCCCCAGCACACATCTAGATGAGGATGGTTGCACTGAATGCTGTTTGCCAGCATCCAGCAGGATCTGCCTTCTTCAGGCCCCTGGGAAGAGCTGAGGTGCAGTTCAGCAGCCCAAATGTCACCAAAACTGTGGGCAAAATAAAAACCCTCCAACAACATTTTTCATGTTAGAGAGTCAAGGCATTACTTTATTATCTGGCCAGGATATTGTTCTGGCCAGGATGTACCACAGAAATCATCTCATCCACACACAGCCCGGGTGGGTAGAGAATCATTCCATGATGCACACCTTTTACAGGATTTTCGTTCAAATGTTATACAGTCAAAACCCATAGAGATGCATTGTTTCAAAGTTCATTGGTCCAGAGTTGAGCAACCCTCAGTGTTCAGTTTCCCATTGGATCCGAATCTCCTCACCTCCGATGTAAATTAGATCTTCATTTTTCAATTTTCTTATCAGTCCTTTCTGGGGAGATGTCCTCAGCTCTGTCAGAGGTGCTCTGGGGTGGATGTTTGGAGATGGCCACCGATGTTCTGTTCATGTTCCGTGGATGGTTTTTATCTCTCTGGGGATCTTTGGGCTGCTCCACTCTGTCCCTATGCTGAGTTCATCAGACCTCACCTGGCAGAACAATGCCCAACCTTGGATTCCTTTTCCCGAGGTAAAGACAAACAAGTCATTTGACTAAAGTTTTACAAAATTTTTAAACTGGTCTATTTTCCAACAACACCCCCATTCCCGTTTCAAGAACTACAGGCTACAGGCACAAGGGGACAAGGGACTGGCCACAGTGCACTGCAGACAAGAGCTGGGTCCCACAATGGAGCAGAGGCAGGTCCAAAATCTCTTATCTTTATTACAGAAGGATCCAGAACTCGCTGGTCTTAAAGCAGGCACAGCAGGATTTGATGGGTTTTATTCCTAAGCCCCAGTCTTAGCAGTTACTTTTACAAGCTGGAGAGCTCTGCACTTGCTTTGGTCAGTGTGGACGATTTACTAAACTCTTCTGGCTGCACAGACACTGAACTGATTTGTGTTTTCAGCCCTGTGGAACTGCTTTGTGCTCGAGCACATCCCTGAGGTACAATCACTGAGGAGCAAATGCTGCTCTGTCCATGTGGGCACTGTCCCTGGAGAGCTGACCCCGGCTCCCTCTGGAGCTGTGTCTCCCTTTCAGAGCTGATGGGAGCAGTCCCTGCAGTGGGACAGCTTTGCAGCCATGGGGACATGAGAGTGGAGATTTCGGCAGAGACTTGGGTGTGAGTGGCAAAGAGAAGGAGATATTTTGTCCATCAGCTGCAGCTGAAGTCAAATGAGCAGTGAGCTCTGCCCCTGCAGGACCTTGCTGTGTGTGCTTTATCCAAGGAAAGCTGTGCTGGAGGCTCCTGTGAAGCTGACACCCCATGTCCTTCATGCTCTCATCACGCTGCCAGCCTGTCTGTGCTGGGGATATTGACACCAAGAAGAAAACCAGAGTTTTTCATGAGCAGAATGATCTTTTCTGCTTGTTGGGTAGGAAGACATGGGAAAAGATGATATTAAAACCACGGGAGAAATGGAACTAGGAACAAGTTTTGACTTGCCCAACCGCAGTCACTGAGATAGCCAGAGGGCAAGGCTTATCAGCCTCTGTTAGTGTTAATGGGTGCTTAGCAGGAAACAAAAGATTGCTCCTGGGTGGACCCCAAAAACTCCCAAATCTTATCATTTCAATCGGAAGCTGAAAAACCAGTTTTTAGGGGTTTAATATGTAACATCTATGGTAATACAAAGACTCTCATAGGCTATATGTAAATAATGTAGAGTTTGCATCTTGTACTGGATTGGTTGGTGGAAATTAGAATGTTCTTCAGGGAACCCTTTTATGTTATTGGAAGCAACACATTGCATCCTTTTTTTCTATCATTCCCTTTTCTATCTTCTCTTACTTCCCTCTGTAACTCTCCTGATCCCCCTGCTCTGCCATGGAGCTGCGCCTGGCAGCCTCGTGGCAGGGTTCTCTTCCTCCCACTCTTCTTTCACAATAAACTACCATGCTTTGAAACTGAAGGGCAGAGAGAGCTGATTCAAACCGTCCGCAGAGGTATCCCACGGCAGAGGAACCCCATAATTTCTTCCTTCATCTGCTGACATTGGAGTACATGAGCTCATGCACCTCTGAGAAGTGAAGCACAACTGCAGCAAGAGCACAGTAAGAAACCCCATGGTTGTTTTCCTCTGTAGCAGATGATGTAGTGAGCACCCCATTCCCTCTGCCCATCAGGAAAAGTAGTTTTATCTCCTGCCCCTGCCCAGAGGAAGGAAAAATAAAGACATCTTAGAAATTCTCTTAATGTTTTTAGCTGACATAAGCTCTTTTTCCTGCCGGAGGATTCAGATTTCAGGATTCCCTGGGTGTGCCAAAACAGCCACTGCTTGTGTGCAGCCCTTGCACAAACATCTGCCATCCTCTGACACAGGGCCATGGTCCTGTCACCCTGTGCCAGCCTGGCCCTGGAGGGTGCTCTGCTCCCCTGTGCCCATCAGCCCATCAGGACATTTCCCACGGGGCTTGCCTGGGAAGTGTCCAGCGGGAAAGGCCCTGAGGGTGCTGTGCCAGCGGCTGGACACGAGCCCAGGGTGCCCAGGGGGGCACGAGGCCAATGGCCCCTGGGCTGTGCCAGCCATGGGGTGGCAGCAGGACCAGGGCAGTGCCTGTCCCCTGTGCTGGCACTGCTGAGGGACCTCGAGGGCTGTGTGCAGTTCTGGGCCCTCCTCGCCAGAGAGACCTTGAGGGGCTGGAGCGTGTCCAGGGAAGGGAACGGAGCTGGGAAGGGGCTGAGCCCCAGGAGCGGCTGAGGGAGCTGGGAAAGGGCTCAGCCTGGAGAAAAGGAGGCTCAGGGGGACCTTGTGGCTCTGCACAGCTCCTGACAGGAGGGGACAGCCGGGGGGGTCGGGCTGTGCTGGCAGGGAACAGGGACAGGAGGAGAGGGAACGGCCTCAGGCTGGGCCAGGGGAGGCTCAGGGTGGACATCAGCAGGAATTTCTCCATGGAAAGGGAGCTCAGGCCTTGGCAGGGCTGCCCAGGGAGGTTTGGAGTGCCCATCCCTGGAGGTGTCCAAGGAAGGGCTGGAGGTGGCACTGAGTGCTCTGGGCTGGGGACAAGGTGGGGATGGGGCACAGCTTGGACTCAATGATTTTGGAGGACTTTTCCAACCTCAATGATTCCGTAATTCTCTGACTTCTCCCTGCAGCGCAGGAGGGAGCAAAGGACATTCCAGGGGTCCCGTGGTCCAGAGCAGGACTGGTCCTCAGCAAATTTTGCCCCTGTAGAAAATATAGTGATGGAAATGAAAAACATAGAATTAACTGCTGGGTGGTGTGTTCCTATATGGGTAATTCATTGTTTAACAAGAGATTTCTGAGGAAATGATATTTTTTATGGGAAATTATTTACCTAGAGCTGGTAGATTGCAGAATGGTGACTTGATGAGTTTGCCACCTTTACATGGTTTGCACTACATTTACACATAACTTGTTAGTATGTTTTAAATAGATATAAATTACCTTTATTTAGTGTGTCAGCACTGTGATATTGCAAACAATGGGTAAAGACATTGAAGAGAACGTTTCGGTTCCCTGTGTTGGAAAGAGATTGTGTGACCTCCTCAAGGTAGAGAGGGCTGGGTGTTTCAAGTTTCAGCCGTGGTAGGAGGTATGATGTAAAAGCAGGTGAATTAAGCTTCAAAAGCTTCCAATCAGATAAAATGAGGAACAGATTAAGTGCAGTAGACTGGCACTGTTTATTAGAAAATGGCCTATGAAGGAAAATTGGCTGAACTTTAAAGAGGTGCTGGAGTTGGCTCGGGGGGGGGGGAGTGAATATAACTTTACATAAAACTAAACATAAAACTTTAAGCCCAATGTGGATGAGTGATAAGTTGTTAAAGTTAATTGTGAGTGAAAATAGAGCTCCAAAGCGTGCAGGGAGCAGTGGAGTCTGGGGCTGTTTGGGGCTTTATAGGGACAAAGCTGCTACACAAATGGAGGATCTCAGTGGCAAAATGGAGAGGGAGCAGTTAAGGCCATTAAACTCAAGAATATTCTGGTGAATAAAGACACAAAGTGAAGCAGAGGGACTGCTCTGGGGATATTTTGTGTTCTAGGAAAAGAACCCCAACAGCTCTAGGGAGAACCAGGGATTCAGTTCCATTTAATGCTGTGCCACTACACAGTGCAGCGCTTCCAAGGAATTGCGAAGTGCCTGTATTCAATTACCTACGAGACAGGTTGCTGTTAATTAATAGCAATTATTATATCATAACATCTATAAACTGTTACAAGGGTAACTGCATGATTATATTTTGTGTACTATGACTGTATGTATAGTGATCTATGTTGAGATATGGGGCAATACAGTGCGTGAAGTTTAGTATCTATATGAGATGGATATAAGATATAAAAAGGCCTCTGTATAAAATATATCCTGTCAGAGATGGTCACAGATGTGACCGTGTACATCCCAGAATGCACTGTTAGGATGGAGCATCTATAGAGAAGCCACACATATATAACATCTGTAGAAGGCACACACGAACACCATCCAGAGGGAGCTGCACAGGATCCAGGAGTGGCCCAAGGGAATCTCAGGAGGTTGAACAAGACCAAGTGCTGGTGCTGCACTGGGGTCAGGACAATCCCCGGGGTCAGTCCAGGCTGGGGATGAGCAGCTGGAACTGCCCTGGGAGAAGGACCTAGGGGTGCTGTGGGTCAGAGCTGGACCTGCCCCAGCCCTGAACCCCCCGAGCCCTGGGCTGAGCCCCAGCGTGGGCAGCAGGGCAGGGGGGGATTGTGCCCCTCTGCCCCCTCAGGTGAGACCCCACCTGCAGAGCTGCCCCAGCCCTGGACCAGCACAGGAAGGAGCTGGAGCTGCTGCAGAGAGTCCAGAGGAGGCTCCAGGATGAGCAGAGGGATGGAGCAGCTCTGCTGGGAGGGAAGGCTGCGAGAGCTGGGATTGTTCAGCCTGGAGAGGAGAAGCTTTGGGGTGACCTCACTGTAGCCTTGCAGAGCCTGAAGGAGCTGACAAGAAACATGGAGAGGGACTGGGGACAAGGGATGGAGGGACAGCACAGGGGGAATGGCTTCCCACTGCCAGAGGGCAGGGATGGATGGGATATTGGGAAGGAATTGTTCCCTGGGAGGGTGGGCAGGCCCTGGCACAGGTGCCCAGAGAAGCTGTGGCTGCCCCTGGATCCCTGGTAGTGTCCAAGGCCAGGCTGGACAGGGCTTGGAGCAGCCTGGGACAGTGGAAGGTGTCCCTGCCCATGGCAGGGGTTGGAATGAGATGGTCACTTCCAAGCCAAACCATTCTCTGGTTATACGATTCTGTTTCATTTTATAGGGATTTTTTTTCTCTTTTCTCAATCCTTTTCCATCTTATGCCAGAAATAGATAAATGATAAAAAGATCCCAGGTCACTAATCAGTAGCTGTTTTTCCTTGAATTTAAGGCTCAATTTGTTGGACTCCTCTATTGTACTTCGAGCAATATGGAGTTTTTGATGTTAGGAGAGGGTACAGCCAATGCGCAGAAAACACTGTGAGCCACAGAGCTCTTTCTCATACCAACACTGCATTGGAATATTCATAGACATTGATTACCTAGTTCTCATTTCTTTGATAAGCCATTGCTATCGCCTCTTGTGCCCTGGAGGGACCTCATCCTTGGAGGGTTGGCCTGACCCAGCTGCAGCACTTTGTTCTTGTACAACGTCATGAAATTCCCATGCTGAGCTCTCCCAGTTCCTCTGGATGGCTCCATCCTTCAGGGGTGGCAACCACACCACCCAGCTTTATAGTTCAAGAGAGTTTGGAAACAATATAACTTTTAACTTTTATTTTTGTCTTTCTAGTTAGGCTTGACTTGACTTTGCTTTGGGAAAGGGAATTTTCTGTAGTTTATTTAGGAGATATAGCATCACTCTGAGGAAATGGGCTCAGCACAGGGACAGAGTGGAGCAGCCCAAAGATCCCCAGAGAGATAAAGGACATCAGCAAACATGAACAGAACATGGGGGGCCAGCTCCAAACAGCCACCCCAGAGCACCTCTGACAGAGCTGGAGACATCTCGCCCTGAAAGGACTGATAAGAAAATTGAAAAATGAAGATCTAATTAACATCGGAGGCGAGGGGATTCAGATCCAATAGAAAATTGAACACTGAGGGTTGCTCAGCTCTGGACCAATGAACTTTGAAACAATGCATCTCTATGGGTTTTGACTGTATAACATTTGGAGGAAAATCCTGTAAAATTCCTGCATCATGGAATGATTCTCTCTGCACACCTGGGCTGTGTGTGGATGAGATGATTTCTGTGGCACACCCTGGCCAGAGCAATATCTTGGCCAGATAATAAAGTAATGCCTTGACTCTCTAACATAAAAAATGTTGTTGGAGGGTTTATGTTTTTCCTGCAGTTTTGGTGACAAGAGGATTACTGTCTACTTTAACCTTGACAATAATTAGCTCTAATTTTCTTCCTAGAAGTCAGCAGTTCATTGTCATTTTCTGAGCTCTTAGGGCAGTACCAGTGGGTTTGGGTCAGGATGGGAAGTGTCAGAGCAGAGCCTCTGTTGAGGGCAGTGCTGGAGGTCAGGCACATCCAAGCAGAGTCAGTTTGTAACATCCAGAAGTGGCAGGACAATTTTATGGAACACTTGAAGGACAGAGGTCATAAAATGAACCATCTTCACCTCCCAGCTCACAGGTTCTTTCTTCTGAATTAGAAATGGAATCACCGACTTAGCAGAGCAGTTAATAACTGTGAGTAGCTGCCATTGGATACCAGACATCCTCTAAATGCTGCAGCTACACAGAGCTACAAAATACAGACCTGGCTGACATTAAAAGGTGCTTTGGCCAAGTTTCTGGAGCATTACAAAAATGAGGAAAATCAAACAGACATCTTCAGTGAGTTTCCAAAAGGAGGAAGATGCTAAACCCACTGGAAGAAAATATGTCTTTAATAGCATTTTTTTCCAAGAAATGTACATAGAAAATAGCTAGAATATAATAATATTAATTCATTGCATTTTTCCTACCACTAAATGTTACTTTGTCAGCCTTTGCTACTTCTGCTATTTATTTTATAATTATTCCTGAGTCAGGAATCCTTTTTGATGTGACTCCATTACAGTAAATACTGTACAAATGAACAGTGGGAGATGCTCAGTAATGCAGAGTTTCAGGGATAGAATTTTAGTACTCTGAAAACAGAGGAGTTCTTAAAAAATCCCATTCATTTGTGAGACAGAAAGGATAAAACAGTGGTGCCAGTATTTACTCAGCTTCATCCACAAACTTTCTCGTTTAGCTGGAGCTCATATTCTGCACACTAACTGCTCAGAGAAGTGCCAGGTTGGTATTCTCAGATGGAAAAAAAAAAAGATGCTGCTAAATGACAGAGAAAATCCCCTTTAAAATAAAGTTTAAATCAGGGAGTGGTGGTCATCATCTGCCTGCTCAGAGGCTGAAGGCTGTGGGGGTTATGGTGCATTTGGCACTTGGTCCTATTCCTTGCAGTTAGACAGTGGTGAGAGCTGACAACCTTCATTTTACTTAGAGTTGTATTCTTGGGCTTGCAGGCCTTCAAACAGCACCATTAAATACTGTCACAATGGCTTTTGGTCTAGAAGGGAGCAGGAGAATGGTTCTGATAGCTCAAACCTGCTTTAAATCACAGCAGCAGCAATGCCCAGGCAAACCTCATTACAGCCAGCTAAATGATGAAAACAGATCTGGGCTGCTTTAGCACCTTTTGGAACATGGTGACAGATCTGGAATAAATTCCCCATCAGTGACTCTGAGTGACACCAGGTCAGCAGAGTGTTCAGTGGATTCCTGGGTTTTAAGGGCAGGAGCAGTCCCACAGGCTAATCCTGTTCTCCATGGGAATGTAGCCACAGCCTTTTAGATGTTAATGCTCCAACCCCAGAAAGATACAGTGGAACACTTTGCAATCTCCCTTTGCATTTTACTGTGCAATAACTACTTCTAATTTGCTGACAAGGAACTCCAGGGCAGGTGGTGTTTGCAAGCAGAGCCTGGTGCAGCAAGCACTGCCTGTTTTGCTGGAAGAATCAATGCTGGACCTTGCACATTTGTTGTGAAGATTGGTGGGCACAGGGCTGGTGGCTCAGGACAGCAGTGAGGGGAAGTATTACCCAGCTTTGTGTGAACCCTCAATAAAGTTCAGCTTTTAAACCATGGGTTTGGCCAAATCTCACCCTCTGTGTCAGTCAGTTCCTTTGTTTGAACCAGGGTTGATTTAAACATTATTTTTGTGTGTGGATCCATTGAGTTGTTGGTTTTTTTTTCCCTAATCCTTTGGTTAGAAATAATTTGGGGGGAGATGATTTAAATAAGGCCTGATGTGTCCTGGCTGGGCTTGCTGTGGCTGAGGAACACATTCTTGGGCACTGAGCTGCGGGCGTTCCGTCTGCTCATGGCCGGCCGAGATATCCAACAGCTTGGAACACACAACATCTTTCCTGCTCTCCTTAGGGACACCGAGCAGGTTTTATGACAAAGCCTTTATCCCAGCTTTTAGTTCTCAGTCCCTGTTTCTTCGAAGTATTCCAGGAATTTGACTGGGATAAGGAAGAGAACTCCAGAGTCTCCTTAAGACTCAGCAAATGAATGAATTTAATATGAGGATACACAGGCTTGTTCATTTTCAGCCCTGTACAATTTGTTGGTGCAGATTTTCCAGTCTTTTTATAAAAGATATAGAAACCCTATGACTGGGGGTGGGGGGGAGGAACTTTGGAAAAATGCTGTACTTAATAATAAGAGAAGCAAGTGTAGAGAATGTGGCTGGAGATGTGGCCTCAGAACAGGATCCAAGACTTGCATTGTTCTTTTCACCTCTGCTTGCGTGTGTTGCTATGGGAGAGCTGAACCTCTGTGACAGAATTTGCTGGTCTTTCCTACAAACTGCTTTACTCCACAAATAGCTCCCCTGGTAATTTATTCTTTGAGGATAAGCTGTTCCAGAAGCTTGACTGCGTTTCCAGAACTGCAAGGGCTCCAGAAGTGTTGGAAAACTGTTTGAAACCTTTTGTGCTTAAATTCTAAGTCTCCTCACAAAGAAAACCCTGCTAGGTCAGGTTTTTAGGATGTTGGCATAGAAAGCCAAAGGCTGATTACACAGCCTGGGCAGACCAAAGGTCATGAGGTGTTCATGGAGTTGTAAGAGCCTGCTGGGTGTATTTGCTATGAAAAACTTGCAGGTGTTTGCTTACAGGTCAGCTTTAGACATGCAGGGCTGGAGGAGATGCAGCAGGAGCTCTGTGCCATGCCTTGCTGGGCATGCCGGGACACAGGGTTGGATCCACCTGGACACCAAACACCGATCCCAGTGACATGAAAAACTTGATGAGCACAGAACGGAAGTGCAAAATGAGCCAAGAACTTAGCCCCTGTTTCAATACCCCTTTAAGCAGAAATTAAAAGAGATGCTGAAATGGAAAAGGCAGCTTTCTTTCTCTCCCTCAGGCATGTGTCACCTATTAAACCATTTTTTTCCAAGCATTTAGAAGCATAAAATGGGAGTAAAGTCTGTGCTGGAAGCACTGCTGGTGGCTCTGATGTAGGAGACAGTGGATTCAGGATTTCAGGGAGCAAAACTACTTGAAAGGGTTACCAACTCGCCTGTGCTGAACAAATACAATCGCTGTGTTCAGTGTAATTAATGATTCATTTAGCACATAAAGGGAATTGAATGTTGCCATATTCTTGGCTCGTTGGGAACAGCTGATTTTCTGCCATACAACAATCCATTGAAAAGTCTGGATGTACAGCAAGACACACATTCCATGGCCTGTGTCAGGAAAAATTAATCCACAAACACCAGAGGTTTATGTCCAAAAACGAGACAGAGGAGTCCTGTAACTTTATTCATGAATAAAGGGAGAGCTCATGGGCATTTCCCATGGGGTCTCTCAAATTGCTAGGGGACACAGCCTCTTTTTATCCTAATTTCCCGGCCATAGGTTCCCTCTCTCTTTCCCCATTGGCTGAGGTACTCGAGAGGTACAGACTACCCAGAATGCCTAATGCAGACAGAAGTAATATACATCACCCCTAACGCAGACACCCTTAATACAAATCCCCCCTTTCTTCTTTTTCTTATGTCTCTGTTCCTGTAGTTTATTACCACAGCCTCGGGTGAGACAATCAGTGGAATTCCTATGGAAATCCTTCCCATTGTTTCTTCTAGCTCTCAGTGTTGGTCTCATCTTACCAGCAGTTTGTTTGTAAAGACACTCCCTTATTCCTTTCACCTGGATTCTCCGCTGGCTGACAGGCAGGGAAGGGAGCAATTCCTGGTGCAGAGACCTCCGAGTGTGAAATCCTGTAAAGCAGTTTAGGGCAGATGTCAGTGCTGGGGTCCAATTTGTTGTGTCTTTTATACATGAACATTTTTGCAGTTCAGTTTTTGACACTAAACCAGGCTTTGCGAGATCAGCCCTGCAGCCTGTGGTGATGGGAGTGCTGCGCTGTTTGAAAGTCTTGGTGAAAGTCAGGGAATAACCACCTCAGAGATGTCTCCTAAAGCACTTGCACACAACTGCTCCAGCACTGAGCTTGGGTATGAAACCATTAAAGTGACTTTTGGATGGAAATAATCATGAATATGCCAAAAGAGTCATTGATATAGAGGAGTCCCAAAGAGTGACCTGGTGTTAGCAGAAGGAAGAAAGCAGAAATAAGTGTTAGCAGAAATTAGGGAAGATAATCTTTATTTCTTTCCCTTAGGAGCCTCGAGAACTGCTGATAAACATGAATAAAGATAATAAATAAATAAATATGATAATATATAGATAAAGATAATATATAAATAAAGGAAGGTAATAGAACTACTCAGAGTAACAGAGTTGAAAAAATAACTTTAGGTATGTAAATTTTTCTCTAGATTAAAAAACCTCCAACACTGTAAGTTAAGAAGCTGCTCCATTTCCATTTCACTGCGCAGTTTAGGGTATTGAGAGGACCCATGACAATGGGTCTGGAGCAGGGGGTGTTGTAAGGGAAGAGGAAACAAAGTTGTTATAATGTGTGAAAGGGACACAGGGGAATAAATTACCATTTAAATTGGTTATGTGACGTCTCATTCCCATCCTTGTCCCACTGAGCCCAGCTGATTCTCTGGGATTGCTGCCTTTGGCTGCATCCTCCTGTTGTATCAAAACTTGTGGTGTAAAAGCATGGGAATTCACTGGACTATATACTGACCAGGAAAGTTCAAATACACATGAGGAGCATTATGGTCATGGAATTCCTATTTCAGAAATCTTTCAAAGTCACTGAACTGGAAAGGTGAGGTGAAAGACAACATTGGGGGATTTTTTCATGGGTAACCTTCTCCGTGTGGGTATTCAGGAGGTCTGATAGGGAATGTGTGATGCACCCCAACTCCAAGGGAGCAGCCAGCTTGGAAATACACATCATCTCCACCAGACGATGTTTGGGTCATTCCAGCTGTTTGGGCCATTCCAGCTGTTTGGGTCACTCCAGCTGTTTGGGTCATTCCAGCTGTTCAGTCCATTCCAGCTGTTTGGGCCATTCCAGCTGTTCGGTCCATTCCAGCTGTTCGGGTCATTCCAGCTGTTCAGTCCATTCCAGCTGTTCAGTCCATTCCAGCTGTTCGGGCCATTCCAGCTGTTCGGGCCATTCCAGCTGTTCGGTCCATTCCAGCTGTTCAGTCCATTCCAGCTGTTCGGGCCATTCCAGCTGTTCGGTCCATTCCAGCTGTTCGGGCCATTCCAGCTATTCGGGCCATTCCAGCTGTTCGGTCCATTCCAGCTGTTCGGGCCATTCCAGCTGTTCGGGTCATTCCTGCTGAGTTGTCTGGACGTGACCCTCCTGTGCTGCCCCAAAGATTCCCACGTGGGCCGTGCTGCGTCACAGACACAGCCAGGAGCTGCTGGCTGGGATGGGCAGATCTCCCTGGGTTTGTGGGGTTTTCCTTTGGCTGTTCCGTGGTCTCCTTGCCCTGTTCCAGCTGCTTTGGGGTGGTGGGCAGCACTCTGTGCCCACAGAGCACAGACCCCTCAGCAGGCACAGCCAGGGCAGAGGGAACAGGGTGTTGTTACTCCAGAGGGTACAGGATTATAGGATTTTTTATAATTAAGCTTTCAACTGCTGTTGAAGTAGTTTCATTCTGACCTCCCACCCCACAGAGATCAGCCATTATCTCTGAAAGCCTGTCTTGGGGATGGAGATTTGCCTAGAATTCACTTTATTATTACTGTCCAAAGGAACCATAGGACAGCTTCAAGAACAGTAAAAAAATGCATTAAACCACTGTTAGATTGAGACAGGGAAAGGTTCATGCACCAAACCCAGCCCCCCAAACTCCTGATGTCCTGATATTACAGCCAGTGCAAGCAGAGCTTCCCACCTGCTGGAGAGGGGGGCTTGGAAAAACAGCAAACAAATCCCACCTGCAGAAAACCATCGTGGAGCTCACAAGGGATTTGGGGATTTAGGGATGCAGCTTCAGCCCAGTTAAATATGGAAGGAAAGAATCTCAAGGCAAAGAACTGACCAAGCTGTACGTGAAAAGTTCCAGCTTTTGTGCAGGATATGAGGATGGGCAAAGATGTAAATGATATTGATGCAGGCACCAGAAGAGGTAAGGGAAGTGTTACTTGGACTACAGTAGAGCTAATTGAAAAATAGGCTGAAAATACTATGGAATTAGTGATTATAATAAAATTATATAGACACATATATGTATATATACAAGTTTTGATATATATATATATATAAACTGTTATATATATACATATACACATATATATACACACATTTATATATATACATAAAAAACATTTTAGTAAAATCAACTGAATTAACATAATATGTGTGTTTATGACATATATTTCCTCCTAGTTTTCTTCTCTGTGCCATTTGCTGAGACACCTGCACAGAGCACTGATCATGCTCTAATGTGGCAAAGTGCAGGAGCCTGGTTTGGGGGTTACAGAAGGGAATTTTCTTGGACTCCCCTGTTTAACACTTGCTTATTTTCTCAGCTCTAAATGCTCTCCAATTTCTGCATTTGTGGAAGTTACCCAGGGAATTTATGACTGTGGATGTCTTTACCCTCCTGGTGCCATATCCAGCCTGGAGGGAGAGCAGGGACAGAAGGGGACAAATGTCCCAAATTTGATCCTAGCTCGAATCTCAGTGTAGTGCCAGATTCATAAATAAAGTGAATAATTTCAGCTGAATTTTTTTTTATTGCCTTTTTACCTCTTTTTCTGTGACTTGGAAGAGCAGAGAAGATCTTGACCTTTTTCATTACTGCCCAGTAATTCCAGTGAGGCATTCCTGAGAGGCGAGCAGCTGGATGGCAGACCCCAGTTTGGGCTTAGATTTGGGAGTCATGTGAGTGCAGAGAGTGACATTTTGTTAAATTCAGAATGATTAGTAAATTTTGAATGTAATTATTTTCCCAAGTAATTTTTCTCCTGTTTTTCTTTTTTCTTTTTACTTCAAACAAGAGCAACTAGTGATTTTTTTTAAAATGCCAGGTACCCTGATTAATGTTAAAAATTAGCACGTTAAACATAGATTTGATTGTATTCTGGTGGCTGATGGGACTTTGACTGACAAAGGCTTTTAGTGGTGTCTGACCTAGACTGGAACCGTACTGGATGTGTCTTGATGCTCTTAATCCATCAGTATTTTACTTCCAGGTCTTTGAATCAACCACTCCCCTACTGTTCATTCATTTTGGCTCCTGAGGGTGCTACAGCAGATCCTGATTTGTTAGTCAGGCCCAGTGATTTTCAGTAGTTCAGGTTCTTTCTGCTTTTAAGCCAAATAAGAAGGGATAATCCATTATTCTGTGTTATTTGTCTTCCTCTTCCTTTGTATAAAGCCAAAAGGGATAAGGAGTGAGGTGCCTGCAGGTTGGGGTGGCATCCCAGAACTTCCCACACAGCTCAGTTCCTTGTTATGTAACAGGGAGTTCTAAAATATGGTAAAAATCCACTTTCTGACATTTTGGCATATAAATGAATTCCCTGTGCTTCCAATCCAGGCAGTATGGTCTCACATATGTTTTTTGTCTCATATTGAAAGGATTTCTGCTAATTTGCCTCCATATTTACTCCACCCACAGTTTTGTACATTGTCTTCATCTTTATGGTAGGGTTTGCCTGTGATGTAGAAAGACAAAATAAATTTGGGTTGCAGGAGCAAAGACATCTGAGAGGCTCTGTCCAGGGCTGGTGTGCTTCACATTTATGTTGGGGTGGTGTGATATTTGGGTCTCAAGTGGAGCTGGACATGGGTGGGGATGTTACAGACCAGGCATTTTCCTGGGATTGTTGTTTACCCGCTGCCAGGCAAGTCCTTTTTTCCCTGCTCTCTTTTTGCTGTTCATACAAATCATTATCACAGAATTTCCAGGCTGATTTATTTACAGCTTGAACTGAGGGGTCTGCCTGTGGTCTGAGCACAGACATACCAAGGAAGGGGTGGCTTTGAGAGCATGGGCTAAGGTTTGGGGCTTTTTTTTGGAGTTGTTTTTCTTTTATTTAAGTGGGGGGGCAGGGTTGAAGAGAATGGAGTGCTGTGATATTTCTCTGTAAAGAGACATCTCTCTGTGGTATCTCTCTGTAAAAAGAGAACCTTCTCTCTTTGTGTAATTTTCTCTGCTATGTTTCCACTAACGTGTAAGATAAGACTGAATGACCCCAAATCCCTCATGTCCAGTTACTTGCTGTGGAAGTGAGCACCCAACAGCATTCTCTACTTGAAATCATCAGACTTTGCCTTAAACTAGATTGTTTTGGGTATTTTTATATCTCCTATTCTATTGTAGCCCTTTTTTTACCACAGCTTTGCAAACCCAGAGCAATACAAAGCAACTAGGCTTGATTTTACCTCATATTTGTTTCGACCTGTCACTCAAGGCACTTTGCCACACCTGATGGACAATGGGACAATGGGGACGGTTTTCATACTGGTTGGTGCAGGAAATGAGGAAACTCCATGGGTTTTCCCCCACATCTTATTGACCTCTCAGTGTCCCTGTCCAAGCTCTGTCTGTAGCCACAGGAAGGTTTGATTTGTTGCTACTCTACAAAACAGATATCCCCTGGAAATTTCTGAGGGGTGACTGAGTCTGCCTGTCGGAGGGAAGCAGTGCCTTGGCCCTGCCCTGTTCTGAACCTCCCTCCTGCGGCAGGAGGTGTGAGGAGGAGCAGGAGGAGGATGCTCACGTACAGCTCTGGTACTTTCCCTACCACCTTCATCCCTGCTCCTTTCCTTTGGCTTTCTCCTTGCCAACTTTGCCATCCCAGGTCCCTCCCTGGTCAGGATGTGCCCCGGGTGCTTTTCCCTGCCCAGCTGCTCTCAGGTTGCTGTCCCACCTTGCTCTGTACCCTCACCCTCTGTAATGTGCCTCTGCTGACACCTCTACACTTTCTCCCAAGCTGTACCATTCCTTTTTCTCCTCAGCTGGCTCATTCCATGCTTTTTCTCTCTTGGCATGATAGATGGAGGACCAGGAATGAGCACCTGGCGGGGGCCAGCGCATGCCCCGCGCCGTGGCCAGGATTTGTGATGTGTTGGGGGGGTCCAGCTGCAGGGCTGAGCTCACGCCTGGCCCTCGGCCAGGGCACAACCCCGAGCAATCCAAGCAGGTGTCGGGGACAGGTTTGAAGTGCCAGGGGCCTGGGGGTGTGTTTGGTTTCTGCACGAGGACTGTGTGTGGGTAAAGCACCTTGGGCTGTGCTGCGGTTCCGAACCATGCGAGGGTTTCACCCGTGGCACGGAGCAGCCCGTGCTGCTCTGAGAGGAAAGATCTGTGGCCAACAAACCTCTTGGTGCCCCTGTGCTCAGCTCTTTCACTGTGAAAGAAGGGCTGAACTCACACTTACTTGCTGAAAAAGTCCACATCTGATAAAGGTTGTTAATTTACTGTATAGTTTGCCTAAATTACCACCAGGCCACCAAAACAAACCAGAGCAATTATTTCAACAAAGCCCACAAAAAATACTGGCATTCACTCATGGAAATGTCCTCTTATCCCATTAGATTTGAAGGTGATGCAATGTGATAGATGATTTTTTTGACCCAAAGCTGTTGCAGAGTGTCCGAAGGAGGGACAGGGGCTGGGGAAGGCTCTGGAGGGGCCACCCGAGGAGCGGCTGAGGGCCCTGGGCTGGTTCAGCTGCAGCACAGGAGCTGAGGGCAGAGCTCCCCGGGGGCTGCAGCTCCTCCCGAGGGCAGCGCAGGGACAGCTCCGAGCTCTGCTCTGGGACAGGGACAGCTCCAGGGAACGGCTGGAGCTGGGCCAGGGCAGCTCAGGCTGGAGAGCAGCAGAGGTTCTTCCCCAGAGGGTGCTGGCACTGCCCAGGCTCCCCAGGGAATGGGCACGGCCCCGAGGCTGCCACAGCTCCAGGAGCGCTTGGACAGCGCTGCCAGGGATGCACAGGGTGGGATTTGGGGTGTCTGTGCAGGGCCAGGGGTTGGATTGATGATCCTGGTGGATCCGTTCTGCTCAGGATATTCCATGATCCCACGATCCGTGCTGCTAATGGGAGCACTCTGCCAGCCTATCCAGCTCACGTTCTGCCCTCCGAGAGCTCTCCCCTCTCTCCTGTGCTGTCAGAGCAGTGTTGGCCCATCTGAGGCCCATCAGCACCTCTTTGGATGAGGGGCTGTGCAAGGACATAGAGGAGCTTCTAAATGGAATATTCTGCTCTGTTGAGAGGGTTCTTTCAAAGAATTCTTTCTTTTGACTAACTAGAAGGAAGAATTTTGTTTTTAGAACCCTCACAATGTAGTCAAGGTCTCAAGAAGTTTGTGATTTAAGAGCATCTTTTCCCAGCAGGTGCAGTGACATTATCTCAGAAGTACGGGAACTGCTGGCTTGGGCTTTTCCTCCATTGCCATCAGTTCTTGTTTCCTCAGAAAGATTTTGTGTCAAACCATGATTATAACTCACAAATGCAATTCTTACCTCAGGACTGGTTTTGAGACTGTGTGAACTCTGCAAGGCCCCCATGCCTCAGCCTGGGTGTGATGAGCTGATTTGCTTTCTGAAGCTGACTGAATCTCTCAATGCTCTGTCACTGGGCTGCCCAGAACCCCAGCGAGGCCCTCCTGAAGCTGGATTTATCCATACCACACAGGAGACTTTTTACTTCTTAGAGGCATGGTTAGTTAAAACCCCCCAATAATTAAAATATAAAATAAAAAACTCCCAATATGCAGATTTCCATGTAACCTAGTTTTGCTCAGTGCAGAGTGTACCTGTAGTGCAGAACTGGTGCAAATCAGACACGAAAGTGTGAGTAGTGGAAAAAAGTGATTTTCACTTTTAATGCTTTATTATTCCTCTCTTACAGAACCTTGTGGGCAGAAGGTTTAGGTGGGAGTTTATGTTGTGAAACAAGATTTCATCATTACAACTTGAAAAACTTTTCAAAGGTTATATATGTCTATATGTATTTGTCTGTATATAGGGTGGGTGTTTTGGTAAACATGGGTGAGACAGGTGGTGGGAAAAACTCCTTTTGAAAAATCTGTTTTAGTGGATGGAGGAAGAGCCTGAATTGTGGGGTTAGTCCCGAATTCCTCTGAACAGTTTCCTCTTGTGAATACTAAAATGAATACTAAAAGAAGTTGTCCTCTCCTGGGGGGAAGGAGCTCCTCTTTAACTTGTAGGCTCTTGAGTCCAACTCCGCTTCTCACAGGCTCTTGTATTAAATGGATCCTTGCTATAGCTGGTGAAAGGAATGTCCTTTAAGGAAACTTTTCCTGCGTCTCCTGTGACATGCAGCCTAATTCTGCAAAGGGATTGTCTTCCATATATGATAATAGTGGATCATGTCCCTATAGTTTTGTCTGCAATCTGTTTTATCAGCCTCACTGTCATAAGTCTGTCCATAATACCTGTCCAGTTCCTCAGAGATCTCAGCCCAGAGGAAGAAAGGCTTTGACCTCTGAATCCCAGAATCCCAGACTGGGTCAGGCTGGAAGGGCCCCCAGGGCTCATGCAGTGCCACCTCCCTGCTCCAGCAGGGCCAGCCCAGAGCACAGGGCACAGCAGTGTGCCCACAGAGCTCTGCAATATCCCCAGGCAGGGACACTGCACAGCCTCTCTGCACAATCTGCTCAGGGCTCGGGCACTGCCCAGGGCACAAGCTGTGCCTCCTGTGCAGGGGGAGCTCCCCGGGCTCAGTCCCTGCCGTTCCTCTGGGCCATGGCTGGGCCCCCGCAGCAGAGCCCGGGCCCTGCTCGGAGCCTCCCTGCACACAGCCATGGACAGCCAGGCCTGAGGGCCCCTCTCAGCTGGGGCTCCTCTGGAGCCTGAGCAGCCCCAGCTCCCTCAGCCTTTCCTGGGCACCATGGGCCATGCTCCAGGCCCTTGCTCAGCTGCGCAGCCTCCGCTGGCCCCGCTCCAGGAGCTCCTGTCCTGCTGTGCTGAGGAGCCCAGAGCTGGGCACAGCACTCCAGAGGTGCCTCCAGGGCTGGCCACAGGGGCACGATCCCTCCCTGACTGCTGCCAATGCTCTGCCTCATGCCCCCAGGATCCTGTGACCTCCTTGTCCCCAGGTCCCTCCCTGCAGAGCCATTCTCCAGCAGGTCCCCCCAGGATCAGCAGCTCCCTGCCCAGGACTGTGGTGCAGCCTTGATCCCACCTTGGTATCTCGCCTTGGGGCAGTGCTCCCTGTGACATTTGCATTTCAGCCCTACTTCATTGAAGGTGTCCACTGTACAAAATACCCTTTTTTCCCAATTAAGAAGTTATGAAGCCATTCACTCTGAACTCAGCCCGTGTGTAAGGCTTGTCAGTAGGTGAAGCTTGTTCTAGCAGGATTACACAAGTAATTGAGGCTCCTTCATCCCTGGCACCAATCCTTACTTTGGCTGAGGTCTGTGGGAATCCTTTACATGCAGAAAGAATCCTTCTGTTGGCACAAACGGAGGGTCCTGGAGTGCAGAAAAGGACTCCAACCTCATGGCACGATGGTCATGTCAGAAGAGATCACCCTTTCTCTCTTCTTTGTCTTGAAATGGTTGGAGTTTTACCCTTCTGGTATGGATGGTTTTGCCCATTCCCTCAGACAGCATGGCTGGACTTGGAGGGTGGCAAATTAAATGGGAACTAAGAACCAGGATGATATTCAGGAAATAACTTCTTAGTCCACAGAGATGAACATGGTGCCAAAGGAATCATTTCCTTATGAGAAATGGGAGGGATTTTGCCAGTTGAATGCTTTGCTAGAAGAACGATGTTTCAAAAAAGAAAAATAATCCAAATAATTATTTTTGCGTTTTTCTTTATGCAGTTCTATTCACCTGTTGCTCATGCGTGTAAATGTTCAGTCACTCAGCTAGGATGATGCTTTTTCATGGAACAACTCTCCTTTTCAGTCTCAGCTCTTAAGGAACAGTGGAGTCACAGGCCACACTGGTGCAGCTCCTTGCCACTGGTGTTTCCTGTCCCTGAGGGCCTGCCCCTGCCGTGGGTCAGATTTGCACTCTGTGCAGGTTTGAGGGGCAGCCCTCGGCTGTGTTTGGTGCCAGTGATTGCAGGTCTCTCCCAGCTCACCCCAGGAGGTCATGCTGCACACAGAGCTCAGGAACCCAGGGCACTGAACTCTTGTTTCAGCCCAGCTCAGGTGCCCTGGAACTGCCCCCTCCTCCTGTGCTGCACGGCTCTGGGAGCTGCAGAAGAGCCCAGCAGTAATGAATCCATCTCTGACAGATCTGGATCCAACCCAGGCCCAGTTGGCTGCATGGTTTTCTGGCAAAGGCTCCTTTCCCATCCATATCCATTCTTACAAACAAGAGCTTTCCCCATTCAAATGTTTTGATCTCACTGAAATGTTTCAGTTCAATATTTCTTTGGCAATGCCATTTTCTGAAAATCAGTATGCTCCCCTGGAAATATTGGATCATGCCTAAAATACTTTCTCAGCTGGGAAATACAGACAGAGAAATGTCAACCAGCTTCTCTTCAGAGAGTTCCCACTGAGTGTCCATGATCTGCAAAGCCTTCTTCATTCTCGGAGAAATCTGCTTTGGAAATGGGAGACTCCATCTCCATTGTCACCTGAGCATCCCCAAAGCTTTGGAGTTTTCTCTGTCCCTCTGACTCAGCTCAAATAAAAGCTAAACAATTTGTTAGAATACAGAAAGGCCTTCAAAATTCATATGGAGATTATCCATGAGGGATTTGCCATTTGAAAGCTGTCTCTACGCAATTACTAGGTTGCCACACAAACTACAAACTCTGTGATGCTGCTGGAAGTCTTTTCATGTGGAAAAGTCATAATCTCTTCCTGAACAGATGTGTGTCAGGATGGAGAAAAGAAAGGAGAAAGATACAGAAAGGTATTAAGCTGAGAAAAGAAGAATGAAATGGGTCCAGGACAGAAAGCTGGGGAGGAGAGAGGGAGGAGGAAGCTCATTGAAGGTTTGTTGCACTTAGCATTAGGAATTGCTACAGAGCACGCAGGTTGTAGTGATTTTCTAATACTGAGTAATATGTCAGAAGGGCTATTCTGGATTTAGACCAATATATACAGTTTCTTGTCTAAGCAGAACCATATGCTCAAATGAGAGATCATTTTATTTTACTAGGATGGACAGTAAGTAGAAACACATTCCAGGTTTCAGGAGGTTTCTTCCCCCCTTGGCAGCCACGGTGCTGCTTGTGCTTAGTCTATGGTTTTTCAACTGTTTGATAAGTGCCTGTTGCTTTACAGGATCCAAATCCCCCTCTATCCTGGTGTCTACTGAGCTGTGACTAATGACTGTGTCAGACAGCTCGTTCAGCAGGTCACCCTGCCTGGAGCTGGTAATTGTTGGTAATAAAACAAATCAAACTGATATGCACTATATGCAACACACTGTACAGTAGAGACATAGCTTTTGTGTCCTTCCTTCAGTTAAGACTTAATGTTCTGTGTTCAGAGACTGACCTCATCCAAATCCTTTCTGACAGCCCAGAAAGAAGGAAAAAAAACCCCAAACCTCTTTGTGGAATGTGCAAGCTGGTGTTTAATACATGAGCCTGTGCACAGCAGGTTGAGCAATCAAATGTACACAGAGATTTATATAATTTGACACTGGTAAATTGTCGTACCCCTCCTCTCACAGCCACTGATGATTGTCGCTGCAGTTCTGTGTCTCTGTAGCTCGGGGTCCCTCACTTCTCCTGCCTTGGTGCTGAACCATCCCTGGGTGTAATGAGGCATTTTTGGCCTGATCCAGGCTTGGAATGGACCCTCTGGCTGCTCATCTGGGCTCTCCCCGAGGAGAACAAGGATTTGGTGCTTGCTGGGCTTGCTCAGCTTCCAGGTGCAGGAGACCCTGTGCCCAGGGCCGTGTTGCAGGCTGTTCCTGCCTTCCTGCACCTCCTGTGAATTCTCCAGCAGGAACTGCTGGCCATGGAGTATGCACACCCAGCGACTCTGTTCAGCCAATTTGGGGCATCTACCGACACTATTTTATGAAGAGATGGTGTCCTAGGGTGGACCAGCAACAAAGCAACTGGTTTAGCTGAAAAAATCTGAATTGTATTGGAGGGTCTTGAAAACAAAGGCCTCATCTCTTACATGCGTTGTAAAGTGAATTCCCCACACACAGTTGTTGGTCTCTCACAAGCAAGGATGATTGTATGAAAATGGCTTTTAAAAGAATTGTGTAATTAAAAGAATAAAACCAAGATAAGTTGTGGACATATTTACCTCTGTGAAGAGGATAAACAGAACCATCTATGGGGGATACTCACTATGACACTGGGCTGAGTAAAGCCCAATATCACATTAAACCCTTTTATAACCTATTGGCTGCTGGGTACCACCTGCTTCAGCTGTCCCCAGGAGCCTTCTCATCTCGGAATTGTTTCGGATGACACTCTGTGGAGATGTCTGTTTGTCACTGAGCTGCACTCAGGATGATCCCCTCTCCCCTGGGGCAGATGTAGAAGCCTGCTACTTGCTGATGTCTCTGCACACAAGCAGGGAGGATCTGTATCTTTTTCTCTTAACCTAAGGAGAGTTGGCTGTTGGTCTCTGACAGTAGAAATACTCCAGGGGCCACTGCAGTCAATTTTTCACTTTGTCCCATCCTTTAATAGCCTTTCCAATCCTAATATTAAATGCTCAACATCCTGAATATGGGGGGAAGAGAAGGGTGTTGAGGAGGAAAATTTGTGTTTTAATGTTACACCCACCTTGCTTTGAAAAGGAGAAGGCAACAGATATAATTTAGAAATGCCACAAACTCATTTCAGTTTTTGATTTGAATTGCCACGTTTCCTCTGTCAGGTTCTCAGTGCGTTGATGTTCACACCATTTGTACATACACATATAGCTATGCATTAATGTTTATATACAGTGAAACAGAACAATTCCAGCACAGCAAAAACTCTCTGAGGATGTGGAGACTTTTCAGTGACAAATAAATGTCTGAATGTTTTTGAGACTGACGGGTTAACACACGGAGCTGCCAGTGCTGGAGGGGTGTTTGTGGGAGCTTCATTACAAGTACCTAACACCCACTTGTGAAGTTAAGTGGTTTTGGAAAATGTGATGTGTTCTGTGGTGTGGATGAGTAATTGTGGTGAATAGCCATAGTACCTACTCAGAGTTTGCTGCTTTTCACTTCTGAAGTTTATCCCCAGCTCTGTAACAGTCTGGGATTCTGTAAGTCTGTGATGTTCAGCTCTGTTCATGCAGTGATCCCATGCATGAGAGCAATTCCCAGTACTGATCTGCAAGAGCAACCCACTCCAGAAAGATCAGAATCTGTGGAAAAACCCATCCAAATGACACATGTTCTGTGGGGCCAGAGAATTCCTTGTATTCTAGCACGGCGCTCTGCCTTTAGTTGTGGTGAGGACCTGTCTTTCATTGTGCCATTGAAACATCATCAAAGCCTGGGAGTCCGAGGGACATTCCAGCGAGAGCCTTTGGAAGCTGCAGCGAGGAGCTGGAATTCCGAGCTGGGCTGTGGCCTTGGCACCCTTGGGAGTAACACCACAAGATGTGCTGAAACCCTTCTGGAGACATTTGGGGCCAGGCTGCGGCTGCAGGAGGGGCTGGGGGCGGCCCCGGCCTTTCTCCAGCCCTAAACAGAGACGAACTGGCTCGGGAGCTGGTGGATACTTCGGGAAGTGACTGTTAAATATTACGGCAGTCGGGAGGAATACTCTGTTTAAAATGCTTTCAGGGAAGATAAATATTTGTGTGTGCTATCTTGACGTATGGAGATAAACACAGTGGTTCTACACAAATATTGGTTTGACCTCAGATTATTTCATTAGCAGCAGCATGTGGGGCCCATTCCATGACCCTGGAAGCAGCTGCCCCCTGTTGTGAGCATCCCAAGTCTGTTGAAAGGCTGCTGCTGAGTGTCTATTCTGCCTTTCAGTTTGGCAGGAGGGAAGTCAAACCTTGCTGTCACCTCCCCAGGCAGAGAATGAACATTCCATCTGCCTGAAGGTAAGTGTCACTGTGAGTCAGGATAGTCAGGGAGATGAGCACTATGGAAATGTCAGGGAGATCAGCACTAGGGGAGATCAGCGCTATGGAAATGTAACTGGGGTTGGTTTAGGTGCCTGTTCCTGCAGCCTGCAGCAAAGCTGGTGCTCCATCTTGCTTAGACAAGGTGATAAGGGAGGGACCCTGCCTGTGTCAGCTCAGACAAGGCAGGGAACACAGGGCTTGCCTGTGGTCACAGGTAATCACAGAAAGACCTTAAAGATCGTCTTGTTCCACCCCTGCCATGGGCAGGGACTCCTTTCACTAGCCCAGATTGCTCCAAGCCCTGTCCAGCCTGGCCTTGGACACTGCCAGGGATCCAGGGGCAGCCACAGCTTCTCTGGGCACCTGTGCCAGGGCCTGCCCACCCTCACAGGGAACAATTCCTGCCCAATATCCCATCTAACCCTGCTCTGTGTCAGTGTGAAGCCATTCCCCCCTGTCCTGTCACTCCAGGCCCTTATAAATTGTCTCTCTCCATCTCCTGTAGGTTCTATTCAGGTCCTGCCAGGACCTTGCACTACCCTGAGGGTACTCAGGGCGTTAAACAGGATCTGGTAGAACACCTTGGTGGTGCTCCACAGTGTGTGGGGCTTTGGAGCATGTGACAGACTGTCCTGGCTGCAGGAACAGGGGGGTTTGGGGGATTCACTTGTGCTGAACAGTGGGAACCCCTTGTACCAGTGCTGGGAATCCCAGAGAGAGAACCCACGTCCTGGGCAGGGAACAGGCACTGACCAAGCTGAGATCTTGGTCTATAAACTCTCTCCTAGGCTTCTCCTTTGCTGCCAGTTGGTCCCTGAGTGGGTGTGGGTGCAAGTCAGGGGCACAGAGGATCAGAACCGACACCTAATGGTTTTTGGCAGTGATTGTGCAGGAGCAGACAGGAACCCTGGGAAGGGAACACAAAAGAAACAGGAATAGTTTAATGTTTGAAAGTAACTTCAGTGCCTTTTCCGCAGACTTCAGCTCATCTTTTTTTTACGAGAATATGTAGCACCCTTTTACATAGAAAATAACCAGAACATTGCTCAGTTTTCCGTTTTTAATAAACAGAATGGATGTAGTGATCACTATTTTGATAAAATTGGAATATCAGGGTTTCACAATAATTTTAACACCAAAATGTGTGTGTTGACCACATCTCTGGCTTCAAGGTTATTGCCAAGAACCAGCTTTGCAAGAGAAGTGCTTGCACAGACCAGAGTTAGGAGGGCAAGCTGGATGTTTTTACACAACACCACTCACTTTGTGAAAAGGACGATGTGAAAGGACAGATGCTCTTTACAATATTGATCAAGCACAAACCTTTTCTTTATTTCAATGGCCCACAATTTTATTTTTCTTCTTGTAAAGAAGGGGACTGGGCAAACAGGTAGAATTTCAGTGCTGGTGCAGAGGATGGCAGCAGGAGATTCCCAGTAACTCAGTAAGCACAGAATGGGCACATGCAGAATAAGCTGCACTCTATTTATCCATCCACCTTGTGGGATTGGAGAGCCCTGCTGAAGCAGCCCTGGCAATGTCGGCATTGTCCATCTGTCCAGTACCATTCTTGTCTATTTTTTGTGCAGTGTCTGCAGTTGTAGGGTCTGACATAGCATTTTATAAAAACAATGTATTTTTGACACTGTGTACTTTGTGTGTCATGGCTGTTTGGATCATGGAGCTCTCCAGAGCTGTCTGTTGGCACCATGTCCATGGCCACAGCAGCCTGGCACCAAGGCAGAGCATTCCCTGGCACAGGAAGGCAGTGGGACTTGCACTGTGCTGAGCCAGGGTTTTCCATCAGCTCCAGCTGTTTGTGCTCCCAGGAAAGCTGGTGACAATGCTGCTTGCAAAGCCATGTCACAGCTGCTGTGCTGAGGGACAAGTGGCATTGACTTTCCTTCTCTCTTTGGGTTCCCACCAGGCAAGCTGCAGTGATTTTAGTGGATGGATGTCATTTGAGTGGAGGGTATTTCTGATGGAATGCAACTGCATACTGCAGTGGGAACAGTGCCTACAGCACTCACTGGGCCTCATCCTCTGCTGCATTTGTTGTCTACATAACAATTGCTACATAACAATTCTGCTACTGTTGAAAGAGCCTTAAGTGTACCTTTGTGCAGTCCCAGATGTGTCTACACACGTCTAAAAGTGTGTAAAAGTGTGTGTCTAAAACCAACACCATGCATATCAACATCCCCTGCCGCACTGCACGGGATGTGGAGGGCAGAGCAGCGAACAGGAGCTGCTGCTCCACGGGGCCATCCCAAAGGACACGTCCTGGGCACTCAGGAGCATCTGCAGCATGAACACTGAGCCATGAGAGTGAGGAGCTCCCTCTGCTATGAGGAACTGGCTGCATCTTCACAGATTCATTAGGAATTTAGAGCAAAACAAATTATGTTTTAGTGTTTTCTGAGCAGGCTGATCTCTGTTTCAACTGATTTGCTCTGACAAAGCAGAGCATCTTTGTATTTCTATATAACAATATTGGAGACCTTCAGGGAGAGGACGAGGGGGATTAGTTTCCCACTGCCAGAGGGCATATTGGGAAGGAATTGTTCCCTGTGAGGGTGGGCAGGCCCTGGCACAGGTGCCCAGAGCAGCTGTGGCTGCCCCTGGATCCCTGGCAGTGTCCAAGGCCAGGTTGGACAGGGCTTGGAGCAGCCTGGGACAGTGGGAGGTGTCCCTGGATGAGCTTTAAGGTCCTTTCCAATCCAAACCATCCCAGGATTCTATGGTAATGCCCTTAAAGGAAGGTATGGCTCTGCCTGATGGAAAATATGAATTACAAGAGTTGGCTTTAAAAATTATTTATCCACAATTCTTTGGTTGTAAATAAAAGAAAGCTTTTGGATATTGGAAAAGAGGAGAGAGTTCCACAGAACATTTGGAATTCTTCAGTGTTCAGGGGGTGGTATCCGTGGTCTTGTGTGCCCTCAAAACATACATTTTCCAATCCTGAATGCTTCATGGTCCCTCACAGCTGGTTTTTTCCCCATCTTTTCAACCTGGTTAGAATTTGCTGTGCATTTTGATGTTTTCAATTCCAGCTTGGAGGGGAAAGCTGTGAAACACCTTGTGCACAAAGCCTCTTATCAGATACAAAACTACTCACACAAATGGTGATTGAATGCTCACAGGGTTTCTGCTTCCCTTCATGTGCTGTACCGGGGGGCAGAGTATTTTATCGCTGGGGAGCTGACTATGTCCAGGGATAGTGATGGATTGGTGGGAATTTTTCAACTCCCAGAATGTTTTAACTGCAGTTTGTCTATACAATTTTCTGTATGGCATCTCGGGACAACACAAATTAGGCAAGAAGTGAAAGTAGTAATGAGCATACATTTAAATCTGGGACTTCTGTACCAGAGTGTCTCTTTTATAGAGGTATAATAATCAGGAGAGAATATTGACATTTCTTACCTGTTTCCTCTTATCCTTGTTTGGTTCCTCCTGATTTTCTTCCATGTACTGGGTCATCTGTGCTTCTGATTAAAAAAGCTGGGAGGAGCGGCCCATTCCCCCAAGGGCTGTGTGTCCCTTCAGAGGAACCTCAACAGGTCGGGAAGATGGGCAGAGGAAAACTGCCTGAAATTCAACAAATGCAAATGAAGGTCCTGCATCTGAGCTGGAGCAACCCCAGGCAGCAGCACAGACTGGGGGGGACCTGCTGGAGCAGCTCTGTGGGGAAGGAGCTGGGGACCCTGGGGGACAATGAGCTGTCCCTGCCCCTGGCCTCCTGGGGACAAGGAAGTCACAGGATCCTGGGGGCATGAGGCAGAGCATTGGCAGCAGTCAGGGAGGGATCGTGCCCCTGTGGCCAGCCCTGGAGGCACCTCTGGAGTGCTGTGCCCAGCTCTGGGCTCCTCAGCACAGCAGGACAGGAGCTCCTGGAGCGGGGCCAGCGGAGGCTGCGCAGCTGAGCAAGGGCCTGGAGCATGGCCCATGGTGCCCAGGAAAGGCTGAGGGAGCTGGGGCTGCTCAGGCTCCAGAGGAGCCCCAGCTGAGAGGGGCCCTCAGGCCTGGCTGTCCATGGCTGTGTGCAGGGAGGCTCCGAGCAGGGCCCGGGCTCTGCTGCGGGGGCCCAGCCATGGCCCAGAGGAACGGCAGGGACTGAGCCCGGGGAGCTCCCCCTGCACAGGAGGCACAGCTTGTGCCCTGGGCAGTGCCCGAGCCCTGAGCAGATTGTGCAGAGAGGCTGTGCAGTGTCCCTGCCTGGGGATATTGCAGAGCTGTGTGGGCACACTGCTGTGCCCTGTGCTCTGGGCTGGCCCTGCTGGAGCAGGGAGGTGGCACTGCATGAGCCCTGGGGGCCCTTCCAGCCTGAGCTGTTGCCTAAAAGATAGGCTACCCGCAACAGGCCAAGACAAATTAGGAGTATAAAAGCAGACAATTTATTGAAGGCCTGCAAAGGCCTTGAAGGTACATCTGGGCAAGCAAACCCCCCTCGGGGATGACACCCAAAATGGACGCTGGGTCACGAGCCCTTCACCTTTATTAGTTCTGTCCCATTAGCACATTGGCCCTTAATTCTCCAATCACACCGTCAGGTGATGATGTTCACCACCCCAGGCCTGCTCTCCCCAGCTCACAGTTGTTTACATATTTTCGGGCCCTAAGGCAATGAATATGGCCTTGAATCTGTATTCAGAGAGCCTTGTTTGGCTAAAGGTGCAGGGAACAGAGGATTTTAGCACTTAGTAAGAAGCACAGAACTACAGCAAGTTACAGATACATGAAGAGTAAAAACTAGAAATACTTGAAGGCGTCAGTCCCAGTCTGGGATTCCCTTTCTCTGCTGCTCATTCAGTGAAGGAGAAGTGTCCTGCCTCTGCCATTTCAGAGGGAGCTGCTGCAGTTTCCTGCTCTTTCAGTCTTAAAGCAATGCCATGCCAGCAGTTACCATCAAATTTTAACAGTATTTTCCCACTACTTTCTAAGTGAGAATGTCGGGTTATTGTGTTGTCCCAGCTCATGGTGTCCACATGATTTAGAGCTGTGTTTTATCCCTTTATTTCTGCCTGGATCAGCCAGTGTGGTCATAGCTGTTTCCTCTTTTTATCCCATCAATGCCCCAGGGTAGGTATCTCTGTCGGGGCGCATTCCCTTCCCGTACAGATGGGACACCACACTGTGCTTCATTTGTGCTGTTACAGGTACTTGGGCTGCTTAGATGTTTGAAACTTTTTTCCAAATACAATATAATCTTTTAAAACTCAGGGGACTGATGTATGCCATGAATTTAATTCATTGAGATTTTATGCAGGAAGTTAGATGAAAGCTGGACTAATGCAGCATTTACCTGGTACAAATTCAAGTCTTCTTTAGGACTTCAGATACCTTTTCTTTTCCCTCTCCAAACTAAAAGTCCTTTTGATGCAAAGCATGACTTAAAAAAAATTTTATTCTTCCCAAATTTCTATGGGTCAACAAACCAGTGATGTGAAACTTTTAAGTGTTAAAGTACATGTGTATAGCAGAAAATGTTATTAATCAGTGCCTCTGCCTGTTGTCCTCAAACTTTTTATGCTCTGATAATCAGGTGTTTGGATTTAACATGAAGTGTAACCCTATGGACATTAGTACAAAACTATTTCCAATTTCCCTTCCTATCGGTGCTGATTTCTGAGCATTTACACTGTGTTAACATTTGTGGGGAATCTCCAGAATGTGAGGGAACATTGAGGGTTGTCTCAAGGAAACACAAAGACATCAAAAACTCATTCACAGTAATGGTGTTTGGTCTTACATTTAAGAACGGATGGTTCAAAGGTTCCAAGAAAACATCTGCAGCCTTTTTTTTTCTACTGCAGGGTGCTTTTGTGGGTTCAGGTGACACAGCATATAACTTTTTGGTCCTGTTTGAATTTTCAGTTCCATCTTCTGCTCTTTACGTGCCCATTTCCTTAGTTTTTAGAGAGAAGGGTTGTGTAACCTGTGGATTTAGCTTGGCTGGAATAATAGTGTCTATCCAGCTCTGGGAATGTCTGAAAATAGCCATGTCTTATTCTGTGCAATTTCTGGCCTTTTCTAGCTTGCTTTCCTTCAGAAGATCTGCTGGGATGGGATGCACTGGCTTGATCAAGGTCCATGGGATTTTATTCTGGTTTTTAGGACAAAGGGAAATGCCACACACAGTGCATGAGTGTTACACAAGGCACTCTGCAGAAATAAAAGGAAATGCTCAGTAGTGGACTGGATTGTAAGGTTCGTGGTCTCAGAGATGTGCAAGTGGCTGTGATAGCAGAATGAGAGTGGAGGAGAGGCTGCCAGAGCCTACAGCCCCTGGGGAGGGATCCCAGCTCCCTCCTGACAGCTCTTACTCCAGACTGCAGTTTCAATTAATTCCCAGTCAGGTTCAGTGTCTAGGCTGGCTTGCCAAGGGAGGGAGGCATGGCATTATAGCCCATGGATATGAAATATTGTGGATTTTACCAAAACTATCATTTCCAACCAGCACCAGTCGCTGTGGGCTCCCAGTTAACTGTGTGCAGCAGGGGTGGTTCAAGCGGAGTCTGTCCTGAGCCGATGGACCCTCCCAGTGTTTTAAAAAGCAGAGTGAGATGTGTTGCCCCCAGTTTTATACCTCCTCATACAATATCCTAAGAGATCAGCCCCAGTACCTGAAGCTGGAGCAGTAACCCAGAGTCTGCAGGCAGAAGGGGCCAAACCTGATTGAGCCAGCATTAAGAACTGAGTTAACCCATGGAAAATAACAATCTGCACAGAATTAATTCAGCTTAAGCTTTTCCCCTGGATTTTTATAGTAATACCAGCAGAATGTTGCAGCATTTGGACAGCCATAAAACAGAAATGCTACAGCTTGAAAAATACTTCAGGCTGCTCCTGAGATGAAAGCAAGCCCTGGATAGCTGGAGGAGTGTAAGGCAAATCCCACTGTGTCACGCTGCTGTGAGCAGGGAGGTGCTGGGGCTGTCCCACACATGCCAAGTGCTGCCCCACAGTTTCCAGAGGGGCTGCACAGGACCCTTGGGAGGGCAGATGGATCATGAGCAGCTGTCCCAGAGCGATGGAGATGGAGATGGACTGTCCGGTGAGCTCCTCACCGCACGGGTCACGGCTCCTCGCAGGGACCCACAGCCTGGGCTCCTCACTTTGTGATAAAGGCAGGAAAAGCAGCGAGGTGCAAATGAGAAATATAAGCTGAGAGCATTATTGATAGGGCAACTGCAGTCCCCACGCTGCATGAGTCATGTAATCCACAGGCTTTTCAAGCTTCACTGCAGAGAATCGAGGTGCGTGGAGGATGGTTTCAATTTCCAAGCAGGGCTTTCTGACCACTCATGTTTTTGAAAAGTAAAACTAATATCTTGGCTCAGGAATGACTGCAAAGCAGAGGTATTCTGCTCTTGGCCCGTTGCCTGCTTGCCCTCTTGAAGTGGAGCTTATGTATTGTGATGGAAACATAACAGCTCTCCCTGCCAAGGGACAGGTCATTCCTGCTGCTGCCTGGGAGCCAGGAGACATTGCTGCGAGTACAAAACCTGGACCAAATGGAATCAAAGGGGATGAATTTGGGATAAATCTGCAATTTGGAATTATACCTGAATTCCTTTTAATGGAAAGAATCTTTTGACTTCCTTTGGGTTCTGGTCCTGATGAAAACATCCCAGAAATGCTCATTAAAAGAGAGATAAAACCTGACTTTGATGACAAATGCACTTCTTAAGAGATGCATTGCTGGTGTTCTAACTATCAACCCTTACACCCTGAGCATGTTCTCACACAACAGTGGGTGCTTGATATTCCTTAGTACCAGCATGTGAAGGATACTGGAAATGAGGGCTGCAGGTTTCCCTGCTGGGACACGGCCTGATCAGAGCAAAGCTCTGATGCATGGAATAGAAAATGAAATAAATCAGTTGACACTGGATAAGTTGTGAGTTTTATAAACCACTGGGTTTTTATCAGAGTTATAATTTTGATGCATTCATGTGTTAGTGAGGGCAAAAGAGGCTACTCTACCCCTGGCAGCGTCCAAGGCCAGGCTGGAACAGCCTGGGACAGTGGAAGGAGCCCCTGCCCATGGCAGGGGGTGGCACTGGATGAGCTTTAAGGTCCCTTCCAACCCAAACCATTCCGGGATTCTGTGATGATTCTGTAATTCTGGACTTGACTACCTTTTTTAGAAAGGTACAGCCCTGGATGATGATTTGCTGAACATATTTTTTGGTAGCACTGAAGTTGTAAAGCTGGACAATGTCTGAGTTACCTCAGCTGAAACCCAAGGAGTTGTTCAGTAGCTGAGGGTGAGATTCAAACCCAGTAAAGCCAGTTGGTTGTTCAGTTGTAATTGGGGGATATTTTGCAAGAACCACAGAAATTTGGCCTGTGGGTTTGGATTCTTTGCAGAAGCACTTTGAAGCATTAGGGGGAGGGGAGGTACTGGAAAATGTGAGCCTGGAGAATACACACAGGGCAAGTTCTGTCTGTGTATCCTCAAGAAATGAGAAACCAGGAGAAGGTATCTTTGGATGGTGTCTACAGATTTCAGTCCTTTCTAGATAACTTAGGGAATGCCATGGACTTCACAGAAAGGCAATGATTATGGGAATCTACTTTAAAAAAAAAGTATAAAGTGCTATAAAACATGCCTTGTTTCAAGAGAGAACTATGGAAATAGAACAAGATTCACAAGTAATTAATCTCAGGCTGTGGACTTGTGTGTATGACTCTGCAGCAAGAACATTAATATCTGTTAAATTCTCCAAATTAGCTTAAACATTCCAGAGAAAGGATGTAATTCTCAGTTGTATAGGGAAGGAATTCACCCTTCCCCCAGTCTTTCTGCTTCCCAGGGACTCAAGAGAAATGCTAATATCAAGTCAACCTAGTTTTGTTCCCCTCTTTAGTAATGTGGTCCAGATTGGTGGTGACTGAAAGCCGGTCCCGTCAGAGGAGTTTTGTGTGATGGATCAGGAAGGGCTGATTCCATCGGGGTGGTGGTGCTGGGTGTCCAGCCCTGGCTTGGCAGCTCACTCAGGCTTCACAGAGCTCTGAATTTCAGTTCACATGAGGTTTTGTGGGGCACTGTTCACCTCTTACTGAGGCAAAGCTTGTAAGCTGCTTGTACTTCAAAATAAGTCGAGCTGTAGTACTACACTGAGTAAGCCTTTGATCTATCACGACTCCTTTTCTTCATATTTATTAATCAGGGTGTTGCCAGCCTTAATTAAGGAATTAAAAAATCCTGGGGAAGATTTTGGCTTGTTTGTGTCTGTGACAAAGCACAGCGAGGAATGGGGAGGAGAAGCACTAGGAGGAAGCTTTTCAGGAGCCATCAAACGAGTTAAATAAACAGATCTGAACCTGTCCCATGTACCTGGGCTCGTGTTCAGCCCTTAGGTGGTCAGCGGTGCCATCTTGTGTTAAGTGGGTAGTATTTTTGGGAAAAGATGGATCCAGACTTCTTAAAAACCCTTGGGAAAGGGCTTTGGAAGAGCCTTTGAAAACTGCTGGTGTGAAGTGAGAAGAGCAGTGAAGCCATAGGTCTCTCAGAGAGAAAGGCGGAGGATGATCAGCTGTCACACACACAAAATAATTTGCAGCTGAGACACTTGTGTTCAAGGAACTTCATCGGTAGATTTTCATTTAAATTGTGACCTTTTTCATCCTGTTCCATTAGCAACAGTTGCATGTGATGGATGCATGTGAGCTTCTCTGAAAATAGTCATTGTTGTCAAACACTGTCAGGGGCTGCCCAGGGAGGTTTGGAGTGCCCATCCCTGGAGGTGTCCAAGGAAGGGCTGGAGGTGGCTGGTGTTCTGGGCTGGGAACAAGGTGGGAATTGGGCACAAGTTGGAGTTGATGGTCTGGGAGGTCTGGTCTGAGAACTGGAGAAATGCAAATTAATAATCTGACTTTTAGAAGGACCAGGTACATAAATTCCTGTTGTTGAGAACATGCAAATTCATCAACAATGAAATCTGGAAATTCCAGCTATAACAGCACCTTGGAAAAACGTCCTCAGGAGCCTGAAAATAAAATAAAACAGAAGGACTACAGCCCTCTCCACTGCCCAGGCTTCCCTGACAAGGGATGGCATGTTGATGGTTAAACACTTTGGGAACCACAACAGTCCCCCTGCATTGGGGCAGCTACGACATTTGTTCAGCCCCTGCCAAGGCCTGAGCACCCTTTCCATGGAGAAATTCCTGCTGATGTCCAACCTGAGCCTCCCCTGGCCCAGCCTGAGGCCGTTCCCTCTCCTCCTGTCCCTGTTCCCTGCCAGCACAGCCCGACCCCCCCGGCTGTCCCCTCCTGTCAGGAGCTGTGCAGAGCCACAAGGTCCCCCTGAGCCTCCTTTTCTCCAGGCTGAGCCCTTTCCCAGCTCCCTCAGCCGCTCCTGGGGCTCAGCTCCTTCCCAGCTCCGTTCCCTTCCCTGGACACCTCCAGCCCCTCAAGGTCTCTCTGGCGAGGAGGGCCCAGAACTGCACACAGCCCTCGAGGTCCCTCAGCAGTGCCAGCACAGGGGACAGGCACTGCCCTGGTCCTGCTGCCACCCCATGGCTGGCACAGCCCAGGGGCCATTGGCCTCGTGCCCCCCTGGGCACCCTGGGCTCGTGTCCAGCCGCTGGCACAGCACCCTCAGGGCCTTTCCCGCTGGACACTTCCCAGGCACTGCCCCAGGCTGGAGCATTCCCAGGGCTGCTGTGATCCCAGGGCAGGACCCAGCACGTGGCCTGGTTGAACCTCATGGATCCAGCCTGTCCAGACCCTTCTGAAGAACCTTCCTGCCCCAAATCTGTGGATTTGGTTTTGATTTTAGTTTTTGTTCTTTTTGTTTTCTGCCCTGTGGAAAAGATAATTTTGTACCTGAAAGCTGCCAGAGTATCTATGTGTCTTCCAAAGAGTCATTTCTCATGACTGGTGGAGGGAGTTATTGCTAGACCTGTGTTTGCCTGTACTCACAGCAGAGGAGCAGGACTGAAAATAAATGGAGAGCTCTCGTCTTAAAGAGCTCCTCAGTTGCATTTTCAGCACAGTTTCTTCATGGTGTGCTTTGGATGGCCTTTTTGGTGAGAAAAAGAGTAGCTACTGTAGTTTCGTGGTGTGTTTGTAGCTGAAGATGGTCCTTGACTGACTTTCTACTCATTAGCGGTGCAGTGGCACTGTGGGATCCCAGCTGGGGTGAAAGCTTTGGTGGGAACAGACTGAAAACCAATCCCCACTCCATGGGCTGGACTGGAGAGCTGAGAGGAAAGCCCAGCACAGGTTCTGAAATGATGAACTGAGGTACAAAGGTGAGGCTGAGGTATTTGCAACTTCCTCACATCATTGTCTTCAATTTCTAAAGAACCTTAAATGAATCATCCAACCTTTTACATTTGGGGTTTTCTAGCACAAAGATTGACTTTCAAGGGAAGGTAACACATGGGTAAAATATGTGTGGAAAGAAAATTGCTTTTCCTACTGTGGGAAAATCTGTAGTGGAAGTTGTTTGCGCATGAAAAGTTGTTTTGAGGCATTTTGGAGGTTTAATAATCAAGATAATTTTCAGTGGAACCAGAGTGGGATTTTTTGTTGTAACTGTTGACCAAATTAGAAATACTTCTCTAGGTAGACCTGCCATTAGTGTTAGGAGTCTTTTGACCTCAGAGGGAGAGTTCAGAGCTGATGTCCAGTCTCTGCAGTAATGTCCAGCCTAGCAGCTTCCCTGAGGCAAAGCAACCCAGCCAGGCTTCAGCACCAGAGGTTTCTGCATTGAGATCAATCCATGCACAAATGTCTGTGCAGTGAAGCCTGACTGCAGCACGTGAAGAAATCCATGGAATAAAACCTTGGGGAACACATTTGACCTTCATATAACCAAGTAGGTCCCTGGGAAATCTGCAAAACAGGGCCCTGCAGATGACTTGGGGTTTTTGGTTAAGTGGTGTTCTGGCAATGAAAGTTTATAACTGTTCAGGGAAGGCAGCTTAGGCCACGGAAGAAGGGGAAAATGACTAAAAGATGCTGGAGGATCGATGAGATTAACATTTCTGAGTGGGGAGGGTTATCCTGGATGCAGAAGTTTATCTAGATACAAATACCGAGTCAGAAAACAAATCTATTGGTGGGACTTGCTTCTCTGGGAGCCCAGCAGAACAGGATGCAGACAGGGAGCAAAAGGAAGTAAAGAAGTAATTAAACCAACTTATGTTGTAATAATGGATGAGTGCTGCTGCTGCCATAGGAATGATGGGCTTCTGGGAATGACTGGATTTGGAAAATAAGAGGGTTTGCTGCTAGCCAAGAAACTGGGACCATTTGTTCTCTCCAAATCACTGACATGAAAGGTTTTATTTCCTATGGCACATTTAATAAAATTCAAAGCCAAATTTTAATTTTGGGGTGCATGGAAGTAAACATTTACAGTGTAAAGGATCCACACAGAGGTGCTGTAGTATTGAAGACACACAGACCTTTTCTTGGCATAAAATCAGACAGCATCCCCCTCCAGCCTCCTTGGGGGGATGTGCTGGAGGCCCAGCTTTGGTGGGGGGGGCTGCAGTTCCCTCCTGCTCGTGTACCTGCAGGGACTCAGCAAAAGTGTAGCACTAAAGCACGAGGCTTCCAATTCATGCATAGCTCAGCTTCTACCTCATGCCCCCGATGAGCTCTTCCAGCAGGAGTAATTCCAGTTCAGTGCTGTTTATCCCTCCCCTCCGGAGCAGTGGCAGAGCTCCAGCTCTGCGCTGTGTCCCAGAGGGATCTGCTCTCCCCGGGCTGGGTGCCAGCCCCTGGCTGGGCCCCAGCTGTGATCAGGGTATCGAGGAGCAGCATCTCTTCCCAAACACAAACACCCCTCTGGGGAATGCCCGGCTCAGCTGCACTGGAGATGGGATTCAATAACGTCACTTTGGCTGCCGGCCATCCCAGCAGATGATTTATTATCTTCTGTAGGAATCTGCTTTTAAAGCTTCTCCTATAGTGTCACGGATGATATCACTCAATGCTCAGTACTTACAAGACCTGTTTCAACCTCTGACTGTGTGCAGAGGTACAGTCTTGGCAAAAATGCTCCGGTCCTCTCTGTTTATTGGTAAGGGTTTGGAGCTTGTACCTCTCCCTGTTGGGCTGCAAAAGTAGAATTTGGAGTTATTACTGTGTGTTCTCCTTTTTCTGAGTGTATCTGGGAGGAGGGACCCAGCTGTTTTTATGTTTATTTTAAGTTATAGGTGATTGCAAGAACTGTGGAAGGCTAAACGATGAGTATTAGAGACTCAGAGGGTACCCAGGGGAGCCACCCTTCCCTCAGGTGGGTGTAGGACAAGGATGGCGTGGCCAAAGCACCTCAGTCAGTGAGGTGAGCATGGGAGAGAAATGACTTCTGAAGGTCAGAAGTGAATTACTCACATGGAAAGGAAGGATGAGAAATTGTCTGTCCAAAAAGATGCTTTGGAGCCGTTTGGGATTGCTCCCAGGTGATGAAGTTTGGACGTCCTCCCTCCTTAGGGCTGGGCTGTGCCGGGCTATGCATTAAGACATCCTGTGGCTCTTGCTGGTTCTTCGTGCAGCAAAGACCAAATATGACACCCCAAGAGTGTGAGTTATTCCTGCATCAGTGTGCCCTCGCTCGGGATCTGGGCACAAGTTCTGTTTCCCCGCAGTGTCATGTTTGGAGCAGGTGGGGGTCCTGAAGCTGAGGAGGTTTGGGTATGTGCTTCCCTCTCCCTTCCCTGCAGGGCCCATGGGTGTGAATGCCAACAGTGGATCTTGCCACCTGACACTTGGGTGCCCACATTCCTCTGCGTGCCATGGAAGTGAGGCCAAGGAGAAATTGAAAGATTTTCAAACTGAAAGAGAGGAAATTTAGATTAGATATATGGAAGAAATTCCTCCCTGTGAGTGTGGGGAGGCCCTGGCACAGGTGCCCAGAGAAGCTGTGGCTTCCCCATCCGTGGAAGTGTCCAAGGCCAGGCTGGAGCAATGTGGGATAGTGGAAGGTGTCCCTGCCCATGGCAGAGGTGGAACAATGGGATCTTTATGGTCTTCATGCTCAATGCAAACCATTCTGATTCTATGATTCTGTGGGAATGGGGAGTAAGATGCTGCTCAAGCACATGTGCTCTGCTTGTCACAGCTCTGGTGTATCTCTGTGTCAATCAGCATCTTCCAGTGACACCAGATGGATGAAAAAATGATTCCTCAGCCTGGAGCAGCAACATCAAAAGCACTCTACAGAATCTAACCTTCTGTATTCCATTCTGACACCAAGTATTAGCAGTCCCAGTCCTCCACTGCCTGACGTGTGGGAGGAGTTCTCAGCCCTTCCTTGAGAGTCAAGGGTTAGGACTGCAGTGATTAAAACTAGAAGGGAAAAGTTTCTCTTGAATTCTTGGGTTTGCTGGGAACCTATTCCAACACAGGGTGATTAATGTGGTAACAAATCCAGATGAGCAGTTTAGGGTGTGGGGAATGGAGTTCACTAATTTTTTTCCAGGAGAACAAAGAGTGAAAGAGTAAGTGACTTGCGGATGGGTGTCTGGAGAAAATCTGGAGCTCCTGTATTCTCTTGGATGCTCCAGTTAGCTATTCCTGCTGCAAGAAAGCCGAGGAACAGGTGAATTAGGCAGAGCCTGCCCTTGTAGCTCACCTGAGTTTGCCAGTATGGATTTGCTAATGACGGGAAGTTGCGATGCTCATTTCTTATAGAAGGTCCTAGGAAAGATTAATGGCTGTGTATCCAACTCTTCTCACAGCCCATTAATGCTCCCTGCAGTTGATGAGTCTTCGTTGATTCTGTCAGGCCAGGTAATTTCCATTTCTTTCATTGGAGCACCTTAAGTACATCCTTAAATCTGTGTCTTCCATTTATCTCCTCATGTGGCTGACCAGTGCTGGAAGAAGGAAGATGTGCCAGAGCTCTCACTGATGGATTTCCTGATCAGAACCTGGGCTGAGTTTTGTCCTGTTTAGCTGGTGGAAAACCAATCCCACAGAAGCATCCATTGCTTTCCCTGCCCTGGTACCTTGAAACTACTCAGCAGAAGTTCCCTCAGTACCCATACTGGCACAAGGACAGGGCATGAGCAGAAATGTAGGGAGCAGAAATATTCATAAATACCTCTACAGAACAGGCTTATTCCCATTCCGAGCCCAGTTTCTGGAAAATTGCCCTCTAATTTATCCAAAATCACAAAGTGATGATCTCATGAGTCAAAAGAGGAGGTGTATTTGTGGTGAAAGTAAAAATGACTGGAGTTGATCTAAAAATTGCAGTGCTTGTCAGTCATGACTGAAGCACAGCAAACTGCAAATTTTAAATATCTTACAAAAGCTGTTGTCTTAGGGACAACATTATTCAACCCAACTGGCATAAAGAGCTGTAAAAAATCTGCTCAGAATTCACCAGTTATCCTCATGCGCTGCAGGGGCTGGGGAAGAGCCTGGCATTTTCTCTGCTATTTCTGAAGTAGCCAACTGAGCATGTGCCATTCCTCTGAAGGACACATGTTAGCATGGAAGGGGATTCATTCTGGATAATCTGGAATGTTGGTTGATGACGTACCTTCAGTTTGTCAGAGAACTTTCTGGTATGGGGACTTTGAGACTTAAAGAAAGCAGCAACAGAAGAAGCTCAGCATATTGTTTTGATGTAATTAAAACCTTCCCCAGGGTCTGCACTTTGTTTCATTGATCATGGGAGATGGGAAGTGCTCCAGTGCCTGTTCATCTTGTGCAGAATTGTGCTGGGCAATGGCAGAGGGAAGTAGAAGCAATTATTCACCACAAATCATAAACACACCTGATTCTACACCCACTTCATGGGGTGATTTGATAGAGATAAATGTCTTTGTGGGGTGGGGTGGCCTGGGTGTGTAGCAGGCAATAGAGGTGTGGTTTAGAGCAGTTCCTGTGGGTGCATCGGTGCAGGGCAGGGGAGGAGCAGGGGCAGCACAGCTGAAGAGGCTCCTGGGCTCTGAGCAGGGGTCCTGGCAGGGAGGTTTGGCCTGTGGGTGTTGAGTGCCTGTGGGTTTGCAGTTGTTACCATGGAACCATGGAATGGTTTGGGATGGAAGGGAACTTCCAGTTCCACCCCTGCCATGGGCAGGGACACCTTCCACTGTCCCAGGGTCCCCCAAGCCCTGTCCAGCCTGGCCTTGGACACTGCCAGGGATCCAGGGACAGCCACAGCTGCTCTGGGCACCTGTGCCAGGGCCTGCCCACCCTCCCAGGGAACAATTCCTTCCCAATATCCCATCTATACCTGCTGTCTGACAGTGGGAAGCCATTCCCACTTGTTGTGGCACTGCATCCCTTGCAAAGAGTCTCTCTCCATGTTTCCCAGGGCTCCTCCAGGCTCTGCAAGGCGACAGTGAGATCACCCCAAAGCTTCTCCTCTCCAGGCTGAACAATCCCAGCTCTCGCAGCCTTTCCTCCCAGCACAGCTGCTCTGTTTCTCTGCTTATCCTGGTGCCTCCTCTGGTCTCATCTATTCCAGTGCCTAATGTCTTTAATTTGCTGCTCAGACTTTGCTATCGCAGTATCCATGGCAATATCAGAAATCCTGGATCATGGGGCAGGTGTAAGCTGTTAAACCAGGCTGTCCCTGGGCTGACAGGACCATCACCAACAGCCCCTTCCCTCCTTCCCTCTGTGAGAACAAGGCATGGACATCTCTGTCAGTAATTCCTGGCCACTGCAGAATGGAAGCTGAACAACCTTTACAGGGATTTACACTACAGGACATTATTCTCTCTCTGTTCATTCTCACACCTGCATCTTTGAACGAAGCAGCAGCGACACCTCTGAGAGGTGGCCCTGCCCTGTGCTGTGGGGATTGGTGTGTCCTTTGCTGTCGCTGTGACACCAGGGAGGTCACAGCTGCTGCAGGCAGGGACTTGTGCTGGCACAGCTTTCCTCCCTTTCTACAAGTGTGTAGTAGGGGTGGGAGGAGGAGGGAGATGAGTGGGAAGCGAGGCAGATGGACAGACAGAAATCTCTAATTCCGGTGCCAGCGTTTCCTATAAAGTCTGCGTGGCTATGGAAGAGAACATTGTCCAGTGCAGGAATTGCTCTCAATCCTCAAAATGTTGATTATGTGTTCTTGCCATGGCTGAGGCACCCTTCTCATCCTCCTCCTTGCAGCTGGAGGTGGCCTTTGCTGAGGATGAGCTGTCTCTGCCCCATCAGAGCCAAGGAGCAGGAGGAGCTGTGGGTGCCAGATGCCTCTGCTTCTTGTTCCAAACAGCAACAGGCTGCAAAAGTTGGAAAAAATCCATCTCCATCCCAGAAACTTGTGCACATCTGTACGAGTAGTTATGGAGATTAATGCCATGCACAGGGTCAGAATTCCCACTGACATTTACTCAGATTAGTGCCATGCACAGGGTCAGAATTCCCATCGACATTTGGTCAGTTTGTCCAAACAAGTGAGTGGGAACCTCCTGTGAATGTGATCTGCACTCTGCTAAATGCTGTGCGGTCATTCAGCAGCTCGGGTGCCAGTTCTGCACACACAGCTGCAAGACTGAGGCTTTAGTGCTGTAAAATATAGTACTGGCAGCAAAAAAATCATGGAGCAAAAAATCATTTTAATGAGTTGTAAGACCTAAATACAGAAAAATAAGCAAAACTGCAGTTATTCCTATCTCATGACCATACTTGGACTTTAAACCAGTCCTAATACAGCCAGGTTTGCAAGGAAGATGAGAAATGTGTAGGATAGACTTGAGCAAAACATTTTTGTGTGTTAATGATCAATGTCTGAAGCGATGCTGAGATGCAGTGGTGGCTGTGTGAGGTTTGCAGGAAGGATGTCACCTCTCAAAGCCGGGACAGTGCCTCTGACCTGGCAAAAGGGACTGGCTCTGCCTCTGCCCTATCCCAAAGCTGGCCATGCCTGAGTGCAGACACTCCTGTGTCTGAAAACAAAGGTGCTCTCTGACCCTTCGGATTATGTAAAATCAAGACCTTTTTTGGGCCCAATGTGCATCGATCTCAAGTGTGCAGGGCTGGGCTCAGCTTCTGTAAGGACATTATTTGAATTTGGAAGCAGCATTATATTTGATGTAAAATAAAGAAGTTCACTTTATTTAGTGTTTAGCTGCCTCCCAGTCTTTCCCAGCGATGAGAATATTATTACAACAGCATGAGCTGCATGATGCAGACTTTAAATCAGTGTAAAGTTGCTGTGGACTAATCTGTTGATTTCCATATGGGAACAGAGTTGTATCATCAGAGAGCATCTTCCTACTGGTGTAATTCCAGGCACAGTGCTGTTTTCAATAATGTAATGATGATAATTGATGGTTTAAAATTGACAAGGTCAATTTATTTGGCAGCCATGCATTTGGCAGCCAGCTTGACAACATGAAGGATTGACACAAAATAGGGCAGAGATATCCAGTCCTGCTCCCAGGTCTGATAACAGCCCAGGATTTCAGTGCTGTGTAGTCAATTCCTTTGGCACAACGTCTCCTAATTCTGTTCTTCAGCCAGATGTGCCACAGGACAGGGCCAAACCTGAGTTGCATGCCCAAATTGAGAAACTCTCCAACAGCAGGTTTTGCATGGTGAGTGAATCAGGCAATTTGCTGCTATTGTCATTCCAGCCTGTTGTGCTGGGATGTGTGCAGGTTCCCAGCGTGAAGGCAAGATGATCATTTAGTGGATATTAATGTCTGGAAGAAATACAGGTCCCAGTTCAGCAGTTGTTCTGCTGGTGTTGGATGCTGAGTTCCAGACAGGAATGTTCCGGGAGCTTCCTCTGAGCACAGAGCAGAGGGAAGATAATCTGCCTTTTTCCATTTCAGCCTTTCCCACTCTCCGCAAACCCAAACCAGTGGCTCTGCGTTGTTAACAGGGAGATAAGGAGGTAACAACACATTTGTATCCCAATCCACTATAAACTGGGAGCAGGTTGGCCATTATAGGATGACCCTGACATTATAGGATGACTCTGAGGTGAAAGTATCTGTGCAGCTCAAACCCAACAATCAGCAATGATTAACAATAGTAAAACCATGCAAGGATGGCAATGATTGTGGCCCTAAGTAGAGAACTACCCATTTATTTTATAAAGTTTCCAATACCTCTCTGAAATTAAATTATTTTCCGTTCTCTGCCCAAGAAATCAGCGCACATTTGTACTCTTTTTGCACTTCTGTGCTCAGGAGGGGAAGCAAGCTCCCTGCTCTTGTAAGTAGAGATGATTTCATCTGCAGATTTTGGCCAGTAAAAAGAGATTCATTCCATTTTTGCATGTTATTTTGATTCAGTGCAGGAATCAGTGAAGCAGATGCAACAGCCCCAGTTGCATTCAGTTTAGGAGCATGTTCTGAATGATGATGAAAGAGAGCAAATATGTTACACTACACTGACTAAAAGGAGAGGTGGTGGAAGGGTACTGAACACTGAGTTTGCTGGTTTGATTTGTAGGCATATGAAATAACCTGCCAGTTTCTTCAACCAAGCACATAAATTGCTTAAGTCTTGGTTAAGTGTTCCCTGCATTTGCTGTTATCGTTGGAAGCAGTTTTATCAGAGTTCATTCCGTGGGGTAGTTCAGAGAGCTGTAGGAATGCAAAGCTCTCCGAAGGTCATTTGCAATCTCAGCTGCAGAGATCAGGGAATGCTGTCAGCTGTAATCACAGAGCTGATGTGCATCAGAATGGCTGTACAGGGACATGAGGGATGTGCTGGAGGTACTCTGAAACAGGAGCAGAAAGTGTGGCTTTGAAGAGAGGGCAGAAGGACATTTCCCTGCCCAGGGAAATCATCCAGACATGATCCTCCGCTGTAATGAGATGCAATGACTTTGTGATGATGGAGACTCCTGGCACTAAGGCAGGCACTTGGAGTTCTGTCTGCGCCACTGGCAGAGGTCCAGAGGTGCTCTGGGAGGACCAGGGAGCAGCACATTGAAACAGCCTTGAGTTTGTGCCGAATTCACTCTGTGACACTTGAACGAGATTCAGCAGAGGCTCTGCAGCCTCCAGTCTGGCGGACCTCTCAGGACTGGAGTGGTTAAAGCCCTGAGCAGCCTGCTCTGCTCTCAGCTCTCTGAGCATGAGGTGCAGTAGAGGACCTCCTGAGGTCCCTGTCCACCTGGATTGTCCTGTGAGGATCTCCTGAGTAGGCTCTGCTTGAAAATGGAGGCTTTGGTTGGAAAGTTTTGAGAAGAGGAGGTTGTCGGAAGCCCCCCTGACATATGAGTCGGCACAGTCCCTTGTGCTGACACCAGAGAAATTCATCCCTGCTGCACATCCACTTCGTGGGTATTTTATAGTAATGTCACAGTAAATCCGTGCCTATTTTCCATGGCAACTGATGAAGTCCCAGCTTGGGGACTGCAGGGACTGTGTGGTACCACATCATTGGGTTGGTGCTGTCCCAGCAGCAGAGGGGATTAGGTCTGCTGAGCTCCAGCTTTGGAGCCTGCACTCAGCAATTCCACCTGCAGCTTACCAGGTTCCGTTTTTGTCTCTTATTTTCTCCCGTGAGAAACAGAAATGTGCAATTGATGTCCTTCTCAGTCACAAACCCTTTGAGCAGGGTGTATAGTGACAGTAAAGTAAGTATATATTGTCAGCAAACTACAGGAGAGCTGGGAGCAGGCACCAACAAATCCATATCTGTGGGCACTTCCAAGAAATCCTTAGTGGCTGTGATGATTTTAGTCACTTGAGTGTATTTTATTGCTTGGGATATGTACAATATGTTACTAATGCACATGGGACGGTTCCTGTGTGAATGAATGAATCCAACTTGCTCCAAACTTGGTTTTTTGAAGGAGTTTATTAGGAAATGCTTCTGCTTCCAGTTGTGTCCTGGACAGTAACCGGATGATTTCAGATCTGTTCCTAATTAATTTCCTGAATATAATAATTACAAGCATAGTCTTGCACTGCTTTTTTTGGTGGTATTAAGAATGAGGTGTAATGGCCAGGGATTCTCCTTGAGACATTCTAATTTAATTCCTGATGGGTCAGTCTGTAGCCAAACTGGTGACACCCCCTTGGAACCAAAATCTGGATTGTTTGATGGGCAAGTTTGGTAGGCTTTGAATCCATTTTGTATTGGTTTTTTCTGGCAGACTTTAAACAATATCTGAGCAAGGCCTGGGTGCGAGGAACCCAGAAGGAAGATTGGTGCTTGGCTGGGTTAAGAATGTGCTCTGAGGCCCTGAATTACACACATCACTGCCTACGAGTGCCCACCTTATCTGCAGGTGCTGCTGAAAGGGGGAATCAAAGCCCCCATTAGTTCTGGAGGAACAGCTGGACCTCATAAGATCTGCAAAAGAAGATTCTCTTAACTCCACTCTGCCCTTGGAGAGCCATATGTGCATAGCTGTGAGGATCTGGGCAATGACGTGGGGCAGTGACAGGGAGATGACTGGTGAGTATTAATTGGGGGAGTGGTTGTTGCCAAGAAATTCCTCGTGCTCATGTTACCTTCTCTTCATTCAAAATATTGACTGAGTTAGAGCAGAATAGCACTGGTTAATTCACTGTATTTATGTGGTCGTGGTACAATGACGACAAGAGGAGACAGAGCTGCCTGGAGCCCTTGGACAGTGAGGGATCCCCACGTCACCTCCAGCTGAGGAACTGCTCTAGTTCAGACCTCCGCCTTTTGCTCCCCAATGTGCTCAAATCCCTTCCCATTAAAACATCCCTATTTTTAATTTTTACTTGTTAAAAGTGTGAATTCAGATGAAAATACCAGTATTTGGAAATTTGCTAAGCACATCTGATTGAAACACCTTTGCCGTCATCTATCGCTTATTAGACATGGATCAGTACCAGCATTTCTAGCAACAGTTCTGAATTTGTAGGATAATTTAAACTTCAAAATTTAAAATATGAGCCTCATGCTACTAGAACCATAGATGTGACCATGCACATCATGGTCATTAGAAGTTTTAAATTTAAGATTTTTGATGCACCCAAAAAATATTTGATATTTTATCTTCAGATAAACCCAGAAAATTCCTTCATAAGCACAAAAGCCTCAGCTATGTAATTCAAGTCCAGGTCTTTTCCAAGATCAACCCGCACATATTTGAAGCCACAAAAATACTTGAATTTGAGGTGGGAGCAGAGAGCACGGTGGGCACCCATGGGGCCTGGGGGGAGAGATCCAGCTGGGAGGAAGGACGCTCACATGAGGTGGCCTAGAGATGTTCAAATTCCCCTTGGATGGTAGGTGGATCTCCAGATCATGGATTATCTCTCAGTCCCTGACAGTGTAATAACACTTCTGCTTAATCAGAACAAACTATTTAAAAGTTGAAGATGAATTTTAGGATTAGAAGAAATACTAGAAAAAGGAAAGCCCTGGAAAAATACCACTTATCTCTTCTTTTACTAATGCTTCATGTCCAGAGATCTGTGGGGAATCTGCAGGGGCAGTGTTCAAACTGAGCATCTCAAACCCCCACGCCAGCATTGCTTCACCTCCAGGCAGTGGGGGCTCTGTTTTCATTTTCTCTCTTCCAATTGTTTCCGTTTAGAGCCTGGGGCAGCTCGAGGATTTCCAGTGCGATAGCAAATGAGCCCCAAATTGCCCTCTGCTCATTCCCTTGGATGGCTCGCGTGGCACCGCTCTCACTGTGTCCCCTGCACGTGCCTGAGCCCAGCTCCTGGCAGGCAATGCTGTGATCCATGGCCAGTGCCAGCTCCCAGATCCAAACATTTTCAGAAGGGGAACCCCTTTGTGTTACTCATCTGGTTGTCAAACAGGACCTGGCTGCAGGCCTGAACCTGGCACCAGAAGAAAAATGTGCGCTTTAAACATTTCATTCTTACACTGATGGGAATGGGCAGTTCCTCGGTATATTTTCTCAACGTTTTTAAACAATAAATGTCAACCTAAGGGCAAAGTGAGGCCGATTTCAGATTAAAGGGACGGGGTTTGCTTAACATTTATAAATCCCTTGGTCCCAGCCTCTTTCATGTTCCTTAACACAACGAACATGGAAAGGTTGCGTCAAACGCAACAGGCGCTTTTGTCACCACAACTTTTTCCTTTAGTATTGTGATACAAAGATTTCCAAAATAGATTTTTATGATGGATTCAGGACTTGGTATGCCAGGGAGAATCTAGTACTCTCCCCAGCAAAGCTAAAGGTTTGTGTGAGAAGACCAATAATGCCAGGCAAAAGAACCTTTCATCCCCAAGAGAGCTAAAATATTCCTTTGTTTATTTTTCATCCTTAATTACTTTTCCTGTCTTGGTTTAATCTGTGGTGCTGAAGCTTGTCAGCACCTATAGTCTTTACTTTAGGATTGGTATCTTGGGAAGAGGAATAAAAGCAATTTCCATGTGGTGTCTCCCTGTCACGACTGCTGCCTGGAGCCCATTGACTTTTCTTTCAAAAGACCCAATTCTATGCCCATATAAATGGAACAAAACTTAATTGGAGTCAGGAGCTTTATATTCCTTAACACCAAGGCTGAGGCTTCCGTCACGGAGCCCAGTGTTCTGTCCCTTGCAATAAAATCTTCCAATTTCTGTTGAGTCTCTCATTTTCCAAAGAAGAAATGTCTCAGAAAGAATGATTGCCTCTGAACACTTGCCTTGATTTTGACTTAGTAGAATCTTAAGGCTACTTCAGAAGCAAATTGTCGAGTTTACAGCTGAAGGGAGAAATTGTTCTGAGGAAGAAAATGAACCTTCTATTTGGAAAATTAGTTCTCAGAAAAAAAGCATTGCTCATAGCTTTTTTTCCAAGTGAAGTGATTTTTTGAAACATCTCATGTGTGCTTTCCATTGTGTCAGCTGGCACTGCCACACACCAGAGAAGTTTCTCAGAAGGTTTCCAAGAAGCTTTTCTGTACCATCTCTTGAACAGGGCTGTAGAGCCACGTTTGCTCAGCTAAAGTGGGACTTTTAGGCTTTCATTTTTTCATGGTTTGGTTCCCTCTCTTGTCCTCAGCAGAAGGTTTGTGGTAACTTGCAGTGGGGGATTTTCAACCTTGTGCCATATGCTTTTTCTAAAATGAAAAGCTGTGAGCTTCAGTTCTGGAGAGCTCAGCTCAGCATCACCCACCATTGCTCAAGTCAGTCACGAATTTTTTCAGGACTGATGTCCACATCTTTCCCTTGCTTTTTTTGTCATTTCACTGAGAATGAACCACTCCAGTTTATTGATGCTGATCACAACTACAAGAGGGGTTTTTTTCTTATTGGAGGAAGTTTTAGACAGCAAACAAGTCAGTCTCAAAATGCAAATGTACAGCAGGAGCTTGCAGGAACTGCAGCACTGGTCATGCCTGTAGGCTGCAATAGTTAAATACAAGTTTCAAAAGCCCAAATTAATCAAAAGTCATATTCATCAGTATCAGTGTAAACCTGTCCTGCCTCAGAAGGTGCAACAGTGCCTCAGTGATTGCTTTTTCCTTTCTGCAGTACCTCCAGTTAATGACATCTTTCACAGAACTATAAAATTGTTTGGGTTGGAAGAGGCTTTAAGGATCATCTAATTCACCCCTGCCATGGGCAGGGACACCTTTCACTGTCCCAGGCTGCTCCAAGCCCTGTCCAGCCTGGCCTTGGACACTGCCAGGGATCCAGGGGCAGCCACAGCTGCTCTGGGCACCTGTGCCAGGGCCTCTCCACTCTCACAGGGAGCAATTCCTTCCCAATATCCCATCCATCCCTGCCCTCTGGCAGTGGGAAGCCATTCCCTGTGTCCCTCTCCATCTTTCCTGTCAGTCCCTTCAGGCTCTGGAAGATCACAATGAGGTCACCCCAAAGCTCCTCTTCTCCAGGCTGGACAGTCCCAAGGTAGGGACTGGTCACAGGTTGGACCTGATGATCATGGAGATTTTTTCCAGCTGTAGTGATTCTGTGAATCTGTGAATGGGAGAGGAGTTCAAGGTAATCTCTTTTACTGAGAGAATTTGTCCTCCTCCTACACCAGTCTTTTTTCTTCTTTGCCTGTTCCAGTGCCTGTTGATTAGGACACTTTTAGACTATGAAAGCAAACACAGTCGGAGGTACAGGAGTGTAAAACTGAATTCAGGGCAGAAGAGCGCAGGCAGATCCAGCCAGGCATGGACAGTAACACAGGCCATGTGCTGAGTGCTGTAGGGGCACACAGCTGGAACAGTGTCTGAGAGCAACAGTAGATCTTCCCATACACATTTGCTGTTCCTGTGTGACTTTTCCCCAGTCCTGTGTGCAGCACAGCCTCCCCACCAGGGTCAAGAGATCACAGTGGTGTTCTGTGACGGTGCCAAAGCACTCCATCTATCAGAAGTTGCACAGAATTTTACTTACAGAGCAAAGACACACCACATTTTTAATACATCAAGGACATTTGCCTAATGACCTCTGTTCTGGATGTGAAATATTGTCTCTTTAGACTGCAGACTTTACTCTGGACAGGAAGTGAAAAGATGTGTGTTCACGAGAGCTATGCACAAAAGACATGTTCATGGACTGTCAGGTTCCAAATCCACACACCTGTAATTCTGGACTGGTTCTCATACCAAAAGACATGAAGAATGTATTCCCAGGATCATGGTTCCTACGTGACTTGCTGACCAGCTGTTCTTTACAGCAACATGATAAGAGGAAAACCAGGTCTGTGTGTACTTATCTTTATGGAGCCAGGCTGGGAGAGCTGGGGGTGCTCACCTGGAGAAGAGAAGCCTCCAGGGAGGCTTCAGAGTCCCTTCCAGGGCCTAAAGGGAGAGTTGCAGAGGGACTGGGGACAAGGGATGGAGGGACAGGACACAGGGAATGGCTTCCCACTGCCAGGGAACCGCTGGGTCTGGTGCTCTCTAGAGTGGGAAGATACCTGTCAGGGAAACACTGGGAAATATTATACAGATGTCCTTGTTCCTTTAGGTTTTTTGTATTTCCCACTCCTCTCCATTTAAACACCCTTTCAGTTCCTGCTGGCACCGACTGATGCAAACAGAGAGAGAGAACATAACTCCTGGAAAGCCTGTGAGATGCTGGTGCCAGACAATGCATTCTCGTAAGGCTCATGTAATGTATAACCAGACCTTTGAATATTTTTTAAAGACCATTAGTGAATAGTGAGGTGAGGACATTTTGCATTTGGGCAGTCAGAAATTTTAGGAAGGTGCTGCAAGGGAAGATGTCAACAAAAGCTGCTGCAAAGCTGTGCTTTCACTTCACAGGGCTTTGAGGAGATGTATTCTTGGGTCTGGTTCATGTGGGCTCATTTCTCTGACTCAAATTCACTTTGAATTTGGGCATCAAAGGCATTTTCAAATTCTAGGTCAAACTCATTAAAAAAGTAGAATCTCACCTGGTTTCAGCTCTGTAAATCACAAAAACAGCAAATCTGCTGCTCTGCTTTTGATACAAATACATAAATCACGGGGTGTGGGTATTTGAAGCTTGGCCCAGAACCTCTCTGTCCAAAAATCAGTTGTTGCTCCAAAAGTTCATGACTTTTTTCTAAGCAAGCTCACAGACACGAGGAGGTTCAGTGGCACATGGAACACGACAGATTTTTGGGCAGATTGCAGACATAGCACCGAGCTTTTGGATTTGGGGTTTTCCTAGCAGAAAGCTACACCTCTGAGACCTAGCCCAGTCGCCTGATCAAAGGCACACTTTTCCAGAGGAAAAAATCCCAAGCATCCCTTCCCTGTCTCTCTGGGGAAGCAGGGCAGCACAGGAAGCCCTCTCCCTGGTCCCCACTGGCTCCTTCCAGAGGAACGGGGGCTTTCCCGGAATTCCTGCCTGCCTGTGGTTCCTTAGCCAGTCCTGCAAAAATGTATTTTTTATTGAATGTTATTCTAACCATAAAACTGTTAAGCTGTTCAAATACTTTCCTTTGTACCGTAGACATCTGAGACTATGAGACATTAACGAGTAAATGTACTTTCTTTTCGACTGCTTCAATCTGCCCAGGAGTTTTCTTTGGGCTGATCTGCCCTTGCCTTGTACCAGAGGAAACAAGACTGAGACCTGATATCGTACCTCCTCAGTAGCTGTCTCCCCAGACTGGAGATGTAGGTGTGTTTCACTTTGAATTAAAAAAGGGACTTTATTCCTTGGCAACTCATTTGTTCACTCAAGATCTAGAGATGTTTAAAGCCAAGAGATACCATTCTGATTCTCTTTGAATCCTGGATTAAGCCGTGCAGGAGTGGAGCACATACTTTAGTAAGACTCAGCTGAAAGATTTCAGAAGATGGAATTCAGCCTTTTCCATAGTTATTTTCATAATTAATATAATGAGCTCTTTGACTCCTGCCACCTCACGTCTGCACTCAAGCCACTAGAGCTGACTTTATGTTCACATTTGTACTATTTTTATAATGGCCTCATCTGTAATTGGCTCCCTGTTGAATTGTGCCCTAAATTGCAAAGAGCAAGAGAGTGTTCCTGGCCCAGATTGTTTAGGAGAGACAGAAAAGGCACTGGAAGAACCAAACTCCATTACTGCTGTTTGGGGTATGAGGAGGAGCACCCCAAATTTGTTCTGGATCTCATTGAAAGACTGACCTAGTAAAAGATACACCTGAATGGTTTGGTGGTCCCTAAATCAGTGACCTGATCTTCTGATGTGCTGAGCTTCTCTAAAATGGGCTCTTTGCTTGGGATTTCTGTGAACCCATCCTTTTCTGGGCTCATGACAGGATCAGTTTTCCCCAAACACCCTCAGCCTGGGCAGCCATGGAATTCCTTCCCTCACAGTTGCAGGAACACACAGTTATGGAAGGAAGGTGTGCATTCAATTTTCAAAATGGAAAAACAAAGCAAAAGATCTCACATCATTTCCCTTGTCCTGGCACTCCATCCCTTGTCCAAAGTCCCCCTCCAGCTCTCTTGTAGGCCTGTCATTGGGCTGTTGTGTCCTGTCATTGGGCTGTTGTGTCCTGTCATTGGGCTGTTGTGTCCTGTCATTGGGCTGTTGTGTCCTGCCTGTCATTGGGCTGTTGTGTCCTCCTCCAACAGAGATTCACAGCTGGTTTTGACCAGGAATGAAGCTGGAACTGAGGATGCTGTTTTCTGTTCCCAGCTCTGTCTCTCAGTGCAGCTTTGCTGAGAAAGGGCCCCTGTGACAAAGTGATGCTCATGAGGCATCGAAATCAGGCCTGGGAATGGCAGCAGGTATTTTCAGGAGCCATCTTTATGGATTGCAGGAACTGGGAAACTGTGTCTTAATAACCAATCTTGTCTATAACAATGACAGAACAGACGTTAAAAATTGAGTGTAAACAAAATTCTAAGTGATCATTTTAGGAAGGATCACTGCTCCTGGGTATCACAGAGCTGGCTCAAAGTATTTAAACAGGAGGCCTTAAAGCTGAGTGTGGGAGTTTGGGTTTACCCCAGAAATCCTGGGAGATCATGAAGGTGAGAGAACTTCAGCAGATGTTGCACACAATGTTCTGTGGTGGCCACTGCTCTTTTCTCAAAAATAGGACAGGTTTAACCAAGAGGACCAATTTTTCCTCCAAGAGAACTGGAAACAGAGCTCTAAAGTTACACCTCAGAGGCCTTTGCAGTGTTAGATTTTCATTGCTTTTTATTCAACAGAGGTTTTTTTATAAGCAGTGTAGGAAGTTCAGCGTGTTTAACACCTGATTCATTCTGTATAACACCTGATAATTTGCATATGACTTTTTTGCCACCTCTCCAATGGGAAGTGTTTGAATTTTTGAATTTTTTACCAGCCATTTACTTACTCAAGTGCTACTTTAACAGATAGAAACTATTGCTTCCCTTTGATCCAGGGTGGTGTTTTGTAAAGTGTGATTACAGCAAGGTCTTTAATTTCAAACCCTACAGTTGATAGCCTGTTACCACATTTCCCTGACACAGATCTTGACATGTAACCCTCTAATTATTTTTCATGCCACGAATGTTAACATTTACCAGGTAGACTCAACCTCCAAACCACAGAGTGTGGTTTGCATTGTTGGTGGTATGAATCAGCTAAATAAAAATGTTAACCTTCCACTAATGTAATTAGATAAACAGATCTCACACTTGAGCACGGGTCAAACAGTTCTGTTAATGCAGAAATGTTTCTGAATTCCTTCACACGACACAGAGCTCCCGGGACCTTGCAGCCCAAATCACACACGACAAGGTCTCAATGAGCTGTGACTGTGGGAAATCTCTGGGGCTGGAGAGTCACCAGGACTAATCCTCTGTGCACAGGCTCCCCCTGATGGAAATGAAAAATACTAAACAATGCTTTTTTCCCCTCTGGACTCGGGGAGGACTCAGAGCTGGTATGTCTGAAGCTACTTCTCATGTTTTGACACTCAGCATTTGAAATGCAGATGATTTAAGGGACTGGCTGATGCTCCTCGTGACGCACAGGAATGATTGTGTATGTTCATACTTAACATGATTTGAGCTGCTTTCAAATTGGGAATTTCTTGTGGCATCCTGTCAATGAGGAAGGGAAGAGAAACTCTCTGTGTAGTGAGAGGGCCTGAGGTGTCACAATGAGAGTTGTGGCTCTACCCTTCTCTGCCTTATGAGGAGCAAAATCAGGTAATGGGGAACTAATAATTCAATTCTGGTCTAGTTTTTATATCTCTTCCTGACGACAGCCTACGATGTCTGTTTTGAGTTGGATCCTGATGGTGGAATTTCCCCTTAAACTAATGGCAGTAAGAAGTTTCAAGTTGTTTGGGTGAGAAACACAGCCTGGAGGCTCAGATGTTGCCGAGGTGGGGTCAGTAATTTGTATCCTTCGATGGTCAGTGTGGTCACTGTGGCCCTGATGAAACAAATCTGTGTGGGCCCAATTTCAGCTCCGTGCTCACCCAGTACTTGCACTCTGTATTTGCATCTCTGAGTCCCAGCAGTGACCTTTGCACTGACCTGGAAGGACAGTTCTTGTGGTTTCTGGCGTTTTCCTGGTGCTGAAGGGCCCCACTTGGGGCTGATGCCCATCAGTATCCTTGTGCTCCAGTGAGATGCCAGACTGGCTCCTGGGAATTGTTCTGGTGCAAGAACCTGACCCGAAATGTTCTTGGTCTTGCCCAACCAATTTTCAGTTGATTTAAACTATTTAAACAAGGGATTGTTCAAACAGAATCATGAAATCATACGATGGTTTGGGTTGGAAGGGACCTTAAAGCTCATCCAGTCCCACCCCTCCCACTGTCCCAGGCTGCTCCAAGCCCTGTCCATCCTGGCCTTGGACACTGCCAGGGATCCAGGGACAGCCACAGCTGCTCTGGGCACCTGTGCCAGGGCCTGCCCACCCTCACAAAGAACAATTTCTCCTCAATATCCCATCTAACCCTGCCCTCTGGCAGTGGGAAGCCATTCCCCCTTGTCTTGTCACTCCAGGCCCTTGGAATGAGTCCCTCTCCATGTTTCCTGTCAGTTCCTCCAGGCTCTGCAAGGCCACAGTGAGATCACCCCAAAGCTTCTCATCTCCAGCTGAACAATCCCAGCTCTCGCAGCCTTCCCTCCCAGCAGAGCTGCTCCATCCCTCTGCTCATCCTGGAGCCTCCTCTGGACTCTCTGCAGCAGCTCCAGCTCCTTCCTGTGCTGGCCCAGGGCTGGGGCAGCCCTGCAGGTGGGGTCTCACCTGAGGGGGCAGAATCCCCTCCCAAGACCTGCTGGCCAAATTAACCCCTGCACGCCACAGAAAATGCTTTGGCTGAGAGAGTGAAAATCACATCATCAGCTGCTGTTGGAGCTCAGCCTGTGCGGAGGCCACAGGAGCGAGAAGTGCCTCAGGCCGTGGTGCTCACCTGGGTCACTTGAAGCCAGATAAACCTTTTTGACTTGCACCAGTAATGATTAAAAGGAGAAAAGTATATTTATGACTGTGTTAGAAATGCTAAGGCAAGGGCAGGAGCTGGGTTTAGCTCCTGGGGTGACGCACAGATCCATGCAGTACCTGCTTTTCCAGAGGTCCAGCAGAAGGTTGGTGAAGGTAGATTTGTGCTGATGCGGGGGAAGAGACCTGGATGAAGACGAAGCTTGAATTAAATGCTTTTATGATACTGAAACATTTATGAACTTGTTTAAGGTTTGTCACATTTTCTCTGTGTTGCAGAGATGGGAAAACCTCTGATATTCAGAGCACTTTGCCTGAACAGTTTTGAAGCCCAGTTTTCCCTTATTTATTAACTTAGTTACACTAATTGAAATAAATGTACAAAGCTTATTCCAGTTTTTAGATTTTTCTTTGGCTGTCAGTGTAATTAATATTTTACATTTTGTCTCCTGGTATTTTAAAACACATCTTTTTAGCTTCAATTTAAATAAAACTTATTTTTAGACCTTATTCTCTAATACACAAAAAAATCTCAGACCTTTACAATGCAGCAGGTAATGAAATGTCATAGCATCACAAAATCATAGAATCATAGAATCGTAGAATAGTCTGAGTTAGAAGGATCCCATCAGGATCATCAAACCCATCCCCTGGCCCTGCACAGACACCCCAAATCCCACCCTGTGCACCCCTGGCAGCGCTGTCCAAGCGCTCCTGGAGCTGTGGCAGCCTCGGGGCCGTGCCCATTCCCTGGGGAGCCTGGGCAGTGCCAGCACCCTCTGGGGAAGAACCTTTGCTGCTCTCCAGCCTGAGCTGCCCTGGCCCAGCTCCAGGATCCCTGGATCATGTTAGTGGTCATGAGAGTGAAGAGACCAGAGCTGCTCCTCAGGAGGATGCTGAGACCACACTGAGGTCTCCCCTTGGTGTCCTCCAGCTGAACAAACCAAGTACTCTCAGCAGCTCCTCTCCAGACCCTTCCCCATCCTCATGTCCATCCTTTGAACACTCTAAAGTTTTTTTACCTTGTGGCACCCCAAACTGCCCCAGGATTGGAGGTGAGGCCCCTCCCAGTGCACAGCAGAGCAGGACAATCCCTCCCTGGGACTGATGCCCCCAGGACAGGGATGTCCCTCCTGGCTCCAGGGCACAGCTCACTCACGTTCAACTGGCCGTGGACCAGGAGCCCCTTTCCACAGCAGAGGGGAAGATAGTGTAATAACAGAGCCAAAATATGGTTAAAACTCACCTGATTCCAGTTCAAGTTTTGGTTGATTATTACTCTTCCCTAATTCTGTGGAAGTTAAAATGACTTTCAGTGTTACTCCCGTGTGTGACAGAAGGAGAGAGGCTCCTGCATCAGTGAAATTGTTGCCTTCTCCAAGCAGAGTCTGAAAAACACTTTGGTGCTGTGAATATGGCCAGGGATGGTTATTGGGGCAGGCAGAGAGGCTGAAGTCTGGGGATCTCTGCATGAGGAGAGGTTTCAGGGTGCTGCAGTGCCCGGCCGTGCCTGGTGCTCAGCTCCAGCAGCAGCCAAGGCAGGCTCATTACGCCTGACATCCTTCCCTCAGCACTAATCATTTTTCCATTTCAACAACGGCTGTTTACAGCAGCTGCTGCCTTATGTTTGGTTTGATCCTGGTCCAGATTTTGCAAGTGATTAAAATGCTGCTAATAAAGATATTTTAACTAGGATTTGCATGTTGACTTGCCTTTTCCAGCTACAGAAGATCTCACCACCGCTGCTTTCCTTGTCTGCCTGGCCACTCCAGGGGTGACCTGGTGGCCCTCCATCCCGGCAGTGCAGCCTGAGCCAGCCTTCGCTCCTCTCCTCCGGGGAGCACCAGGGAGGTGCGGGGAACGGCTGGATTCTGGAAGAAATCCCGGTGCCCTTGTATGTGCACGATAGGGAGATTATCTTACACACATTCCCTTGTATGTTCCCTTGGTTTACCACATTCTCGGCTGATTTCTACTGGAATATTATAATTGCATTCATATGGTCTAATAGCAAGAGCAATTACAAATATTTCGAGATAAAGCCCATGCCAGTGCCAAGGGCTCTGGTGCAGCCTTGTAACCCCAGTTAAACCCAGGGTTAGGGAACAAGGAAAGTTTCCTGCCTTTTTTAATAACCCTTTGGTGCAGTAGCCAGCTGGTTTGCAGAATCACTTACGGAGGGGTGCATGGCTCTCATCCCACGCTCCATCGCCACCCGAAAATGTGGGATCGTGTGCTCCAGAGCCCGAGCGGCAGGCTGGGAGCATCCCAGCAGTGTTTGGGAAGGGTCTGGCAGATGCCAGGGCTGCCTGGCAGGAGGGAGCAGAGCAGCAGAGGGTGCTCTGGCTGCACCAGCCGGGTTGGAGCCTGGGCAGAGCGGGATCCCAGCGAGCATCCTTCCCTGCTCCCTGCTTCTCCTCACCCCTCCCTCCGCCCATGGAAACTCGCCCTTCTGGACTGGGAAAAAAAAAAAAAGGGGGAAAAAAGAGCTTTTGGGCGAGTGCCAGCGAACAGCGAGGGGCTCGTGGGTTGGCATCTGGACGTGACACTCGAGCAAACCAGCTCCCCTGGAGGAGTGCGGGGAGAGCTCAGTGTGACTCAGGCATTTTTAATTACTGATACAGAAGAAAGCAAAGCTCATGGTGGGTTTTGTTCAGCCCTTCATTCATGCCTGCAACTCCAGGGTCGTGTTATTGACTTGGCTTGAATGACCCCCAGTACACAGTCCCGGCTGTAGAAATAAACAGCATGCTCATGCCAGCTCAAGGCAAGGGGAAATGAATAAAAATGTAAGGAGAGAGAAAATTCATGACAAATAAAGGTTCAAAATACTGTTTAATGAACACAGTGTTGATGTAACTGTTATTGGAAATTCCTGCTGAAGGCTGCATGGTTTGCCAGACAAAGCCCAGGATTAAGATTGGGTTTCTGTGGCAGATTATCTGCTCTTTTTATATCACCTCACATCTCCTTCCTCTCTTTCTTTTTGTCTGTCACTCTCAGTTAGCTTGTAAACCCTTTAATTCTGCTCTGCATGTATCCACAGCCTGCCTGGATGGAGACCTGACTTGAATTATGCCTTGAACTGCTTATACAGTACTAATTACATTAATAATAATTGACTTGACTGGGCTTTGGATCAACCTCTGAAGGAATACATTTGCATCTCATTAGTTACCCTGGTGGAGTTCTGCGTGTGTTTGCAGAGGATGGAGGGCCTGGAAGGGGCCCATCCTGACACCAGGAGAACCTCTGGGCAGTGGTGAGTGACACAGGTCCAGCCTGTGGGAGAGCTGGAGCAGCAGGATCCCAGTTTGCAGCGGATTTGTGCCAGGATGCTGTGGGATGTCACTGTCTGGAAGGGGCAGGTCCAGCTGATGTGAAACCTGTGAGGCGTCTGCCCATGAAGTTAGTTAACCCTAGGCGGGTTAAACGTTGTTTTCCCCTTTCTCACAGCAGAGGCTTCATCTCCTGAATTCTCGGAATTACAGCTAAAAATGCTCAAACAGATGTTTTAGGTTTGCTCCATCAGGATTTGGCAGGCTGTCATCAGCCTGGGTTGTTCTGGCTGTCAGTTATTCCAAAGGACAATGACTCCATCAATCCAGGTGAGGCATTTGTTGATTCAGTGAGTGTTTTGTTGACAGGGAATTGTTGGGTCAGACACTCACACCTGAATTTCTTCTGTCTCCCTGAAATGCCTCAGTCTCTGAGCTGCCTTGTGGGATTTTGTGACCCCCTGAGTAAGCAGTAGAGAAGAAAATGCATCTCAAGAGACACTTTTAGTCCTGGTGGACACAGACTGTGGGAATCAAGGTGCTGCAGAGTGTACCCATGACAGTCTTGCAGCACTAATATAATCTCTGAGTGTCAGGAAAGGCGGAAGGTCTTTAGGGTTTGGTTTGCAGCATGCATACAAACATTGCTCTTTGATATCCACTTTAGTCCAGGGGGAAAACTGCTGGGAAAGAACCTTTGATTTCTACATTCTGAAGGAAAATATGTGCGTCTCAGTTCCCAGGACAGAGCGAAAGCAGGGACGTTGAGGCATATTTGGAACAAGACATAAGAAGAAATAAGAGAAGAAAGAAATGTGAAGACAGAAATATTTAGCAATTTTTCTTCAGTTATACCTGGGAATTACCTCAAAGCCAAAGGGAAGGCCTGAGAGTGCACAGGAGATGTTTAAGCCATAGCAGAAGGAATAATGAGTGACAGTGTTTGTGGGGAACCCCTGGGTGACACTGAGCTCCCCAGGCAGGAGTGTGAAGGACAAATACACAGGTACGGAGGTGACAGCAGTGGCAAACAGCCATCAACAGGATAGAAAGTAAACAAGAACCTAAATGCAGCAAATGAGACTTATTTTTCTCAAATGAGTCATGACTAAGAGCACTATTTCCTTTTAGCATTAACAATCTGAATTTCTACAAAGTTTCTCTTCTCATTCAAATGAGGACACATCATTAGGGTCTATTCCAGAAAGACTGATTAAAACCTTTATTGAAGGCCTTCTCCTGGCTTTCCTGGGTGCTTCTTGAAAGAATGTCTAATCAGTGCCTCAGGAACCCAGGAGACTGGAAAATTGGTGCAATGTGATGCCTGTTGTATACTTTATAAAATGAAATACTTTGCTATTTTAAACCTTCGTGGCTGTTCCTCACTAAAGGAAGGGTGACAAAGTCTGTGAAGATGTCCCAGCACTCGTTATGTTTGTGTCTGGAGCTGAGAAGTTAAATTAACAGATTATCCCTCTTGGGTTAATTAAAAAGCATTTGTTTGTCTGGCCACCTTCTTTTTATCTTGATTTTCAAATTCTCATTAAGCTAATAAGATAGGCTGACATCCTGCCTGTTTCATAGCCAACAGGAGTTTGTATTTCATTAGCTAACAATATATTGACCTTATCATATGACAGTTTCTGGATATTAACATTTAGGCCCTCTTATCTCTGGTACATTCTCCTAAGGATAAACTTTTAAATAGAGTCAGTTTAATCTTGCTGCCTTTTTGTGTGTTAAAATTATATTACCATCCTTGTTACACACATCAAAATGACTGTACATTGGGGAGCATCCCCATAACCCATAAAATTTGTTCCAAAACATTTTACAAAATGCAGATTTTCATATCACTGTGGCCTTCGCTTAAACGGAAGTCTGCTGGAAGATCTAAAAGTTGTTCATTAAGCAAACACTACTCAGATGAGTTAAACTACTTCATTGGCAATTATAAACTTGTGCAGCATTTTTACTGATTACCTTAAGTAAAAAAATTAGGCTAATGGGCTTTTATGCTTGAAATGGTTGAAAGAGAACATGGCGATTTAACCATATTTTAAAGGTAAAAGATTTTGTCCTGTTCAGTTTGACTTTCAGCATTCCAAGGTTTCCTGGTTTAAAAAGAAAAATCCCAGTCATCAGTAACTGCTGCCCCTTGTCCTACTCAAGGACTGGAATGCTCCTTCTTCATGGAAGAGTCCCAACTCTCAAGATGGCACCATAATAAATCTCATTTCCATCAGACTGCCCTGGGGAGAGACAGGGACACACTGTTCGTGACTAAATGACATCTTTTCCACACTAACAGAATTTTGGCTTCCAGACAGAAATCCTGGAGCTGAGTGTGACAGTGTGGAAGGCACTGACTCCAGGGTGCTGTGCTGCTGCCGAGGGTCCCCCAGCTCAGGCACTCTCCTCCTGGCCTCGAATCCCACAGGATCTGCTGGGCTGGAAAAGACCTTCGAGACCATCGAGTCCAACCTACAACCTGACACCACCTTGTCACCCAGACCGTGGCACCACATCCAATCTGTCCTCAAGCACCTCCAGGGACACTGACTGCACCCCTCCCTGGGCAGCCCCTTCCAATGCCCAGCCACCTTTCTGTGAAGAAATTCTTCCTTCTGTCCAGCCTGAACCTTCTCTGGCACAGCTTAAGGCTGTGTCCTCTTGTCCTGTCACTGTTGCCAACCCACCCCCAGCTGTCCCCTCCTGTCAGGGAAGTAGAGAGTGATGAGGTCTCCCATGAGCCTCCTTTTCTCCAGGATAAACAATCCCAGCCCCACACTCCAGCCCCTTAATGTCCTTCCTAAAGTGGGGGGCCCAGAACTGGACACAGCACTCAAAGTGTGGCCTCAGCAGAGCACTGGGAAAGAGTCACTTCCCTGATCCTTCTATTCCTGATGCAGGAATATACCTATTTGCAGTTTGCTCCTTATCCCAGGCTGCTTGTGGGCCAGCAAGATGATTTTACTCTGGCTCCTACTCTGGCAAGGCTGTAGTTCGTGACCTCTTGTTTTCAAATTTCATAAAGTACAGATGAGTGACAGCAAAACACAGACGTGGGTGCTGCAGGCCAAGCTCCTCACACTGCAAGGCTGCCAGTGCAGGGACTGCAATCTGTGCTGTTTGTCTGGGGTCTGATGAGAAAATGTAACCCTATAGCCTCTGTGTGCTGATAGGAATTCTCCTGCCTGTGTGGTATGAGGGGAGAGTACAGCCAATATTTCATGCAGTCTCCAGCAGCAAGTGAGTGAGTGAGTCATTTCCTACCGTCCTCTGGAATTATACTCTGAGCACTCTGGGCATCTCCTGCACGTGGGCACTCAGAATTATACTCTGAGCACTCTGGGCATCTCCTGCACGTGGGCACTCCGGGGTAAGGACAGGCTTCAGGGCTAAGTGCGGAAAGGCTTCAATCCCATCTCCAGGTAGAACGGGAACATTTTGCCCGTGTGTTTTATCTCCCTTTCACGAATCAGGCTTTATGGCTACACTCACATCATCCTTGGGAATGCCTCTGAGGCTGAATTTGTCAATTATTTGCTGCAGGGGAGCCTTGGAGAGCATCTCCACAGCATTCCATCTGTTCCATCCTCGGGGGGAACATGAGAGCACTCTGTCCTTCCAATGGCCTCGGGCCACCTCAGTGTGTGATGTGCAGACCCCTCCTGGGAGCACTCCAGGCAAAGGGATTGGCATCTGCAGCACCTGAGCCGGGGGTGCCTCTGGAGCAGCACCTCTCATGCAGGGATGGCTTTATAAAATGATCCCAGCAGATGTAACAGCTGCTGCAATCTCTCTCTCGTGCTTTTGAGAGCTGCCACAAGAGCTCTGAGAAAATGATGTGTCTTCATCTGGAAGGGGTGTGGATAGTCATGGTGTGATTGTTATCAGAGAATCCCAGAATTGTTTGGGTTGAAGGGTCCTTAAAGCTCATCCAGTCTCATCTTCCACTATCCCAGGTTGCTCCAAGTCTTGTCCAACCTGGCCTTGGACATTTCCAGGGATCCAGGGGCAGCCACAGTTTCCCTTGGCAACCTGTGCCAGGGCCTCACCACCTGTACAGGGAAGAATGTCCTAAAAAGAAGGAATATGAAGAGATCTGCATGAAAGAGTGACTGGGGAGGTACGGGAATGGAAACAAAGCTGACAGGGAAGGGGGTTGAGGATGACAATGTCTTATTTTAGGACAGAATCCCTTCCATCCAGCACCCACCACCTCCAGGCAGCCTGTTATGCTGTAGGAGCACATCCTTTTTGATACGAGAGCAGCAGGTAGAGCAGCAGGTTGCCCAGCTGGGACCACTGCCTAGCAGTGCCTTCAGAGGGCCTAACCCCAAGCTCTTCTTGGCCGCAGAGCAGCAGCTGCCTCCAACCAGCTGTGGAGCTTTGCCCAGCAAACATGAAATGTGGACATTTTCCTGCCAAGCAAGTATCTCCCACCTGGCAGCCATCAAGTGCCTGCATGTGTTTGCTGCTCATGCTGACACAGGACCAGAAGCTGTAAATGATCCTTGGTTCCCCTGAGAGAGTGTCCTACTCTCACAGAGCTGAGAGAGAGCACCAATGAATCCATTTGGGGGTTGGAGGGTGTCAGGCTCTGTAGGGGACAGGTCCTGTGTGCCAGGAGTGTCACAGCTATGTGGGGTTGGAGCATCCCCAAATTATCCTGGATCCTGGGGAGTTTGAGTCCTGTGTCCACTGCTGCCACGGTTGGGTTGTCCTGCAGGAGCAGAGAGAGCTGTGGTGCCACCGTGCCCTGAGCTGCAGATGACTCCAGCACACCCCCAGGCAAAGCACACCTGATTATTCAGCTATTTCCCTTCGGCAGCAATCTGTGCAAGTGTTCATTGGGCAGCAAGGAAACGTGTGACTTGCAGGTACAGAACAATGCAAAATTTGTTCTTACAGTGTAAGTCGATTTCCATGTACAAACCCTCCTCTCCTCATGCCACACTATATCAGCCTGGAGCCGGTGGAAATCATGTGCTGTTAGGAGCCTGTGAGAGATTTATGCCATGGGAACAATGGAAGCCTGTTGCTCTGATGAGATGATATATGCTGAACGTTTTCAGACTATATATTTAACTAGAAAACATTTCAAAGCTCTGATATATGCAATAGAAGACTCATTATGCTGTACAGATTTGTACTCTCCCTAGTCTGATCTGATTGTGCCTCTACATCATCTCCTGCCGTCTGTCAGTGCCTACTGGAGTGCTCAGAGCTTGGGACTAATCCAGCACGGGAGGGAGAACATCCAGGCGGGAGTGTGGGATTTCTGCTGATTGACTGGAATGCAGCGTGAGCCTGCCAGTGCTGCACTGAAGGGACAGGTTTGGAAAGGGCTTTGCCTCAGCCTGGGAGCTGGGACAGGTTTGTACAGCCCAGCTTTCCTGAGTACTGGTGTTCATTCCTACTTGGGCTTACATTTCAAAACTACTTTATGTAATTTTCATACTACATCCAACCTTTTCTTTGAGTTCTAAACCCCATTATACTGCTTTACCTACAACAACAAGCTTACTTGATGAGGAACCTACATCCTTGCTCCTAAATCCCATTCCAACTGCTGTCCCACTGAGGTAGATCAGGAGGTGAGTACCTTGCAAAAGAGATGGATGTCACTTTGTAGTGCTGCTGGAAGGCTGACAGACTCAGTCCTTGCATGACTGGAGTGGGTTCTGGGTGAGCAAGTGCCAGAGCCGGGAACTGAGGAATGGGGAGACTTTCCTTGCCCCAATGGCTGCAGGTCTGGCTCCTGACCCCCAGCATCTCCACCTGAGTGAGAACACAGAGCGGAGTGAGGCTGTTAGAAACCATGGGGGGTGTAGAGCAAACACGGTTCTCTGCAACACCCAAAATAACTGGGATGGAGTAACAGAGCAGGTTAGAGCATCCTGGGGCAGCTGTGGGCAGCTTGGGCCCCTGAGGTGACCCCTTAAGGGACAGTCATCACACCATCTTCCCACTACGTGCAGGCACAGCTGCCCCTGTGTGAGCACATCCAAAACCCTGCCAGGGGCTGAGGAAGTGCATGGGAGAAAGAGAAGAAACTGCCTGAAAACTTTGGGGTCATCTGTGCAGCAGGGGGGATTCTGATATGCACAAAACAGGCTGCCAGTCTGGATCCCCTTCCTAATATTCATACATATCAAAAGATTTCAAAATGGTGACAAAATAGTGAAATTTGCTTCCAAACACAATACAGTATTTTCTGACCCCATGTTAGCTTAGGAAATCTGTAAGGTCCAAAATTGTATTTTAAGCACTATATTTTTGTGTGTGTTTTATTTACTCCATGATTTGCCATCTGAATTTGAAAACTTCCAAGCTACAGCTTAGCTGCAAAGAGCATTTTTCCTGCTGGGTGCCTCTGGTAGAGGAGCTTTTATAATGAACTTTTTTACTTAAGTATTTGCTGCCTTTAATATTTGATTATATGATTTTATTCGTCTCATTGCTTATGCTGCTTGTAAGTTGGAGAAATGGGAGAAGAAAACCCCACCACTCAGTGTATTTGTTTGAAATACAAATGTACATAAAGGCAGTTGCCTAGGTTGGTGACAGTTTCAAGTGACACACTTCAACCATTCTGTGTCTCAGTCTGTCCACCTGAACAAGAAGTTTAGCAGCTCTTAACTGCCTCAGGAGCTGCTACTGACACAGCAAACCTGTGGGCATGAAGTAGTCCAGTATCCTTGGAAAAAAGCTGCTCATTGGTTTTTCTTTTTAGAAAAGTCCTGGAGAGGCTTGGCAGTGTCCTAGGACAAGAAGAAATTCTTGGCAGATGCCTCCCCCATGGCAGCTCAGTGCAGACCTTGTTCCCTTTTGCTGCTCCATGTGAACGAGAGGCTGGATCGGGACTGCAAGCGCTCGCAGTTGATCAATGGCCATGATGTCATACCCAGCTGGGACGTATTTTACAGAGGATTGCACTTGTCCCCTCACTCACGTTCCCAGGGTTCCTGTAATTGTGTGCCAGGCCAGCAATGAGCACGTTTGAGCAGCAGAAGCCAAGCCTGGCCCAGCGGGGCAGCCACACTCCCAAATCCAATGGTACGTGGAGCTCATCCCAATGGGACAGCTTCATCTGAATCCTGGTCTTGTCAGGCGCTGAAACCTGGAGAGCTGCTCTGCTGTGACACTGGGGCAGGGGCATGAGCAATTCTCTTGTGCACAAGCAGCTACACCGGGTCTGCCACCATAGCTACACATCCAGGGAACTGCAAGGTATCCAGGGAATATGTGGCTGAGACACCATCGAGCATTACTCAGGCACTCTAAAAAGGAAAGTTGTTAGTAAGTTTCATCAGAAAATGCTTATCATCTTTGAAACATTGTTTTTCAAAAAGGAATTTTCCAGATTTGATGGAATTTTTAGTTGTATGTGTTCTTATTTGATTGGAAAAAAACCCCCCAAAGTCTACAAATTGCTCATTTCACTGTGAACAGAACTTGTATCTTTTGTAGGGACAAAAAATATTGTCCTGGAGATTCCTGAACTTTGAAATCGTTAGAAAACCTCCCCAAAGTTCATGTAAGAAGACAGGAAGATGATAGGGTGACTGCTGCATAGGAGTTTCTACTCTGCTGGTGTGGGGCTCACACCAGGGCCAAATGTTGGGGTGGCTGAAACCATCTCGGAGAAGCCGAGAGGTTCCCAGAGCCAGCAGCATGCTGGTGGAACAAGTCTGAGGTGTGAAATACCCTCCGAGTGTTGGTTGGGGGGTCTCTCCCTAAGGTTATGTAAATCCTCCTATTTGATTGGCCTGACTCCGCCCTTCCCTTCCCCTCCCCTCATTGGTTCTCATTGTATCACACACTCCACCCCTCCTTTCTTCCCATTGGTTGTCACTGTATTTCCCTCCTTCTCCCCAACGCTATTGGCCCTAGACCTTTATAAGAATGGCCACTCACAGCCATTCTTTCACTTTCGCTGCTGGACGCCTTGGAAAGTGAACGCCTTCAGAATATCCACGCGACTCAGCCCCCTGATGTTCTTTGTTCCTGGTGACGCTGAGCTAATTAGAAGCTCTGGGGTGAGTGTGTGTGTGTGTCTGTGCAATACCCCAGCATGGGTGATAGAAAAGGTCTACTTGCACATTGCCAAATGCAGTGGCTGGAAGGCTCTGTCTGGGAATAGAGACACTCTCGGAACATGCAGAGACCAAATCTCACCCCACCACCAGCCAGTGTTAGCCAAACACTTAGGCTTTGCAGCCTTCCCTGCCCGGGGTGGTGCTGGGGTGGTCAGTGGGATGCAGTAGGAGGCAGTGGCACGTGCACGTGGTGGTGACCAAAGCCACCCCTTGCTAGGGCAGGAGACAGAGCCAGCCCCTTGTCCAACAAGAATGGACTGGTAGCAGCTAAACCACGAACGAGCACATGAGCTGCCACTTTTTAATGTCCCTACTCTAATGTGCCCAGGGTTGTCAAATTCCATGTGGTGCATGAGTCGCCTTCCTGCAGGCAAAGGGCTGAACGTCCCCAGAGCAGTTCTGTGACACTCCTGGTGTCAAGGACTGATGCTCCTGGTCCTCAAAGGGAGTTTGGAACAGCTTCTCTCTGTTTAGCCCAGTCCTTTGTTCCAATGGAAGTGAGCGGGAATCAAACGTGCCATGAAGATTTGGATGTGGATCCCAAGTGTGGAGCTGGGGTGTGAGCTCAGGCCCCTGTCTGGGTCTCACCAAGTGAAACCAGCACACAGGATTGTGTTTTAGCCACTGAAACGATGTGTGCTCTGTCTCCTGAGGGTGGGCACAATGTGAGCAGCACAGCTGCCAGCAGGGATTGCCCATTTCAGTGCACAACACTGCCTAATGTCACTTTATTTATTACCCTGTAACAGCAACTGGGAGCTGACAGGACAGCGACTCTACCAAAACACAGAGTGTGGTGTTTGTGGCCTTTGGGACGTGCACTGGCAGCTCCAGGAGACACAGTGCTGAATGAGGGAGCCCTGGTGTGACCCAGCCCGGCTCTCTCTGTGGCAGACAAGCTGTGTGTCCAGGTCCACCTTTGTCCCTCTCCCCAGAGCTTCACTTGGTGTCAGCTCAGGCATCAGGTGAGCAAAGAGCTGATGAGGTTTCCCTTCTCTATGAGGGATAAAGACATCCAGGAACTGGCTGGGGTAATTTCCCTATATATTGACCTACAACAAGAACATCACACCCTAAATTTCTGGCTGTTACACAGGCTTGCAGCCCTGGAGCAGCACCCAGCCTTGGCTGCATTATTTATTTTGATGTTCTAACTGTGGCATTTCTTCTTTTGCCACACATCTGGCACTTGCACTGGTGGGTTTATCCTTCAGATCATCCATTTTGTCAAAATCCACCTGTGCTCCCATCTTAAATTTGATTTTGGTCTGTCACACATGACACGCTTCAAAGTTAAGGGCCATAAATATTTTTCAGAATCAGGACTATAACTCTTAATTAATAACTGTCTTCAGTACTTAATTTTTCCTCCTCAAAAGCCTGCTGGGAACAAACAGTATTGGGACTGCACACAGAAATTTTAGGCTAGAAAAATTCAGTGTGTGTACATCTAACTGTTGTTGTTCTCACTATTTGAACAAGGACTAGATCTGAGGACTTTTAGATCCCACTGTTTTCACCATAATCAGAAATAATTTACTGTAAGGTTGCTAAATGTGACCTCCCAGGTTGTTCCTAGGCTGTCACTTGAAGGACTGTAGCAGCTTTTCTCTCTCGGTAGTTTAGAATATTTTGAATTAAATTGCCTAGTCTAGAAGCCAGCATGTGAAGATGGGAGAAAAGACTATGGCCTAGTGAAATGAGGAATATTGATGGAATGGGAAGTGCAGGGAGATGGACTGACCTCGTTTGCTTCTCTCAGAGCCATTTGAAGCCCTGAGCTCCAGACAGCTCTTGCTTTCCCAAGCCTGTGTGAATCAGCAGTGTGTTGGGAGCCTTATTTTACAGAAAAGGAAACCTGGACTTTTCAAGCAGCTCATCTTTCACCCGGGAACATGAGAAAGGGGTGAGATTCCCAAAAATGCTGGGCAGCCTTTGGAGAGCTGAGCCAGCGAGCCCCGGGCCCGGCGCTCTGACTTCACGTGGATCCTGCTGAAGAGGGGAAATTTGAGCTGAGCTGTGTTGAAAATCTGTCCAACCCAAGCATTTTAAAGATATTTAGGCCTTGTTCCACTCACTGTTGCAAGACTTAAGTGAGAAAGGTTATAGGTTTCAAGTCCCTTGAATGTGGTGGCAGGGAAACATCATGGCCTATTCTAAAGTGCCCCTGCTCTGCATCTTCATCATCTGCATCTTTAAAACCAGGCTGGAGATTGTTTGCCTAAAATAATGCAGATTCAGGGTTGTATTTTTAATTGCAAGACTATTCAATTTCCCTATAGATAGCCACAGCATAAAATAATGCGATGCAAAATAAAATTAATTAGATGATTCTCTTTAGAAATTCCTTAAAATATGTGAATATGGCAAAGGCTGGGGTGTGACCTGTTCTGCTGTGCTTCTGAGAGATAACCAAGTCTAACAACTTGTCTTGGCTCTTGGTTTCTCCCTGAAAGCCTGGACTTTTGGGTTGGAAAAAATAATATCCTAACCATATGTGTAATGATTGATTCCTCTGGATGTATGTTCAGTGTGTGTAATGCTCTCTTAAGGGAACAAACACGGATGTGGTTGAGTCAGCAGCATGGGAACACTCATTTAATCAGTGTTTTTTAGTCAATATTTACTAATAAGACAAAACAACTTTTTGCTCTGTGGGGAATATAACATTGCATTTCCTAATATAATAGCTTATGGATAGAATCCTTAGTTAACCCATTAAAGGTTCTTCTCATGCATCACTGATACAAACAAAACCCAGTTTCTTTAAAATGTCACTTGGGTTCAATCTATTAATACTATTTCTCTAGAAGTTTTCCAATGAATAATTTTTAATCATTAATGATTTTTACTTCAACTTAATGATCTTTCCTCATTAACGTATGGTAGAGCACCATTTGTGAGGCCAGACAAATTTTAGTTAGAGCCAGACTCCTTGGAGAGCTGTAGTGTGGGATTTCTAAGATAATCTTGCAGAGATCATGTGAGCTCCTGTCCTCTGTTCCTGACCAGGCAGCAGCCTCCAATGCCTTTTAGACTTGGTTCTTAATCTGTTCGGCTATTGTTGCAAAGAAAAGCAATGGCAGGAGAATATTAAAGGCGCAGGAGAGTCCTGCTGGTGGCTGATGGATACACACTGCCCACCCTGAGAACATCACAGGCATTGGTGACCCCCCGCTCCCTTTTGGTTTTCTTGTTTGCAACTTTTAAGGATCTTGGTATGTGCCAGGCTGCACCAATGTCCAGCTGCACTGTGAGAGCTGGGGAAAGGTACATTTTACCCAGAACTAAAGTTTTGTGTTTGACTCAACCATAGCTGTGTCCTTCAGCTCTGATGCATGAGCCCCATGCACGCTGCATCAGTGTGAGAAGGATGTCTCGCCTTCCCTTGCCCTCGTTCCCACGTGAAAGCCATCCTGGTGCAGCCCTCAGACTCTCTGTGTGGGAAAGTGAAGCAGCTTATCCCTTGTGCAGAAAAATATAAAACTAGAAATCAGGGTTGTGCCTGGGAAATAACATTAAATGTGAAAACGAGGGTAGCCAACTCATTTTTGGATCCCTCGGTCTAATCTTGGAATTTTTACAGCCAGTTGCATTCGGCAAAGCATCCCTGGGATGTGCCGTGTGCAACTCCAGCGCTGGAAAATAGATGTTTGCAGCCTGAAATGAAGGAATGAATCTCCCTGTGCAAACAGGAGTCCCTGTGAGTGCTGAATTCGGGTGGTGCCATCCAGGTTTGCTGTTGTCTCCTGGACCTGGAGACACCTCCCTGAGTGCTGCAGAAGAGTGGGAGATTGGGCAAAACAATGGCAAGGCCCCAGAAACAAGCAACATGTGCTCTTGGGGAGCACAAGTCAAGTCATTCTTGTCATCAGACATCCCAGTCGCCTGCAGGGATACCTGGGGGAGAAATTAGGGCAGCCAAACACATATTGTTTCTTTTGTTGGAAGTGCCAAGCTCAGTGGAGATGAATTGGCCATCTGTTCCTTCCCAGCCATGCTCTGGCAAGCTGTAAAGCTCCTTTTTATACCTTGCCACTTTCCATCAGTGCTAACAAAAGTCAGGAGGAATTGTTTGGTTTTTCCTCAGAACATTCTCCCCTTTGACAGTGTGCAACCAAGAGCCTTTTTCCACAAAGTGTTGCTCTCCCTCTGGCCCCGCTGTGTTTGCACAAGACATTCAGGTACCTTATCTCCGAGTGGGAGAGTAATCAGACACCTCTTCAGGCTTGAAACTGAACCCCTCAATGGACTGGCCAACAAAGAGCTCTTGTCCAAGCAAACACTGTTCATCCTGGTGTCAGTCCTGGCTGACACAGTCCCCATGCTTCACCCTGCAGGACAAGCCACAGCTCTCCATTAGGGCTGGGGTCATGGCCTGCTCCCACTGTTTTCCTTTCATGGCTCAAATGAGTCATTAGTTACATCCTAATTGATTCTGAGGGCTGCAGGGGCATCCTCTGGCAGGCTTTGGAAGCTGTGGAGTCTCCCAGTGCCTGGATGCTCAAGCTCTTCTTGTAGCTGATAAAGTGTGTCTGATTCCCCGTGCCAGTCATTGTCATCCCAGTGCCATGGGATGGCTTTATCCATGTGGGAATGTGAAATTTAGCCTGTTTGCAGTGCATCTGATAGAGCATTATGTTAGACAAGACACATAAATCACACGTACATGAAATGATGCCTTACTCTGCTGAGCAAAGCTTTGTTCATGGGAGCACAGAGCTCTGTCTCCCCGAGATCCCACTGCTCCCTTGGCCACTCAGGGGTAGGGAAGGGGCTCTTGGGGAGACAGAGGGGACAGAAGTGACTCTGCTCTCTGAGGAGATGAAGCTCCTGTCTGGAGAAACTGTTTTGTATATATTCAGATTTTCCAAATTCCTGTAAATACTTTTATTAATAATTCTTTACAGTGTTTTTCCCTTCCTGAATGGCTGCTCCTGAGCGAAGGCCAACCAGCTGAATTCTCCTGTGTTAGCTTTCTGTATGGATGGATTTTGAAACTCCATTTCGCTAAACAAAATTACACTTTTAAAAGACATTTCTGAGCTTTGTAAATTTCTCAGTGAAGCCTCACTGTGTTCAGTTTGATATTTTTTTAGTATTGCTGACAGAGAAGGAAATCAGACACTGCTTTGGTTCCAATGTGATTTCTTGCTTTAGAAATACAGAAAAAATTACATTTGAATTTTCCCTCTACATAGTTTTATTAGAGAGATACAAGGAAGGGCCCAAGTTTTGTGTTTCTCTTTCAGAAGTTTTTCTTCCAGCTTCTGTTCCTTGGTGTAGACATCCCATGTCCTGGCTGCACGGATGGTGAGCACTGCGAGCAGTCTGGGATTTTGGAGCTCCAGCCCCTGCCCAGGGGTGCTTTTGGAGGCTAAAGCCCCCCAGATGCCCACCTTGCTCTGCCCTGCTCCCCCTGACAGCAGCAGAGCAGTTTGCAGTCAAAAGCCCAAAAATTGAAGCAAGCAGCGTCAAACAAATGTCCTGTGAGGACTGTCAGGCCATGAAATTATGGAACAAATAATCCCAGCCTATTGAGATACCTAATTAACTTCTGTATGATTACTAGAGGACAATTTAATATTTGGGTGCTGGAAGGGAGCCAGGGAATATTTCCTTCCCATCTCAGCACTGCAGGTTGCTGCTGGCAGGTAACTAAATCCAATAATTAGCAGTGGAGGGGAAGGTAGGCCTGCTGATCTCTCTCCAAACGGTGATAATTGATCAGATGAAGGGAGGTGTAAAAAGAACTTGGAACAGGAGGAATTTGAAACTCTCTGGCTTGGGCACAGCCCAGGGTGCAGCACTGAGGCAGTGGAGATGTGCACATGCAGGGGAATTTTATCCAAAGGCAGCCTCTCCATTCCAGAATGGCTTGCAAACCTCTGTGGCTCAGCCTTTCCACTCCCACCCCCTAGGGCTCCATGGCTTTGGTGCAATTTGCATTTGACACCAGTGAAGCAACAAAGGTAATGAAGCCCCTTCAGCTCGGTTTTGTGATCTGGGTTTTGTGTGTATGATACAGAAAGGAGACAAACTGTGATTCTTGCTTTGCATCAATCCATTAGACAAAATAAATAGCGCTGAGGCACTTGAAACTTGCCTGGCATTAATGAACACCAAGGAGCTGTGCCAGAGCATTTCTGGTAATGCACCAAAATGACCCAGTTTTGTGTTTCACCCTGAAAGGTTCCTAGAGCTGATCACATGGAGCTGAACCTGGCCAGCAGCTGCAGTGCAAGCCTCTGAGCTGAAATCCAACACTGACAGCAAAGTCCAGCCTGATGGGTGGCAGGGAAAATCACTGTAGAGGAGAAGCACTCCTCCAAAAAGCGTGCTGGGCTCTAATATGGACCTGTCTGCTTGGATTATTTGCACCAGAGGCTTTGGCTGAGACTCCTGGTAAAGGCAGGGCCAGGCAGAGCTACTGGTGCTGCACTCACTCCCATCCTTGGAGCAGCTTATGGGAGGGAATTTTCTTTTCTTGAGTTGTTCCAGGCTTCTGCAGCTGGGAGAGAAGTTGCACTTACCCTGCCCTGAACCACAGCAGGCTGGTGTGAAGTGGAACATGGCATGTATCTGTCCCTGTATCCCAGCCCTGCACCCCAAGCCTGTATCCTGTCCCTGTATCCCAAACCTGCATCCCAAACCTGTATCCTGTCCCTGCATCCCAACCCTGTATCCTGCCCCTGCATCCCAGCCCTGTATCCTGTCCCTGTATCCCAGCCCTGCATCCCAAACCTGTATCCTGTCCCTGGATCCTGTCCCTGCATCCCAGCCCTACATCCCACCTGTGTATTCCTTGCATGTCGTCACTGAGTCCTGGCATTACTGGGCGTGTTTTCAGAACCTGTTTTTGTCACAATTTTTTTTGTGGCACACCTGAGGCGGCCTGAGGAGGCTGGGAAAGAGCTCAGGGAGGGAATGTTGGGCTCTGGTCCAGCAGCGCTGTGGGCTGGCAGCTGAGGGCAGGAATTCATAACCTCAGTGGCTCCCAGGGAGGGCACATCCCTGCCCTGAGCAAACACCTGCCTTCCAGGGCTTCACGCTGGTGCTTCTTTCACTGTCTCCTGATAAGCAATCGCAATGCTTGGAGTGACAGGGTGGAGACAGCTCTTAATCAGGAGCTGAGGGATTGGGGAGTGCAAAAAATTTCCTGTCCTGTTCCTCACTCCTCCATGTGGTTCCAGACATGCACACATGTCCATACATCGCAGAGAAACAAGTCCCACACATTCATTCTCCCCCTGAATGCTTCAAAGGCAGACTTCAACTGTGGCAGTAAATTTTCTGCAGACACATGACACAGACAGATTGTCGGGCTCAGATTTTTCCACTCTGTGCATTTAATTTGACTCAACAGTGTCGCCCCAGTTTCTGCAGATTACAGAGTCCACACTCTCAATCATTTCTATTGCTCCCATAAGGAGGGAATTTTGCTTTATTTCTTTCTCGTGTGCTTGCACCTGCTGTGTTTTATTGTCCTCTTTAACCCTTTCCCTGCCCGGGTGTGTTCTCGCGGCTCTGCTGTGCTGCAGGAGCTCAGGGCTGTTGGGTGCTGGCCTGGGAAGGCAGGCTCAGGAGGAAGAGAAGGGGAGGCAGAGCAATCCATGGCATTGTGCACGCTGATGCCCTCCTGGTAATCTAACCCTGGTTCTAAAAATGTGGATTCCATTTTTCCTTTGTAATGAGCAGTTTTGCCAATACTGTACTATTTTGTCAGGTACTCGAGAGCCCCCCTGGAGGAATGATGTCTTTTGACAATGGTGTCTGGCACTTAGTTTGCAAATCGATTTGTATTTCAAAACAAGAAGGAAGTAGGTTGGGGGTTGGTCACCACCTCAACTTTTTCATATTCTTTTTCTTGTGTCCTCTGCTTTGCCATGCAGTTAGAAAACCATTTTAATAGTCCAAGTTTGACATGGTCTTTTCTAATGAACCTATGGGGTTGTGTAAACAGCTTTTGAAGACTTCCTTTGAATTGTCACCTGATGGCTCCAGAAAGAAGTGACTGATGGAATGTGTCTTGACTTCTCTTGAAAAGTGGTTTTGAGATGTGTGATCTTGGCTGGGTTCAGAGCCATCGGAGCTGTCCCTCCCCTGTTCCTGCTCCTCTGCTGGAGGCATCCACACAGCACTGCCCTTGCAGACCAGTGACTCCAGAGGTTCTGGTTTGAAATTTATTTATCATCTCATGTGTGTTTCCTCAAAAGACTTCAAAACATTTTGTAAATTTAATTAATACTCATCTATCCCAATGTGTGACAAATTGAGGCATAAAAAGTTCAGCTTTTGTTCAAGATGAGAGGAGCTGTAAGTGACAACAGATCTCAGCACTCAACAGGCTCATCTTGTATTCCTTCCATAGCAACAATTTTTTACCAACTCTTATAAACATCTTCCCTCCTTTTATATTTCTTTTTTTTTCAATAAAACCAAAGTGTTGCCAGAGGTAAAATTCATTCTTAAGATTTCAGCTCTGTGTGAATGCTCAACAGTTTTGAAAATATGAAGAAACTGGAAAATGGAAATGGTTTTCAGGAATTGTCATGCACTTTCAGTCACCTTTCCCAGCTTCCAAGGGGTTTTGTAAGCTCTTTAAGACGTTCTAGAAAATGACCCACAAAATCCAGATTTCACAGCACTGCTTTCAGCATCAGGCTGTTACAAATCTTGGTTGCAGTGGGGTGATGCTGGCTGCATGCCAGACACCCACCAAAGCCACTCCATCACTGCCTTCCAGAGCTGGACAGGGAAGAAAATATAACCATAAGTTTATGAGTTAAGGACCCAGAGAGATCCCTCACTTATCACTGTCATGAGCAAAACAGACTCGAATTAAAGATATTAATTGAATTTATTGCTAACAAAATCAGAGCAGGATAACAAGTAAAATCAATCTTAAAAACACATTTTCCCTACCTCTCCCTCCTTTGTGGGCTCTCCCTCCTCCCTCCAGCAGCACGGGGAGACTGTAATGAGGGTTATGGTCAGTTTATCACATTTTCCCTCTGTTGCTCAGGGAGAGGAGTCAGAGTCCTTCTCCTGCCACACCATGGGAGACAGTTCTCCATGAAGTTCTCCAGTGTGACTCCTTCCGACCGACTACATTCTCCATGAACTCCAACGTGGGTCTTCCACAGGGTCAGTCCCTCGGGAACAAGCTGCTTCAGTGTGGGTCCTCCACAGGCTCACAAGTCCTTCCAGCAAACCTGCTCCAGTGTGGGCTCCTCTCTCCAGGGGTCCGCAGGGCTCTGCCAGGACCCTGCTCCATCCCGAGGGCTCACAGCCTCTCTCAGGCATTCTCCTGGTCTGGTGTGGGCTCCTCCAGGAACTGCAGGTGCATCTCTGCCCCCTGAGCCCTCCATGGGCTGCAGGGCACAGCTGCATCACCATGGACTTCCCATGAAATCTCAGGGTGATCCTGGCTCCGGTGCCTGGAGCAGCTCCTGCCCCTCCTCCTGCCCTGCCCTGGGTGTCCTCAGAGCTGCTCCTCCCCCATGCTCTCTGCTCTTGCCTGCACCCGATTACATCTGTGCCATGACTTTTCCCTTCTTAGACATTGTCCCCATCAACCCTGACTGTCCCAGCCCTGACCACCAGCAGGCCCATCCTGCAGCCATCAAGGATTGGCTCTGCTGGGCATGGAGGAAGCTCACAGAAACCACCCCTGTAGCCCCCTGCTACCAAAACTTGGCCCTGCAAACCCAATTAATGAATCAGTTAACATGTCCCACATACAGTGGGGTTAGGGTTTGACATCTGTGGGATGTGGGTGCCACCCTGACCCCGGTCCCTGTCACTGACAGCCAGGAGGCTCCTTGACAACCTGCCCTGGGCAAACAGAGCTTTGCAGGCGGAACCTCCGAGGTGCTGGGAGGTGGGGTCCGTGTTCTGGTGGAGGATTAAAGGCAAAGGATGGGGAATGCCCATTTCTCATCACCTGGAGAGGAATTAGTGACGAACAGAGGAATTGTGTAAGGAGGTAGGCTGGGAAGAAGGGAAGCTCACAGTCCAGAATAAAGAACCTTCATGAGATGCAGCTCTGGTGGTGTGGAAATTCCAAAATATGGCTGTATGTGCTCCCATGCTTCTGGAGCATCACTCAGATCCTCCTGGGATCCAGAACAGAACAGAAATGAGAGTTTCCTTGGGCTCAGCTTCCCGTTTTTCCGTACCCCATTAGGATTCATGGCTTTCTTCTCTTTCTTGCCAGTGTTTTTTGGTGGTGATTAGTTTAATTAGCACTGTGACTATCCATCCTGCTCCCTGGAGATCCCCAGCCTCAGATCCTGTTGTTGTGACTGCTGCAGTCACACACCAGAGCTCTGTGTTCCAGGCTGTGAATCGATCACAGCATCACTTAAACCACAATGTGGTTTTCCTGGAAATAGCTCAGCTCCCGTCATGGCTGTAAAGAGATCAGATGGGAAGGCAGCAGGAAAGCAGGAGCTGAACCCTGCGTTGGAAAGATGCGTGTGACAGTGGCGGTAGAGGTGTCAAATTGTCTCCTCTTTGCAGGTACAGCTTTCCCCAGGTGGTTGCAGGGATGTAAGCAGAAGGAAATGCAGGTTTGCTTGGGTGTGTTTATAACCCCTCATGAAATTCTCCTGATTAACCCCACGGCACCTTAGCTCCAGGTTCTCCCAGGTATATATTTTGAGGAAAATCCTTCAGTTCCAGACTCATGCAACCTTTACTGCTTCTGCTGACTTCAGTGTTGTTCCTGTAGGACATCCCAAAACTAGTCAAATGTTTCCAGAGAAGGAATTAATTATAGAGCGTTCTTCCCATGTTTTATGACATTAGCTGGAGTTCCCATCCAAGAACTGAAGAGCCCACATTTGTTTGATTATCCACTGCAATGTTTGTTTTTCTTCCCATCAGCCAGAAATGGGCTTGTCAGAGCCCCTGCCACTGCAGGGGCAGGGACATGTGGCCGGGAGGATGTGTGACAGTGAATGAGTGGCAGCAGTGTTAATCATCCCATCCACCATCCTGCCGACCTTCCTGGAGCCTCCCTCCAAGGCCCACTTTCCTTCTGGGTATCCAAAATTCCGTCAGCGGGGAGGGAAAATGATGTCTGCAAAGGTGCTAATTGCTCATGTTTATCAAAAGCCCAGGAGTCTGCAGAAAGGTGGGGGAGCATTTCCAGCTCGGAAAGTTCTCCCTGCCCAGCTGCTTCGGAGAAGTTGGCCAGGGTGATTTATGGCCCCATTCACCAGCAAATGCTTCATGCAGGGCTGAGCTTTTCTTTCAAAGCTGAGCATTTAGGATGGGGATGATGAGAAGTGATTGGCCTAGTACATGAGTCAGGCTCTAATAATGAACAAAACATGCAAATAGCCTTTTATAAATGACAAAACTGCAGAAAATTAGTGCTCCACATTTGGCTCCAGAAGAGTGAGAAAGCCAAGAGGAGCCCGCTCAGGTAAGGGAGGTTAGAGGGTAGAACTAATCCAGCTCAAGGCTGTATCTCAGTCCTTGTAGCACTGCAAGGTGTGGGAGAAGGATCACCCACAGCCAGGCTTTATCCAGAGAAGTCAGCAGCAGGAGGCTGATGGTTGTGGTGCTCCATCCTCCAGCTCTGCAAAATCCCAATCCTCTTCTGGCCACTGAGTGTCTGACCAATTCCATTTGAAGGTGACAACAACTCTGAATTTTGTAACAAAAGGATAAGGAATAGAAAAAGGGCAAAATTCATAAAATTTGAGTCTCCAGGTTTAAGGCATTTACTTGGCTGAATGAACTCCTGTAGGACTCACCTCTAGTTGAGGATACAGTCCTGGACACAACTACTAAAGTCTCCTTTGACTGCTGCTGGCTTAAGAGCACTCCCTATGCAAATACTCAGCAGGGGAAAGTTGGTGACTTTTTGCTGCAGGAAAGGTCAGGAAAATTTTCAGTTTTCTGAAAAGGCTTGGCCATCAAATGCTTCTGCCAAAGGCAAAAAGCAGAAATACATTTGCAAGTCTGTCAGACAAGGAACGTATTAATAGGTTTTTTAATACATGGAAGTGTTTTCAAGTCATCTTATTGTCATAAAAATAATATTTCAGCAGTTTATAACTCATGAGGACTGCTGAAGGGCTTTTGTTGGTGAGTTTGTCTTTTCTCCAAGAGGCTGTGAAGGATGTTTGGCTAAAAGGAAGATGTTCTCACTCAGTATTGCTGAGGAAGCTGGTTGACTGTGAGTGGAGTGTCAGGTTTGGGTGGGGGGACCCTCTGTGAGGAGAGGTCAGGTTTGGCCTGTGTTGGACTCACCTGGCTCTGCCTGGGCCAGGCTGACTCTGCAGGCTGCAGCTGAGCCCAGCACTGATGCTGGTGGCACCTCTGAAAAAGCAGATTTAAGAAAGGGCAAAGCCACTGGACAGGCAGGGAAGGAGGGAAAAAAGAGAGTGCTCATTTTAACAAGCAATAAATCAATTTTACCTGAGTTGAGTCTGTTTTGCCCATGACAGGGATGGGTCAGGGATTGCCCAATTTGCCTTGACCCGTTCAGGTGGTGGCAACTGTGTGATGCAACCGAGGGTGATCTCCAGTGGGGCAGGGTCCCCCTACTTTCTTTTCTGCATGACCAACGCATTGTAGAAAGATCAAGGTGAACAACCCCAGGCAGCAGCACAGGCTGGGGGGGACCTGCTGGAGCAGCTCTGCAGCGGAGGAGCTGGGGACCCTGGGGGACAATGAGCTGTCCCTGACCAGCTGAGTGTCCTGGGGACAAGGAGGCCAATGGATCCTGGGGGCATGAGGCAGAGCATTGGCAGCAGTCAGGGAGGGATCGTGCCCCTGTGGCCAGCCCTGGAGGCACCTCTGGAGTGCTGTGCCCAGCTCTGGGCTCCTCAGCACAGCAGGACAGGAGCTCCTGGAGCGGGGCCAGCGGAGGCTGCGCAGCTGAGCAAGGGCCTGGAGCATGGCCCATGGTGCCCAGGAAAGGCTGAGGGAGCTGGGGCTGCTCAGGCTCCAGAGGAGACACTGAGGGCACCCTAAGGAGCAGGGTCCGGTCCCTGCTCGGAGCTGTCCCTGCAGACAGGGACACCCAGGGCTGAGGGCTCCTCTGTGTGACAGAACTGAGGGATGGAAGGTACCAGTTGGCTCATCTTATCCACCCCCTGCCAGCAAAGGACTCTTCCAAAAATATCTTCCTAAGAATATTAATGAGTCTGGTTATAAACCACTTGCAGGTGTAGGACTGTGCTGCTCTCCTGGGGGAGGCTGTTCCCAAGTCTAATTAGAGTTTTGCTCTTGAGTAACTTTCCTTCTCTCGGAGCTTTACTGTCACTTTTATTAATGAGTTTTCACTTTAATGCTATGGTCCCTTTCTGATTTTCACTGATTCACACATCTGAGGACCACCAACCTTGCAGCTTGGCCCCTTCCTGGCACTCTTGTATTAATTTCTGCATTTTTCTCTACATTCTGTGTGAGAAAACCCTCCTGTGTTTGCAACTAAGGCAAAACATCTTTTAAATTTCTGGAATAACAAACAACTGGAAAAGGCTTTGGTACCTGACCCCAGAGCAGCTCTGATTTTCTCTGGTGTCCAGCCTGTGGCTTTTTTGGGGACCAGCAGGGCGTTGCTGCTCAGGCAGGCAGGCAGCATCACACTGCCCAGAAATCCCTGCTGGAGCCAAGTTTTCCTTTTCCTCTGCCCTCCAAGCAGAGGGATTATGCATTTATCTGATCTCCAATAAAGTGGTCAATGCCCTGGTGCTGCTGCCTGGTGCTGAGCTTTGTAGTGCCGGAGTAGCAGGACATTTGGGATTTTCTCCATCCCCCTGGGCCATGGGAAGCAGGATCTGTGTCAGGGCAGGTCCAGCCCGGGGTGCTGCAGCATTCCCAGCCAGCCATGCACGGGGAATGCTGATTATCGATGAAGTGAGGAGCGGAGCAGAGCCAAAGCACACGAGTGGAGAGAGGTCCAGCCACAAAGTGCACTCTGCTGTGCCAATGGAGTGCAGAGCTCCAGCCCTCAGTGCTCATTGCTGGCAGGACAACAGCAGGGAGAAAAACAATCCCTCAGCAGTAAATACGGGCAAAGCTTTCAATAGAATGGAAAAATACAGATGCATCTGCCTTAGAGTGTCCGAGCTCTCTACAAGAGCTGTTTCACACTCCCCCATTTCCTGCTGGCGTGGCTTTCCTAGAAATGGATGCTGTGTCCTCAGCCCAGAGCTCGACGGGGGCCTCTGGCTGTACTGCTGCTCCCTCACCTGCTTGGATGCCCCTTCCTTCCTGGAACTGCAGCAGAAATCCAGAAAAGAGCACTTCACAGAGCCCTTGTGAACTCTGTGGTTGAAAAGCCACGCAAATCGAGCTATTGAGTGTGTGGAGGCACTCACTGCTCTCAGTGTACATTTAATAAACAGGGTCATATAGGGTTAAAGTACTTTGAACCTTATAAAAATTTTTTAAACTTTTTTGGTTTCTGTCAAGTGGAATTTTTGATAAATGAAAACTGCGGAGTTACAAGAGCAGTCTGTTCTTGAAAATGATCAACTATTTCAAAGTATCTTCAGTCCTTTTGCCCTTCTTCTATTGACCTTTGAACCATGTGGCTGGTTGCAGTCAAGAGGAAGAGAAGTCATGGAGATAAGTTCCAGGTTCATCCAGGAGGTCCCAGCTGGAGCACAGAGCTGGAAGGAGCAGAGGGACAGCAGCGTGAGCTCGGCACTGTGGTGGCACTGAGACAAAAGTGTCCCTTTTGCCACTGCCTTTCCCTTCTCAGATTCCTTCTGGGTGCATGTTGGAATAAAGGGCAGGATTTTCTGGACAAAGACACCTTTCCCAGGGCTTTGCAGCACTCCAAATGCTTTCAATTTCAGGCAACTGCTATGAACAACAAATAACAGAGCACTCACCTGATCCGTTCTTCTGGGGCAGGGATTTTCTTGCTTTGTTTTCTAGTTCTCTTTTTGCCACTAGTAATTCAAAAAGATGCTTCTCCACAGCTGCTGTAACCACTGAAAATGATGGATCTGTCCTTTTCACTGTTCCTTTCCCCACTCCTTTCTGAACCCTCCTCTCTGCTGGTAACACTCATCTGTGTTGAGACTTTCCTTACATTTTGGCAGACCTTGGGAATTTCGGCAGCAATAAATTTAAATGGATAGAATTAAGAAAAAAAGACAGCTTTTTGGAATAGAGACCAAGGCTTTTTTTGGTGGTTTCCCCTTTTTGTTTCTTTTTCCAGATATATCATCTATGAACACTCACCTGGGACTGCTTTTATATAGAAAAAGATATCATGTGCCTAAATTTGCATAGATTGAACCTGGAATTAAAAGTAGATTTCTTCTCTGGCCATATTTCTCAGTTGTCTGTCCCAGAAAGGAGCACCCAAGATCATAATATGACTTGTCATACATTTATTTCCCTGGCCTTTCATTTGTAATTAACACAATATTTAGCATTTTGTTTACAGTAAACTCTTGGAATAGGCACGAAATGACCATTTCTGGCTTTTGCCTGATGTTCAGAAAGGCCCCATTTTTATGCACTGCTGGCACAGATCTGTTTTCTTGGGGTTACATTCCTTTGTGCCATCTGGTGTGCCCTGAGTGATCCTCCTGCGCCCCAGGCTGGCATTTTTGCTGCCTTTTGCCTCCCAACCTTCCTTCAGAAGATCCTCAGCAGGGAAACTCTGCCTGTCCCTGTGCACCAGGCAAGGAAAAATGCCCTGGGCAGCTCTGTGATCCCCCAGCAAAGCTGGAGACAGCACCTGCTCTATCCAACAGCTCCTGCTCCTGCCACGCCTCCCTCGGGGCTCTGGCCTCGTCCACTTTGCAGCAGTGCCAAAGCCAGGTCACTCTGGCTCCCTAGGGAGCCCCTTCCCTGCTCCAGCAGGTCTCACCAGCAGGAATATTTTCCAGATGTGCAGGCTGAGCTCTGCTCCTTGCTGTGCCCAGTGCCTCTCAGTGTGGTTTTCACATAAGATGTGTTTAAGCGAAAATGCTGCAGCCTGATAGGACCAAAGGAAATATTTTCACTGGTTCTGAGAAGAATTCATGGCTGAAGAAAACAAAAATACAAAACAACCCTTGGGAGAAATTGCTGTCCATGAGGACTTGAAAGCATGTGGAGACTGGCTCTTCTTCCCATGCAGAAACTGCACTCGTCTGGCTCCTAAATGTGGTGAGAAAGCAGAAACCTCCTGCCTGCACTGCATCTCCCAGGGTCTGTCCTTGCTTTTCATTCTGACACAACAGGACCCTCACCATGAGATCCAGTTTGATGTATTGCTATCACCTGAGCAGGGCTCATTTATTTGGGGTGCTTTCACCCTCATCCAAGGCTCTTACTGCCTGTGGGAAGGTCCAGGTGGTGTCTGGAGAGGAACAGACCAACCGCCCCTGTGAATGTGCTGTCCTGGTCCCGCCATGGCCACACTCAGCTGTGCTCCGGAGGTGCAGCAGCTGATTGTTGTTATCTGTGTGTGATGCTGATTTTTCCTGGGCTGCAGCTCACTGTGTGCTGCCTCTGGGCTGGGCTGTTGTGGGGATTAAAGGGATGGACTGGGATAAGCAGGACTAGAAGATGGAGATGTAGATTCCTGCCTCAGAGCCTCTCTCTTTGGCTGCTGGTTCCCCTTCGGGTTCCCTTAAAAAGCAAATCAGAACCTCACCCACCACGTTACCATGTGCATTGCAATCCTGAACCTGTTAGGGCTGGATGTACCTATTTCTTTGTATTTAGGGCTCAAATAGAAAATGTGACGAAGTTCTGATTCTGACTGGGAAGTCTCCTGACCATTTTCACCCTTCCAGAGGCCTGTGGTGTGCCAGGGGGACACTGGAAGTTCATGGACAAAGGAGGCATGAGGATGAAGATGCTGAGGCTGTGTTGAACATAGGAGAGCAAAGAGAGGGGCAGCTGTACACGGCTGTTGTTGGCGCCTGGAGTGCCCAAAGGGTGGGGTGAGGAGTGTGGAGCTTCCTGCCTCTCAAGGAAGTGTTGCTTTGTTTGATTTTGTCTTCATCCCAAGTGATCTTCAATCCCATCAGCACGTTTAATTAAGCACTACCCTAAAAAGTTGTATTTATCTATTTCCTCATCTCAGGATACTGAATTTGTACTTTACAGGATTGTTTGGTTTTTTGGTACTGATCCACCTAAAAATGACCCTCAGAAGAAGAGCAAAATGTGTGCTGGAATGGGAGGAAGGAGTTGTGATGCAATACTCAGAGCTCTGCAGGCTGCATCTGCAAACAGAAGCAGCAAAAACAACAGCCCGGCTCCTTTTGTGATATGTGAAGTGCAATTATGAGGTGAAATATGAAGCTGGTATCTTAATATCTTAACGATGCTGAATTTCTTTTCAAAGCTAAGCTGTGCAGAATGAATCCTTTCTCAATGGGCCATATGGAAAGGCACTTATCTAAACCCCCTTCTTAGTCCCAGGTGTGCTTTTCTGGCAAGAGCAAATCACACACAGCACTTGGAAGAGAACTTGAATTCCAGATGCGCAGTTTTAAAAGATGCATTTGCAAAAATATGGCTAAAATCGGCAATATGTTATTTTCCTACAGCTTCAGGGAAGTTATGGAACAGTTACCCGCTGTTCATAAGGGTCACAGCCCCAAAACACAGCTCCAGGGATTCCCTTCTCTCCTGTGTCACTCCAGTTTCATGCCAGCGTTGGTTTCCGAGGAGCAAGGCAGTCATGGGGAAGTGATTTCACCCCCAAGTGTTTAATGCCTGAGTGCTTTCCTTATGTCCTCTTCATAAATACAGAGAGACAGCAGAGGAAGTGTTTGTATTGACGTTGTTGATGGATCCAAGGGGGAAAGCAGCACTTTGCCTTTCAGTGCTCCAGGGGTGCAGCTTCTGGAGCTCCCTGGTGTGGGGAAGGTGGAGTTCCTTCCAAGGGGCTGGGAGAGCCAGAGCCTGCAGCAAAGCCAGCCTTTCCCAGGGGGATTGCTCTCCTTGGGAAAACCAGGGCTACCGAGTCAAGAGGTCAGGCCTGTCTTCAGTTCTTTCTTGTCTTGTTATCCAGTAAAATAGAAATCACAAAGATAAGTAAAGCCTGATGAAAAAAATCTTGAAAATCACTTAAAAATAATTTTAAAAAAAATCAGAAATAATTCCTGTCTACCAGGAATTTTGGTTTGGTGGAGACTGAAGTTGTCCCTGTCCACAGATCCATTGCAACACTGCCTTCATTCACTGTTTTGTTTTATAGCACCAAATCGATGTGGTTTTATCAGAACACTTGGGTGAGGTTGTTGAGCACTTCCTAAGTGCAATCTCTGGGCAGCATTTGGAAGCACAAAGGAAAAACCTAGTTAGACATTGAGACTGAGAGCTGCAGTGGCCTCCAGCTGTGGAGGGAATATTTCCTCTCAGATGCTGAGCAGAGCTCCCAAATTGATTGCAGTGACTGCTGTCAGTCAGAGGTGAGGTTAAACCTCACATCTGGCAGCAGCAGATGCAGCGGAAACCCTGTCGGTGTCTGCAGGTGATTTGGTGCAACAGGAGCACAACACGAGATAAAACCAGTTGGTGTTCAGGCCTTTAAACCTCCATATTTTGGCTTAATGTTAGGTTGGGATTAGTCTGGCTTCCTTCAAGAAGGAAGGAATAGGTTGCCCAGAGAAGCTGTGGCTGCCCCTGGATCCCTGGCAGTGTCCAAGGCCAGGCTGCACAGGGCTTGGAGCAGCCTGGGACAGTGGGAGGTGTCCCTGCCCATGGCAGGGGTGGAACTGGATGAGCTTTCAGGTCCCTTCCAACCCAAACCATTCTGGGATCCTACAATTTGCTTCAAAGCTGTAGAGGCGCTCTAAAGGGAAAAGCTCCTGTTACTATCAGTACAGTGGAGCCAGGTTCTGTGGTCTTGGAGAGAATTTCTAGAGTGGGAATCAGCAGGTGCAGGGTTTTTGTTTCATTCAGATGCTGGACGACTGTGTGGTTCCAGGGCAGGTTAGTAACTCAGAGCCTTTTTACCCCACCCCTCACAACGCCTTTGCTCTCACCATTGCACTGGGAGGACAATGGTGCACAGAGGCAGGGACAGAGTGCCAAACCCAAACCAGGTCTGGTTGCAAGATCAGATTTTAAAAAATTCTTACTTTTGTTAAATGAATATTAATTAAAAATATCCAGAGCAGAGTGGGGTAAAATAATTCATGTTCAGTGCTTGTGGCAGTGCTCAGGAGTGGTACTGGAGGAGGGCATTTTATGGAGGTTCTGACTCTCTAGGTCCTTACTGGCCTCTGTGGCTGGTGGTGACTTGGTGAAGCGGCACAAAGCAAAGTGAGGGGACACCAGAGGACGAGGACAGTGTCACCTATGCCAGAGAGCAGCTGCCAGCTGCTGCCTGCAGCTGTGGAAGGGCTGCAGCTTTGCGTCCTGCCCTCAGACAGAGCTGCTCCCCTCAGAAACCACACCCAGCCAGGCTGCACTTCCCTTGGTGCTGGCTCCCTCCATCCCTGGGTCAGCTGAATCAGCAGGTGGCTGCAGTTCCAAAGGCATGAGCAAATTCCTGCAAAAAGGCTGAGCAATAACTTGTATCTTGAGATGCTCTGGAATATCTCCAGTTGGTTCAGATGATGGGATGGCCTCCAGGAGCCAAATACTCAGCTAAGTGATTCAGAGAAACCTGATGAACTCCATATACTAATAACATCAAAATATCACAGAAATTGAATGTCTGACTGCCTTCAAGTCATTTGAAGCTCCCAGTCCTGTTATATTTATGAGACCATGCTTAGTGAGGCACCAAGAAGACTCTCCATGAGTCCCCTCCCATCCAGAGCAGCAATATCCGCACAGGATTTTGTACAAGAGATCAGGCTTTGCTGTTGGCAGAGCGTGTGAGTTCTGGCATGATGCAAAAGTAATTTTGGTTTAAAATCCAGCTGTTTTACTGAGTGAAGATGCACTGAGTGAAGTGACAGAGCATCAGAGGGCTCTGTCCCACACTGTAGGAGGGGCACGACCAACATGCAGCAGAGGTGATGCTGCCAGGAGTGATGAAGATCCCCTTCACAGCAATGAGACTATCCCAGAGTGGTTTAAGGAGCAGAGTTCTGGTTAGATAATCTCTACCAAAGGAGTGCAAGTGCAATGGAGATCCCCTGGGTCCCCCACACATCAAGGGCTGCTTGTTTTCATCACTATGTCCCAATGCCCAGATGAGCGTGATTGCTGCCGGTCTTTCACTGGCATTTTAAGGTTCCTTTCCCCAGTTTTGAAAAAAATGCCTTTCCTGAGCCATCTCAAAAATCCTTCACTTTTTCTCTTTGTTTGGTTTTTTTGTTTCTTACACATCGAGTAGCCTGGAGACTGCAAGGCACTGATTCCCAAAGAAAAATATCTCTGTTGCCCAGGCTCATAATTTATAGAATGGCTTTTCTGACCAGTTGTGTTTTCCATTTAATGTATTTTCTGTTTTTCAAATCTACCCCTTCCAAGCGGAAATGCGGTACTCCTCAGAGCTGTGGTGGGGGAACGCTGCTGAGAGCTCAATTTAGAGGTCAGGGGCCTGGGGGCCGGAGTGTTCCTTTTCCTTCTGCTCTGAAAGAGGCTGGAGACAAAGGTGAGGAAAGGCAGGGGAGATAAATGCCGTAAGATCATAAACAGCCCCGCGTGTGCAATCCCAGGGCTGTGTTGTGCTGTCCGTCAGCACGGTGTGCTCATTACTGCTCCCGCCAAACCCTCCTGAGCCGCCATTTCCCAGCAATCATCAGTTCCTGTGCACAAAACCAAACGAGGTCAGCCTTGCCATTTCCCTGCAGAGCTTGCCCTGGGAGGAAGGCAGCGTGGGGCAGGTGCCAGCGGCCATGCCATGGCAGGGGCTCCTGGGGTGGCTGTGTGTGCCCTGAGCCACACACCCGTGTCCTGCTGTGCCCCACGCCCCAGGCCTGCAGTGCAAGGAGCAGCAGTGCAGGAGGGCTGTGGTGAGCCTGCAGCCCCTGCTCCTGTGCACAGCCGTGCTTCTCCTCTCCATGCCCGAGGCACAGCGAGTACAGCTGAGCTCGAGGCAAAAGTGCTGCTGCTGCTCTGAAAGTTGCCAAATTGGACATCAGCAAAGCCCAGGTCAAGTTACTGGAGCTTTGGGTTCCTAATAAATGAATGTCTACCCAACAAAGATAAACTAGGGAATCCTCTTTGTTTGCATGGCCTGTTTTACACTGGCACCTCTTTTACTTGGATTAACAAGGCATGGAATGACTTTTGCTAATTAAGCCAAGGCCGTCTGGCTCCATTACAATGCCCATGCAGGCTTGAAGCTATGGTGCAGGAGAGGGCACTTTCCACCAGACCTGACTGTGCATTGTGCCTTGGAAAGCTCAGTGTGTGCAGAACCCAGAGTCGCCTGAAGGACACAAGCGCTAAGATATGACTGCAAGGCCTCCACGTTGTGGCTCTTGCTCCTCACGCTGCTCCTGCTCCCTGATCTGCTGATGGCAAAACAGCCAAGCCAGCTTTGCTTTTAGGGGCCATAGCTATGGCTCTGCTCCATTTTAGCATTTCCCAAGAGCCTAAGCAAGGCTCAGCTCTAAGAATGAGACTTGAGGGCTGGCTGGGATATGGGGAGTGGGATGGGAAAGCATCTTCCCAGTAAAGGCAGGACGTTTCCCAGAGCAGCACCAATTCTGCAGAGTTCCCCATTAGTACAGGGGCTGTCAATCCAGTTCTGCACTGAATGCTTGCAATTAATAAGCATTTTATGTGGCTGGTAAACAGAACTGATAAGGAAATTAATTTTTTTTCTATATGAAAACAGTAGAAGGGGTTTTTTTAAAGTCAATAAGGTTATGTTTTTTTATAAAGGAAAATGTTTCATTGTGATTAAATTAACATTTTCAGATTAAAAAAATTACATTTGAATATTTAAGATACAGTTGTACTTGCCACCTGAGAGGTATGGTGTAATATGATGCTGTTTTTCTGTTAAGAGCAACTGCTAAATCCTGAATCACAGGATCCCAGAATGGTTTGGGTTGGAAGGGACATTAAAGCTCATCTCTTTTCAAACCTCCTTCCATGGGTGAGGACACCTTCCACTGTCCCAGGCTGCTCCAAGCCCTGTCCAGCCTGGCCTTGGACACTGCCAGGGATCCAGGGGCAGCCACAGCTTCTCTGGGCACCTGTGCCAGGGCCTGCCCACCCTTATTATAAAGAATTTCTTCTTAGTATCTAAACTTAACCTACTCTCTGACAGTTTGAAGCCATTCCTCCTCGTCCTGGCACTCCATCCCTTGTAAATTATCTCTCTCCATCTTTCTTGTTGGCTCCTTCAGGCTCTGCAAGGCCACAGTGAGGTCACCCCAAAGCTTCTCCTCCCCAGGTGAACAATCCCAGCTCTCGCAGCCTTCCCTCCCAGCAGAGCTGCTCCATCCCTCTGCTCATCCTGGAGCCTCCTCTGGACTCTCTCCAGCAGCTCCAGCTCCTTCCTGTGCTGGCCCAGGGCTGGGGCAGCTCTGCAGGTGGGGTCTCACCTGAGAGGCAGAGGGGCACAATCCCCCCCTCCCCTGCTGCCCACGCTGGGGCTCAGCCCAGGGCTCGGGGGGTTCAGGGTTGGGGCAGGTCCAGCTCTGACCCACAGCACCCCCAGGTCCTTCTCCCAGGGCAGCTCCAGCTGCTCATGCCCTGGATTTGTGCTTGGGATTGCCCAAGACACTGCTCCAGCCCAGCATGGCTCTTTGGCAGAACTTGTTCAGGACTTTCTGTGCCATGGCTCCATAAGGGGCATCCAGATCTGACTATGGAGGAACACAACTGCAGAAAGGGCAGCAGGATTTTCCTGGATGAAAATGCCTGGGATGGGAGTTTCACACTCTTCCAAGGCCCTGCACAGAGAGGAATTTCTGATCAGAGACAGATACATGTGGTTCACTCCCCTCCATGTTTATCAGTAAGTCACTCCTTATTAATTTTTTGGGACAGAGCTGCAGCACCACAGCCCCATCATGGCAGAACCAGTGAGTTCTGCCAGCCTCGAGAGCCCAGCGTGTAGAGAGCTTGTGACAGATGAAGTATAGAAGACGGAAAAGAGCAAAACCCAACATTTTTATTATTATTTTTGCTAATGGTCTCTGAGCTTTCAAGACCTAATTTTTTTCTTCTCTTTAAAACTTTCCTTTACAGCAATGAGGAATGGGAATATGTATGTTAGGAAAAAAAGAAAAAGAGAGATTTGTTGATAAACACATGAATCCAGGAAATGGGGATTTAAGCCGTAATTTTGATGAAGTGCTGCTTACTGTACTTTGTGAAAATACTCCCTTTATAAATTGATGTTAAATAAACAGCACAAAATACTCATTTTTAAGGACCCTTTACATAGTCAGCCAACTATTAAAAACAGCTTAGGGCAAATGCAGACCAGTCCCACTCCGTAATTTTTTGACTGATCATTCCTGACAGCTGTGTGGGAATCTCTGGGTCTAGAGGGGCAGGTTCACAAGAAAAGATCAAACACTGAAGGAGCTGGGCCAGAACAGTGGCTAAAGCTTGGTTTAGCAGGTTCGAGGGATTCTACTTGCACAACCACCCGAGAGAGAGGTGGAACTGTTTCAGAGGGTTCAAGGAATCCCTTACTGCACCCAACTGTGTCTGAGTTTCCTACCCAGGAGGTCTCTTAGACACTGAAATGGTTTTTCCAAGTAAAAGGTAGCTGGATCACCAAGGTTTGAGTTACTCCAAACTAGACAGGATCAGGCTCCTGTGAGAGCATGGCACCAGGAATAATTCTGTCAAGAACCAACAAAATGAATGACCTAACAGGGCTCTTTTCCACTTCTGATTTTCAGCACTTGAAACGCCGTGGCTTCTGCTGCTCCCACACTGTGAGCGGGTGCTCAAGGACTGAAAAAAAAACCCTACTGAGCCTGGCTTACAACCAGGGCTCATCCCTGCAGCAATACTGGAATAAAACTGCACAATGGGGGTTGTTATGGTTTCTTTGTCTGGATTGTTGAATTGGGATCAAAGCCTCACTGCAGTGAGCACTGTGCCCCTGCACATGGAGGGACTGCTGGCCCCAGGCACCCAGGAGAGAGAAAGGAAAGAATAAAATCACTTCCAATGTATTCGTTGCGAACCCTGAGCAAGAACAAAAGCCACGTGAGACTGCGCCTGCCTCCTCTCCCACCCCACCCAGCTACCTCCCACTGTACCACCATCACCACCAGCAGAGCGCCCTGGCCACATGTCTTGGTTTGAAAGACAGGTGTCTGCCAAGGAAGGCAGGAACCTCCCCTGGAATAGGGAATATGACTTCTTTTCCTTCGGAATTGTTATAACTTTGAAATCAAGGGGCTCACTAGCAAGAGATATGAGAAAAACTGAATAACAGCTCTTCACTAATATTTAGAGCAAGGCAATAACACAGAAACAAAGGTTTAAATAGACAAGGTCAGAATACAACCTGCACCCTGTTAGGGTGGTGCTGGCAGTGCAGTTCAATGGTGGCTGCAGTCCCGTTGGAGTGATGGATGTGCTCTTGTTGAAGTGGTGATCTTGTGGAAAGGTCTCGTCGGTCTCTAGAGGTCCAGTGGTGGCTCTTGAGCTCTTCTCCTCTGGGAGTCCAGTGGGAAAGGTACCCTGGTGTTCCAGGGTCTCAGTTTATGTGCAGGTGGGAATGTTCAGTTCCTCCCCTCTGGGCAGGGCATCTCACAATGTGCTGATGGAATCTGTGAGTCACTCCCGGAGCCCTCGATGGCCATGAGCAGAGATAGCCCCGATGGTGTTAGCAGGGCTGGGTCATGCTGAACACAAAGAACACTGCCCCACCTGTTTTTAACAGCTTATGGAGAAGGTAATAGAATACATACTTTTGGTTACACCTTCCATGTAACCTAAGACACCAAGCATTCCAGGCCCTGGCCTGGAGTTCTAGCACCAGAAGCTCTGAGCAGCCACATCTACAAAGAGCTGTAAGTACTGCCTTTTTTTAGGAACAGCCTTGTTCCAGAAATATCATTTTTCTCTGAACAATGGCCTTCAGGACATTTCTCAATGGTTTTCCTGTCTCTGTCTCTCCCACACACATGGATGTAAGTCGTGATAACTCAGAGAGACATAAACGTGTGTTCCCATGAGGACTCTGTCTCCGCAGGATGTGCATCCCAGCAAGGCAGGTCCCACGTGCCAGCACAGCTGCCATCACGTGCTCTGAAAACCCCCAGTTTCCTTTTCCCAGTATCATGGTTGGACCCACAGCCCTCAAGGGGCCTTTGCTGGACACCCAAGAGCAGCCAGACCCCGAGTGCCATGGAGAGTGGAGCTGCTGGGACAGACACACAGCTGAACATGCACCCCAAACAACCCACAGACAGTGGCAAAATCTGCCTCCCAGCTGGGAAGGAGAGCTGAGAGTAACCCAAATGAGCTTGCAGTAAGAGTATGAAGAGCTCAGTGCTTTCTGGGTGCATCATGGACATCATCCTTGGCACTGTCTTGTGGATCACAGTGGTGCAGACACCCAGACAACCAATTTTCCTCAGGGTTTTTCAATATTGAAGCCAAGCTTTTGGCGGTTTTTTAGCAGGGCAGACGAAGTTGTTAGATATTTCAAGAAGAACACAGGTAACTGTTGGGCACAAAATCATAGGCAAATTTTTACACTTAAAAGAAAGCTGGAAACAAGATTAAACGTACATAATATACATACAATGTTTTCCCACCCACTCTTGGATGAAAGCTTAGAGCTTTTCTAAAACTTTTTTACCACACAGGTACTCCATATAGGTTTGCAGACATCAAAGAGCTGTAAGGATTTGAAACATCTCAGAACCTGTGGGTAATAATTACATCCTGAAAGGGTTCACCCATGTTTGCAGATAGGGAAATGAAGATATAGAGGGCCATACACTTCCTCGTTTACTCTGTCAAATGGAATTACAGGAGCAATGATTTTGGCTCAGAGAAGTTCAAATTATTTGCTTTAAGGTCACAGCAGAAAATCAAGGATGGAGCCAGAACAGGAACTCAGGAGTTTCCAGTCCTATTTGTAATCCACTTGATCATCCTGGCTTTATAATTTGTCACGGAATGAATGCTCAGGGCTCCTGTTAGTGCTCACACACCCCTTCTGACATGGATTTATTTCCTTCTAAAGAGCTGATGCTGCCACAGAGCGGAGAGCACGCCCAGCATTCCCACAGTCCCCCTGGTACAGCGACTCCATCCTGTGCCCGTGTGTGAGTAAAGCTCCCCGCTCTCTTCACAACTGGCACAGCCTCTAAGCCTGATCATCACATCCTGGCACTTTCTCATTCAGAAATCCACCTTCTCCAAGAATTACCTGCAAAGGAAGGCTGTAGGGTCATAATTACCTGTCCAGCAAAGTGACACTGATGATCATAACCCAATCAGCCAATGCCCAGAAAATGAGTGCACCAGTTTGACAGTTGTATTCCCTGTCTGATGATACCCTCATTACAAATGCTGACTATTCAACCACTTTTTCCTGGCAATAAAACCTTGACACAAGCTTAGGAAATCTACTGTACTCGTAAGAAAAGTGAGGTAAGAATATGTTTCCATTTACTCTCTGAAAGAAAACAAAAACAAATGACCTGCTACTGAATGTTCTTTTTATTCAGAAAAATAAATCAGTGGCAGTCGTTCTAATTTATGTTTCGCTAACTTTTCCTTGAGATTATTTAAAAGAAAAAAATGGCTGTTTCTATGGTTAGCTGGGAGAAAATGAAGGACTTTCTGGTCCTGTTTATTCTTGTTAGGGACTATAAACTTCTACTTCTTGCTGTGTTCGAGCCTCTGTGAGCTCTTTCAAATTTCAATGATATTCCATAAATTAAATTTCAGAAGAATATAGTAAATTATTAGTGACAACTTCATGTTAGAAAAGAAGGGGCAGGGAGTAAAACTCATCTGGGCTTTAAACTCCTACTAAATCAATATGTTTCAGTTTCCTTTTTCAATTAAGTCAATGCCAGAATTCTCTTTTCCGCTCTTTAGGAAAAAAATTGAAAGCAGACATAAAAAATTGAAACAGAGGAGAGAAAACAAAATAAAAGTTCATCCTATACAGCTTCTGATGCATTGTGAAGAACGAATGGATACTGAGAGATCATCTACAGGGTCCCAGTGCCTTTCCAGAGGAAACTTGGGGGAGGAAAAGGCAGAGGATGGTGATGCTCCTGCAGGACAGGGGGAAAGGAACTGCAGCCTAAGTCAAACCAAGAAAAGAACGAGATCCTAAGTCAGACAAAGAAAAACAAAAGAGAAAGTAAAATTGCATTCTGAACAAATAAAAGTTACACAGAAAATAAAGTCGCTTCTTCACTACTATAGACAGTCATAGGAGAAAGGGGGAAGGTTTCAGACTAAAAGAGGAGAGATTTAATGAGGAAGGTAGAAATTCTTGGCTGTGAGGGTGGGCAGGCCCTGGCACAGGTGCCCAGAGCAGCTGTGGCTGCCCCTGGATCCCTGGAAGTATCCAAGGCCAGGCTGGACAGGGCTTGGAGCAGCCTGGGACATGGAAGGTTCCATGGCAGGGGAGATGGTTTCTAAGGTCCTTTCCAATCCAAACCATCCCATGATTCTGTGATTATGCAGCAAAGGCCTTCCAGTTGCGGTTTGATGTGAGTCCCTGACTCGCAAGGATTCTTCCTGCCACACACAACTCAACTGGAACACAACCCCACATGTTGGGACACACGGAGCAACTACCCAAAAAATCTCAGAGTGGCAGTGGGAATACTGATCACACAGACCTTCTAGAAAAGCAGGGAACTCACGGGAATCAGCAGACAACAGTTCCTTACTCTTCCCCAAAGCCATGCCTGTGTTTCAGCAGAGAAGGTTGATGATCTCTTGTTGATGATCTCTTGTTGATGATCTCTTGTTTATGACCTCTTGTTCCAGTGGAAGAGCAGTCAGGACATGAAGCATGAGACTGTAACGAGAATAAAATACCATTATCCAGTGGGAGGACTTGTTTAAACACATTATTGATGTAAGCCTGGAGCTCCTCCCGAGGGCAGCGCAGGGACAGCTCCGAGCTCTGCTCTGGGACAGGGACAGCTCCAGGGAACGGCTGGAGCTGGGCCAGGGCAGCTCAGGCTGGAGAGCAGCAAAGGTTCTTCCCCAGAGGGTGCTGGGCACTGCCCAGGCTCCCCAGGGAATGGGCACGGCCCCGAGGCTGCCACAGCTCCAGGAGCGCTTGGACAGCACTGCCAGGGGTGCACAGGGTGGGATTTGGGGTGTCTCTGCAGGGCCAGGAGCTGGACTCAATGATCCCTGTGGTTCCCTTCCAGCTGGGGATATTCTGTCATTCTATGAATTTATTTTAAATATGTAACTGTTCCACCTTCAATGGAACTGAACGCCCCATTCCTTAGAGACTTTGCTCTAGCCTCCAGTTTATATTTTGTGCAGACGCCTTTTTTCAGCCCTTTTTTCATCCTTCTCTCTGTCCCTTCACTGTGGACAAGATCTAAAAATTTCTGAAGTCAGGAAAGATCTTTTGTGACTAACCAGAACCACTTCTTTTTGACATTTTTCTATTGATAGAAGATAAAATATTATGAATAAAATATTTTCGTCTGAGAGCACTTTGGTAAGAATAATTGAAGCAGCCAAATGAGTTGAGTTCATTTTCAATAATATGCATATTTGTCTATAAGCATTTTTTAAGGTTTTTTTTACCTTCTGGCTTGGGTTTGGTTTTTTTTTTTTCAAGAATATAAATTAACATGTATGCAGCTACAGGAAAATCAATTCTATGTTACACACACGTAGAATTCTATGTTACGCACATTTTGGATATTTGAAAGTGAGCAGTATTAATACAGCTTCCATCTCCAAACTGCTGGTTGAGGCTGCTGTCCCACACTTCCCTACATTGCTGTGGGACAGCACAGTTTTGCCTTTTGATGTCACTAACAAGAACAACTCCTCTGCACTTGCAATTGAATAAGGTGAGACTGAATTAGGCCACACCTGAAATTCAGCAGGGCAAAATATATCTATACACAAATCTTTCATAAAGAAACTGGAAAATGGATCTATTGCCTCAGGGGGCTCCAAAAGAGCTGGAGGAGGACTTTGGACAAAGGACAAGGGGGGATGGCTTCCCATTGCCAGAGGGCAGGGTTAGGTGGGAGATTGGGAAGGAATTCCTCCCTGTGAGGGTGGGCAGGCCCTGGCACAGGTGCCCAGAGAAGCTGTGGCTGCCCCTGGATCCCTGGCAGTGTCCAAGGCCAGGCTGGAGCAACCCATCCCCAAGGAAGGGTATGGGTTGAAATGAGCTTTAATGTCCCTTCCAAACCAAATCAGTCTCAGATTACAAGATCTCGGCCCTGCAGGTGTGGTTTTGCCTCTCCAGCAGAGCCAGCGTTGCACAGAGTGGGACAGGAGCAGAACTCCAGCACCCAGGACAGGGGCTGAGGGGCACCTCCCGTGGAAGAGAGAACAAAATGTTCTTGATATTTCATAAGTAGTGTGAGTTTCCTATTCAGAGGAGCCTTGATAGAGCTTTCACAGTAAGCTTTGTGATTTTAGGTATTACACAGGGAGGTGTAACCAAGCAGAAAGCAGGGCATGGTTTTGAAATGCTGCACTGGACCTAAGCATGCAGAGGTTCAGTCCTTTGCATTTCCAAAGGCTGTCTGGGAACTCAGGAAAATTATTTCATTTCCCAGGTATTCCTTTTCCTTCTCAGCCTGGATTCATCCTGGACCTCTTGGCTGCGGTTGCTGTGTAGTGACATTCTCATTGAGCCTTGCCTTTTGCTGTGCTCAGGGCTCGGGGCAGCCCTGTGGCATTCAGTTAATGTGGCACAGTGTGACCCCAGCCTCTCCTGCCACAAGTAAGAAGTTGGCTTTTAGGATGTTTCCTTATGGCTAAATTGTGTGAGAGTCCCCAGCAGACCCAAAGCAAAGCAGCATGGCCTGTGTAGACAACCAAATCCACCAGGGTCGTGTTACATTTCTGTCTTGAATATTTCGAATCACTTTCTCATGAATAATGTCTGTAGTGAACTTGAAACTTATTCAGTGAAGTGCTTCTGCTATCAAATTATTTTAAAAGAGTAGCCTAAGTGTAAATTGCCCAGTAGAATCTGAAGGAACCACCTCTGTGCAAGAGGGCTTTGCAAAGACCTTTGCAGCAATTTATCCCCAGCTGAAGTTTGCAGAGGCAAGCTCTGATTTCCAGCAGGGGAGGCAGAGCTGCAGCTGCGATTGCAGCAGGGTGTGGGCGCTGCCTTGCGCCAGGTCTCGACTCTAAAAACAGTCACCTGCTGGCCTGCAGGAGCTCAAACAGCGATCTGTGGGACACGAGAAAGCCTCGGAGCAGGGGATGGATGGTGGGAGCAGAGGGCAGCACCAGGAGCAGCATCAGGCTGGGGATGGGCAGCAGGGCTGAGCCCTGTGCCCCAATGCGCACAGGAGCACGTGGGAAATGACGACTCCGTGATTTTACCTCAAAACTATGTGGACTTGGAAGCAATGCCATTTTCTTTCATGCATCTTTTATCTGAGAGTTGGCACGTTGTGTTGTGCATAGAAATTAAGAAGATGACTTGGGGCTCTCTTCTGTCATCGCTTACATGGTGTGTAACTCAATATTTTGTTTATTTATGGGAAAATTCTTTTCTGCAGCTCCATAAGGATTGTGCGAGAGCAAAGGAAGCATGAGGAAGGAGAGGGCTGGCCCTCTCCACCCCAGAGTGAGAGCACTGAAAAAATAAAACCTGGCACCCAGGCTGCAGCTGACTGAAAGCATCTTTCAGTTGTGCATTAAAGCCAACGAATCCCTGGCCTCATCTCTCCCAGCTTAGCCCAGCATCAGCCAGCTCCCCACAAGAGTGGGGGTCATAGCAAAATAAACCATGTGTGTATGAAGAACTCGGATCTGTCAGCTCAGAAACCAATAGCCATTAGAGTGTCTTGTATCTGATGATTGCCGCACATCGCTCTCCTGTCCCCTCTTGGCTTTAAGTGGTCCCTTGTAAAAGCAAGAGAAGCTGTCCAAGTGTCTGGGGGAGGGTACAAAAGGTAAAACCCATCCTCTTTGCCCTCCATTTGTACACCCTAATGCAGCTGAGAGCAGCACAGAGCTCCGTGACTGCAGCATTTTCCTGGGGTTTGGATTATCCTGCTTGAACGTGTCCTTTCCCCTCTGCAGCTGAGAGCGTCTGGTCTCTCTCTGGGTACATTCCTGTCACAAGGCCGAGTTCTGCACTGAATGTTTAAGAGAAGAAAAGTGTAGTTAGGGATGCCAAATTATTCCAGGTGGTTAGGTTATATTTCTAGGCACAAGGCTGGGCTGGTTGATAGTCTTTGAGTGTCACAGGCAGACTAGTAGTGACAGAGGCACTCTGCAATTCCTGCCTCATTTTTGTCACTGCTTGTAATGTTGGAGGATTCACACATAACCTTGGGGGGATGAAATGTTTTGGCTTGGTAAAAAGGCTGATACAGGCAAGTCACAAAATCTTGAGCTCTGAAGGGAACATTGACTCCACAAAGAAAGAAAAATATTTATTTAAGAAAAATGTTGCCTAGAATTTTCTTGTCTGAAAGAAGCTTAAGGAATTTGACATGATGGGGTCAAAACCATCAAGAAAAGCAGGTCATGGACAGAAGAAGGACAAAGAAGCCCCTTCCTAATGTCATTCTTAGTCCACCTGCCCATGCTGCTACCTTTACTCACAGGGGACTACCACAAGCCATCAGCCACTAGAAGCACTCTGTCAAACCCACAGCAATGTTTTATGAGAAACAAGTTTTCATTTTTAACCAGCCCAATCCTATAAACTTTGAAGAGATGGGTTGTTTTTAAAGTAAAATACCTAAATGAAATAGGTGTTTCAAGGAAGCCAGGGTAGTTTGATGTATGGGAAAATGCAAAGGTGCAGGTGACTTGCTGAAGGTGCTGGAAAGAGCAGAGGTGACTTTTTCCAAATTCTGTTGAGGATTTTAGTCTCTGCAATGATTTGGAGTTGGTTGTTTTTTCTGCAGATCCCCCATAAATATCTGAGTTTTCCAATGCCAAGCCAGGTCTTGTGCTTGCAAAGGGCACAGCTCTGGTGATGTCAGTCTGATCATTTAAAGAGTTTTGAGATTATCAAAGCATCCTTCACTGGTATTCGTTATTTATGTATTTGAAACATACCTTTACACCAAGGAAAGGTTTATGAAGTAGATTGGATTCGTACTTCAGAACTGTGGATTCGTACTTTCCAGAACAGTCTAAACCTCCCTTTTTTGAGGGTGACCATTTTGGGGATCTTTCACCATTATTTGTGTCCTTCCACTTCAATATTTTTAAAAAAGAATTTCTCTCTTCTGTGAGCTCTCCCAAGACTCTTCCCTTGCCCCTGTATTTCCCACATGTGCAGGGTGTGTGTAATAAGTTTCCAGGAGTCTGATACACACCCAACAGAGACAATCTCATGTGTATTTATTACCTTCCTCTCCTGTGTATTTATTTACATCCTCTCCTGCATCATGCTCTGGTTCTGGTGCCTGTGTGGTTGTGGATCCCTGAATTGTGATGGACGTGAGGACTTGCCTGTGCTAGGTCCTCATCCTTTTCTGCCAGCTAGACACCTGGGATTGACTCTTTCCTCCCATTCAGCCCAGAAAAGCATCAACAAAAACCATTCTGCAGGGAATGTGGAAAAGCTGTGAGGGAGTTGAAGTCACATTAAATTTTCAGTAACATTCCTAGGTCCTCTTATTTTTATTTTTTAACTCTCCAACATTCTTGAAATACAAATTTTTTTTTTGGTTTTACATTGAAGTTGGAGTGTAAACCCCTTTCTTCTTTCTTTTAAGCTTTAAAACTGTAAATCTGAGGATCTAGACTGCATCCCCTGTGCAAGCAACGGTGCAGGAGCTGATGGTGCCACGTGGCTGAGGTGTGGGGGTCCTTCAGGACAGCACACAGAGGCTCTGGGCTGCTCTTACTGCCTTGGGTGAGCACACAGGCTGTGAAGAGGCCTGAGGTTTCCGTGGATCAGGAGGTGCATCCCATCCCTGCTGAGCACAACCCCTGAGCAGGTCAGGCTGAGGCTGTAATCACTGCTTCCAACAGGAGCAGTGGCTGGAGAACACATCTCCGTGTTTGCTCCATCCAGGTTAATGCAAAGCACAGGGAAATGAGGGAAAAGATGCAGTGGGGTGGTCCATGACCCATGGTATCCCTGCGCTGGTGCCTCTGAGGAGCAGCACAAGGCACAGAGGCAGCCACAGCACAGGGTGTGCAAGCAGGAGCAGCTCCAGAGCAGCTTTTTGTGCTGGGAGCTGTCCTGTCAGCTCACAACTTCATGGAGATTTCCAAATTTCTTATCCCTATGACCCCTCTGTCATTGGAGCAAATGACAAAACCAGATTCTTGGCTTTACTGGGGTATTATTCTGAGTTATTACTGCAGGGGGGTGGGGGGGAATGGTAATAAATTACATGAATACAGACACCCCTGTATTTCTTCACCCCCATTCAAGGCATGAAAGTATTTATACTAAAGATGTGCCATTTATCAAGGATAAAATACAGCTGAGGCAAGCAGGCAGAGAACTCAGAATGTGTGATGATTGGACATTGGCAGGGCTGCCCAGGGAGGTTTGGAGTGCCCATCCCTGGAGGTGTCCAGGGAAGGGCTGGAGGTGCACTCAGAGCTCTGGGCTGGGGACAAGGTGGGGATGGGGCACAGCTTGGATTCCATGGGCTGGGAGGGTTTTTCCAACCTCAGTGATCCTGGGATTCTGTAAACACACACCTGTGGCCTATGGCCCCCACCAGAAGTGTAAGGGTATTATTTCTGAATCAGTGCACACGGTTTTTACCCACCTGATGCAGGAATCATTCTAGAAATCTGCTTTCCCTTCCCCTGTTTTGTTTCCCGTGGATGCAGCTTGTGCAGTGAGCAGTGCAGCCCCCCAGAGCCATCAGCCTCTTCTGATCCCACAGCCCCTGGGGCACCTGATGGAGAGCTTGGACCCTTGGGCACAGCGAGGAGATGTCAGCTCTGTCTCCAAAAAGGACGTGATTTTGCGCTTTTGATCATTTCCTTTTTCCAAGGAAATAACTCAGCAGACAATGTGCTCCTATTTGCCCCTGGGCAGCTTTATGGTGGGGCTGTAAAGCTCAGCACCCCATTCCTTTAGGGAGTGTGTCCTTGGGACGCTGTTTGGCTGCTGGCTTCTGATAGAGAAGGTAAGATCCTGGCAGAGCCAATGGCAACTCCCTGGGCTATCAGCCCACCTGACTTGGCTGAGTAGGTTTAAATTGAAATACAAGAGTTAAAAATAAATAGAAACATGTTCCTCAGTTGTATATATAGTCTTTTATATTTTGCTGTTTTGAGATTTGCTTTTATGTAAGATTGAATAAGGGGAAGTGTCATAAGCTCTCTGTAACACTCAGAGAAACAAGTACCACTCCTTACACTCTTTTATGGTACCTTTTAAAACAGTGTTTTTATATTAATTATGTTGATTAATATTATATTAATTAATTAATATTATATTAATTAATATTATATTAATTAATAGACTGGGGCTCTCTCCATGTTGTCCCTTTTTCTTTTGTGCTCTCATTTGACTTGGCTGCCAAGGATTTCAGGGGAGCTGGACCTGTGGCCATGAGAGAGAATAAAGATTTGGTGTCCAGGTCTGCAAATGGCTTGAATGGGACATTGGGTGTGGGGGGCTGGGAAATCCTGCCAGCACCCCGAGAGGGGTGGCAGCTTCTGGAGTGCTGAGCTATTGCTAAAACTGGATTTGCATAAAGGGGAAAAATACCCATTATTTTCAGGAGCCAGTGTATGTGAGTGTTTTGAGATGTGTTCGCTGAGTTAGGGAATATCAGTCCTGCAGTGTCAACACAGCCATTTCATGCTGGTTCCTGGATGTACAGCAGAGCCTCAATTTATAGCTCCTCTCCTGTCTCCCAGGTGACAACTGTGACCACTGAGCAGCTGGTTGCTCTAGAAACTGTCTTTATTTCTCAATGATGATAAATTTCATGGTGAATCTTAAATATAACCCCAAACACATTAACATTAAAACAGAGAATAATCTGATTTGGTTTTATTAACTCATTTTTGGAGTGAAAAAATTATTTAAGGAAAACTGATCAGAGCATCACATTCATTGGTGTAGCAATACAAGTAAAATAGGTTTTTCAGTGACTTCAGTTCAGGGTAGGTATTTTGTAAGCCCAGTTCTGCCCTGTACAAGGAAATAAAATCCAAGAGCGGTGACTTGCAGAGTTATTGATGCACCAGTCTTGTGTCAGGGTTTGACTCTTTGAACCCCTAGGGCTGGAGCAGGGAGTTGGCTCTGCCTGGGAGGAGCTGAGTGCTGCTTCCTCAAATCATTCTATTGCATCTGAATTCAGAGAATCAGTGAATCAGGGAATATCCTGAGTGGGAAGGCACCACAAGGATCATCAAAGTCCAACTCCTGGCCCTGCACAGACACCCCAAATCCCACCCTGTGCACCCCTGGCAGCGCTGTCCAAGCGCTCCTGGAGCTGTGGCAGCCTCGGGGCCGTGCCCATTCCCTGGGGAGCCTGGGCAGTGCCAGCACCCTCTGGGGAAGAACCTTTGCTGCTCTCCAGCCTGAGCTGCCCTGGCCCAGCTCCAGCCGTTCCCTGGAGCTGTCCCTGTCCCAGAGCAGAGCTCGGAGCTGTCCCTGCGCTGCCCTCGGGAGGAGCTGCAGCCCCCGGGGAGCTCTGCCCTCAGCTCCTGTGCTGCAGCTGAACCAGCCCAGGGCCCTCAGCCGCTCCTCGGGTGGCCCCTCCAGAGCCTTCCCCAGCCCCTGTCCCTCCTTCGGACACTCTGCAACAGCTTTAGAGCCTTCTAATATTATGGCACCTAAATGAGTCCATCAAGTAAACTGTTAGGCCAAAATCTGGAGAACCTGCTTGTCACAGTGATTGTGCTGTCCCCAAGTGAGCAGGGAGCAGAGCTCTGCACAGCAATCACAGCAATCTCAGCAATCTCAGCAGTCACTGCAATCTCAGCAGTCACTGCAATCTCTGCAATCTCAGCAGTCTCTGCAATCTCAGCAATCACTGCAATCTCTGCAATCTCAGGAATCTCAGCAGTCACTGCAATCTCAGCAATCACTGCAATCTCAGCAATCTCAGCAGTCACTGCAATCACTGCAATCACTGCAACCTCAGCAGTCACTGCAATGCTCTCTGCTGCAGCAGCATCCCCACAGGGCCATGTGCCAGGCAGACGGTGTGTCCTGCGTCCCTGCTGGTGTCAGGACTCGGCTCTGGATTCAGATCGTTATGACCCACCAAAGGGCCACACTTCTTGAATAATAATGAAATTTAGCTCAGGGTTTAAGCTAAAAACACGCAGCAGTGCTTTCCTGCTTCTGAATACAATTAATGAATGAAATCTGCTGAAGGAGATGCTGAATGGTTTTCTTAATAAGGGTTAAGAAAACCCTTATTATGAGAGATGTTAACTTCCAGAAGAAAAACAAACAAACAAAGAAATAAAACCAAAAACCTCTAAAAAACTCAGAAGAGATTCCAGCAGATTGTTGAGATGTTCCCCAGGAAGCACAGGATGGAATAGCACCCACCAGGCCTGGCATGTGAAGAAGCCAAGGGCTGCACAGTGCCAGGCCTGCAGTGCCAGGGGTGCCACATCCAGTGTCCCGTGTAAGTCACTTGTGAAATGTGGGAACACATTTTGGCCACGCCAGTTTGCCTGGCTTCAGCTTAGAGTTCAAGTCACAGGGAGTGGCTTCTGAGCTACCCCAGGGCTCTGCAGCTCTGCTAAGGCTTTGCAAGAAGCAGAAGCTCCCAGGTAGACCCTCAGTAGTAAACAGGTTTAATAATATGGAGTAATATGGTGACAACAGCCTCCTACAGTTTCCTTTGTTCCTGCACAAAGCCATGGAAGAATAAACCTCTCCTTTTTAAACCTGCAAAACAGAACATAGTGCAAACCCCGATGCATTGGTCTGAAAGTGCTGCTGGCACATGACGTGGGAGCTCTGGGTGAGCTGCCTTGTGCTTTCTTTCCTGGTGGGATCTGTGCAGGCAGGTCCCGTGCCCCACACAGGCCCCATAGCCAAGGCAGGGCAGTGGGGTGGGAGCTGTCAGACCCCAAAAGGATGTGCATGCTCAAGGCTTGGAGGCACAGGGTTGGCACACCTCCAGGTGCCCAGGTTATCTCTTCTGGCAGCCCTGGGGATGAAGAAAATCTGCTGAGATCACTCCCTGAGTCTGTATTCCTTGCCTTATCCCCAGGCCTGGCTTGTTCCCGCTACAGAGCCTGCGTGGGGCAAGACTGCACAGGTTAAATCAGAGTGGAGGGAAGGTTCTTCACATGAAGTGAGTTACAGTGATGAGATCATTCCCCTTCTGGAAAAGCTCTTTCACAGAGATCCAAGCGAGGCAGGGACATGAGGGGGCACTGCTGGTTCCCAGCTCCAAGGGATCCTGGTGGCTTTCCCCAAAAGGGAAGCTCCCTGAGGCCCCCAGTGCCAGGGCACATATTTGAAATAAGCTCATGGTTGTTTTTCTCCCCTACTCCCCCACTCCACAATTTTCAGAGCAGAAAAAATTTCCTATTCTTATTGATTTCCATTGGGGAGCAGCTGGGAGTGTATTGGGAACAGCTGCAAAAAGTCTTCTTGGGGGTCTGGGCACACAAAGCTTTTGGGAGCCTGACAGGCACGGGCACACCTGTGGGACTGTCCCAGATCAGCCACAACACTCAGCAAAACCTGTGTGATAAAGAGCAGCGCTTGGGTTTCCCAACTAATTTGTCTGCTGTCGGCTGTTTACTCAGGAATCTGCTCTCAAACCCTATGTGGTAACACATAATTGACTGAAGAACCAGAATGTAACCAGAAGATGAATCAGGAGGAATTATTTTCCAAACCCACCACTTAACTGCGAGGCAGTGGCAATCCACAGTGGCCCTTTTCATCTGCTTATCTTCATTAAGGCATTAGGGATCCTCTGCTCTGCCAGGCTCCTCCCAACCCACATTCATAAAGAGCCTCACTCTTTTTTCCCTTTTTTTCTTGAAAGAAATATGGTTTTCTATTCCTATGTAAATTTCTTAATAGAGAAAGTAAATAATTAATTAATGCCAATGAATAAAAGTGTCCAATAACCCTTATGCTGTCCATGTGTTAAAGGTGGGGAAGGGGCAAGGAGGGGTTTGCAACTTTAGTTGGGCAATTTTAGTTACATTTAGTTGATCCTAATCTCATCTTAGCGCAGCATCACTCCTTTAAATGAAGTTACTTTGTTCTCTTCTACCTAAAACCCCTTCTCTGGGCTGTGCTGTCCCAAGGCACTGAGCACCTTCACTGTAGTGAAAATTGCTGGGAGCTGCCTGTGCCAGCCTGTCTGGGAATTCCCAAGTGCTGGGGCATCACTGGTACCAGGCTGTGTCTGCGAAAAAGGGCAGAATGTTCATGTCCCAGAAATAATTCTTTCAGCTCTTGGTCTTATTTTTGGTAACCAGAAGAATATGAAAATAATGATTTTTAGCATAGGCAAAGGTAATCAGTGAGGATGCTATTTTTTTTCTCTTAGATGGGAAATATGTGCAAAATTTACATCTTAAATCACAAATTATTGTGAAAATGCATCTGTTGACTTAGTTGTATTTAAAGCAGGCTCTTCAGCTTAACTCTATATCTAAATTGAGACTTTTAAGTTATCTTCATATGCTGCCTGTCACTGTTGTTGTCCTGGGTATGCTATTATGGGTGACACACCACCCCCACAAGCAGTGTCAAAGCCAAATCCATTTTCTTTACCTTGAATTGCTTTGGCATTTTCCCACTTGTTCTTCTGGCCTAGTCCCCAAGTATCTCATGGGTCAGCTGCATATGTGTGTCATCTGCCAGAAAAATCTCTCTTATCAGAGTCGAGTCCACACTTTTAAATTTATTCCTTGTTCACACCATCACTTGAATTCTGCCATGAGTCCATTCCAAATAGTTAAAGCTAAATCCATGCAAAAATGTGGGGGAAAAAATTAGATGTTTTGAATCCAGAATTAATGTTAATGTCTAATTGTACTGTTATGATAAATACATCATCAAACCCTAAATAGTTTATGGAGGCTCAATTGCTGTGATTCATCCATTTCTAGAAGCTGCATTTCTATTCAGTTTCTGTAAGCCTGGCTCAGATTTTGGATCAAAATTCAGTCAGCATTGCATTGTGAATGTATCTCCTCTCCTGACAATAGGGTATTTTTGTCAGCAAAGGGAATGGTAATAGTAAATTCTGTGGAAATGAAAGACTGCTGGGTTTCCTTGAGCTGCTCAGAGAAGAATTTACAATTTGCCAAGTTGTAAACCTCGTTTGCTGCTCTGCTGCCATCTGCCTTTATTACTCCAGCCTTCAACGACACTGTGACACTGTGACTGCACTTTATTAGTGCCTTAGACCAACTTCAAATCATGCACTGAACAGCTGTGTGCTTCATTTGGTCCTGATTTTTAATAGAGACTGAGAACACCCAGCTTTGCTCTACTGGAGTACTTCTGGATCCTGGAGATTTAGCATTTTTTTCTGCAGAACTTGTTCTGTTTTCCAGTCTTTAAGCTTTGTTTTAAGCTGTGTAGCACCTTTGGTTCCTTAATGCAAATCCCCCCACTGCTGTCTTCCCGAGTCTGGAGAGCAAGAGAAACAACAGCCCCCAGAGGTGTGAATTCCCCCCTTATTTTAACAAACTATTACATTCAAAGTCTACCTGTGACCCCTTAAGAGCTCAGCAGAACCTCTGCTGCGGCAGCATGTCCGGCAAATGCATGTCTTGTCCAGCCTCAGATGGGCATTCCAGATGTTCCTGCCTTTGGAATGGACATTCCAGAGGAAACTGTGGCTGCAGCATGGCCCAGCAGCAGGGCAGAGGCAGAACAGCAGTGGGCCATGGTCTGTAGCAGCCCAGTAGGGGTATTCTCTCTGAACAGCAGATGATGGCTTTAGAAGCTCTCTGCAGCCATTCCTTTTGGAAAATACCACTTCAAACCATTTTCCCAGTTTCCTTAGGGATGTTGCTAAAATTGCTGAGAAATTTTCACTCGTCTGCATCCAATATTGAGAACTTTAACAAAGTGTGGGATAGTTTTTCCTCCCAGGTAGAGAGTACAGAGGATTCTCAGGCATATTTTCATCTCCTTCCCTGTAGGAATACAGACAGTGACACAGGTTTGTGCAAACCCATCTATTTAAAAGATGTCCAAAAGGACTTTGGAACCTATAGGAAAGAATAAACTTTTCTGAATGATGCCAAAAGGACAAAGCACAGACTCCTCTTTCTGTTAAGCTCCATTTGGCCCTGTCTTGCTATATAGCAAGACTGTTTTGCTTTCTTGCCAGCTGCCAAATGAGAGCAAGTTATTTAACCACCTGTAAACACCTTAGAACTAATTTTTATTTATCAAGAAAAATTCTAATTATCACACTGAAAATACCTGTAGATTTCCAACCCCCCAAAACATGTCTTTCCACTGCTTCCATTTCCATCATCCCAGACACCTCTCAGGAATTTCTAACTTGCTGCTTTTGCCCTCCTCTTATTAGAATCACAGAATTCTTGAGGATGGAGAAGACCTTTAAGATCATTGAGTCCAACCATTAACCCAGCACTGCCAGTTCTGCCATCAAACCATGTCCCAGATGCCACATCTATGTGCTCTTATTCGTGATCTTGCTGGTAAATTCAAAGACTATTGAAAAATTGCAGGATGATCTCTTCTTCCCTTTGGGCTCTATTTTCTTCTCCTGCCTTAAGTCTTTTCTAGTCTCTTTTTCCTGACTCAGAAATTTGAGCTCCAGTTTACTGCCCTCTTCTGAGCCTTCCATTTTTCTCCATGATCCAGTCTTAATTCTCAGGCTCCTTCTGGCAAGGGGAGAGATTACTCTGTCCCCTGTGCTTTTCCCCTCAACTTCCCAGTTTTCTCTGGGTATTTACACTGAAGGCTCCTTATATATTTTGAGTTTCTTCTCATCCTGGGCTTTGTCTGGTCAGTTCCAGCTTCTTCTTGTACAGTCTCATATCTTTAGGGGTCACTTTCCAGCTGAAACTCCGAGGTCCATCATCACCCTTCACAATCTACCCTTGGACTTGGTTCTTGATCTCTCTGGATTCACACTCTAGGTCTCATTTGCATTTGCCAAAATCTCTGCAGTTTCCCTCTGGAGAGCATCTCCATGATGGAGATATTGCCTGGATCTACTCAACTGAGCTTTGATCCATCCACACTGTGGTCTTTGTAGGGATCTTCTCTGCATGTCCCTGGACGACACTGCAGTCTCTCACACCTTCCTCTCCCTGCAGAAAAACACTTTTCTTCAGTGCTTACAAAAATTCAAAGGATGTTTCTCAATGCACTGTGCAGCAGCTTGTGGCAGTGAGCAGCATCACCAATGTGCTTTCCTTGTATTTCTGATCTATACTCAGGGGTTTTTGTGGTGTGACCTGTAGTCCTTCTTGAAATAAGTCAAACCAAGGTTTGGAAGCTCTCCTTTCACTCTAGGTTGGCAAAGCCCAGAGCAGCTATCCCCACAGCCTGGAGTGGGAGATTGCACATGGCTCGGTGGGTTCTGTGCTGTTCCCTCACACACATTTGTGTTTGGTGCTTCCCTGTCACTGTTGAGATGATCACAACAAGAAAAAGTTCACCACAACAGCTTCTTGGTCAGACAAAAGGAACAAACTCTTTATTTTACAAGGCCTCTTTTTGTACTATTTCTAACATTCATGTCACACATCCATTGGCTCTCAATTCACCACCCCACAATGGCATTGGTTACCCATAGTTAGAACAACAGCTTGCAATAACACCACCTATGAGTCTCTCATTGTTGTTTATGGATTCCTTGTTTTGAGCTAGAGAGAAATAGTGTGAACTGCACAAACAGGCCTCTCTCATGGGAAAGTAGCTCTCACTGCATGCCTACAGTTCCCACACTTCCCCTGGCTCCACACACGTGGAGAGAAAGGAGGGATCATGCTGGACAGGGATGAGCTGCCCAGAGTTTCCTCTCCCAGCAGTGCCATTGTGGGGGCAGCAGCCCCCACCCGCATCAGGAGTGCACAGTTTTAGCCTTTATAATTTTACAGGAATTCTCTGGAGTTCTGAACTGAAATAACATTCCTTGAGAATCATCAGGCTCATTCAGATGCTCAGGTAGCCAAGAGTTTCTGGTCCCCTGCATGGATGTATCCCACAAAAGAATCATTTTAATTCTCTGAACATGTGTTGTTATTATTTGTGGTAGTTACATGACAGAGAGATCACGGCTTCATTCTTGTAAACCTGGCTGGATCTGCCAGTCTGGCAGTTAAGAAATTGTCTCTTGATGTGGAGTCATTTTCAGACAATTCAGGAACCCACCAGGTCCTTTTCACAGCTTCTCTGGCATCACACAGAGCATTAAAGCTCAGGGAGAGGTGGCAGAATGTGTCAGGTGTGGGGTGCCACAGTGACATTTCCAGCTGGAACTCCCTTGTATTCCTGAAATTGTTTTCTTAGGAGTTGGTGGGTTGTGTAACTCATTCCTGCTTTTTTCTTGATGGTTATTATGGTCTCTGTTCTGTGTTTATAATGACGTGTGTTTACTAATAGTGTGGTGGCATCCACTGCCAAGCTGCTTCTGCTAATAATAAAACAAGAGAAAAGTGATATTTATGAAGGCTCGGGGGCTGGCCAGGCTGCAGAGCTTGATTTTTATTGTAGCTGACTGCAAACTTCTCAGACACAAGAATCTGTCTCTCATTGTGGAGGGCTGGTTTTCATTTCAATCTGGGTCCCATTATTAGGGTTTGGTTTGCATTCTGTAAGGTTGGCCATGTGCAGATTCACACAAACAAATATGGACTTTATGTCTCTAGCTTTCACTTGTGGGATTTAAACCTCCACCTATTTGAAATGTCTCTGGAAGGGGATAAGAGGAACTACAATGTTCCTCTTTCTAATGGAAGGATGTGTTGTGTAGCAACAAGCAGGCCAATAAAAACAGTTTGAATTAGCTTCCAGCCTCTCCTGAGCCACCAGGGCACGAGAGAGCTGTGTTAGGAAAGGGAACCACAGCAGATGTGGCCTGCCACTTGCTGCCTGTGTCTTGTGGCTGTGCAAAGGGACCTGTGTCCAAGATTGTCATCAGCCCAACATGTTTCTCCAACACCAACTACTGCTTGGAGACACCTTCATGCATCTGCTGAAGTTTTCAGGCTCAAGGTGTTTCATGTTTGGAGAGCCTTTGCAGTGTTTCCCAGTCAGTGTAAGAGAAAAGATAAATTCCCAGAAAAGGTCTTGGTCTCTGGGAGCAAACCAATTCCACTTAAGCAAAGATTTTACCTTGGATGACAGGGATGGGATATTGGAATCTAAGCTGTGCATGAGCATGTTGGGGAGGGGCTTCTTTTTAAAAAGTGTTTCTAAGAAGAGCTCGGTGTCTGTGGACAGTTGACATCCTTGGAGAAATTTGTTGTGCCAAGGAGGTGACTTGGCAGAGACAGAGCATTTCCAGGCAGGATGCCTGAAGGGAAGCAGTTGGCACTGTCCTCCTTCGAGCCAGGGCTCTTCTTGAAACAGCAGCAGGGACAAGAGGAGCTGTGCAGAAACCAAAGGGTCTCATTCTGTCATTCCTTTCCAGGAGTGGGGCTCACTCGTGCTTGAGATGCTCCAAGTTTGTTTCGTCAGTGCTGATGCAGAGCTTGGTTCCTTGCCAAACTCAATCCTACAGCTCCCATTCACCTCCCAGCTATTACTAATAATGTCCCCTTCTATTTTCTTTTTTCCAAATTACACACAAACAGGACTTGTGTAACTCCTGTCTTCAGCTTTTTGGTTTCCTGTGTGACTGTAATCCTAAACAGTCACAGAACAAATGGTGACTTGACCTTTTTACTGACCAAACAGAGGTGTGAAGGGGACAGCCTAGAAAAGTACTTTTTTCTCTAAAGGAAAGTATTTTCATTAAACTTTGTGGTGATGTGGTATCAGGTGTAAAGGCTCCTGCTTCAACGTCTTCAATTGTCCCATGTCAGACATGAGCTATGTCTATATCTTGTCCTGCCAGTTAATCCACATAATTCAAGTGATTGAAACCCATTCTTTTCATGCTAACAGTTATGCCAATTATACATGATTTAGTTATAAATTGGTTACTGTCAGTCTCTCCTCGTTAGGGGGAGAGGAGATGGTGTTTCAGGGGTTGGTCACCCTGCAATGCAACTGTGCTACCTGTGCATCTCATACCCCGGGAGGTTTTAACAACTTAGTGAATTTAAGTTGACTCCTGAGACCTTGACTATAGTTTCTAGACCAAGTTGTATTTCAGGAACATATAATCCTTTTCCAGCCCTATATTTTCTCAATTACATGGGTGCAGAGTATGTGCTCTGCTTTCAGTTCCCATACAGTTTCCATTGAACACCACTTCATAAACACATGGAATAGGTGAAATATGAAGTATATCTGTGCTTGGAAAGTTTCCAGGTTTTCTTACCTGGATTCATAGTTTATATACGTATGGAATAGTAGCCATATTAAAATAATAAAAAATGAACATGAAAACCTTTCTATTTAGGGAAGAAAATCATGACTCAGATGAAACTTATGGTTTATGAAAGGCAGAAAAATGAGTGTCAAAATTAGTTCAGAGGTGACAGCAGCCCTGAATTTTCAATGTTCACTGTGGTGAACTGTTCTTCCCATGGTTACACTGAACCAAACAATCACAGCTTTGGTTGTCATCTGTGCTCAGACTTCAGGGAGAACACTGGAGAAGGATGGATGTCTTTGCAGTGTTAAAGACAGTTCTGTTCATGGCCCTGAACTTTGCTTTTCTTCTCAAACAAGAGCTTTATATTTGTACTGAATGCAGAATATTTTGAATATTTACATTAGATTTGAAATGCTGTGCAGGTTCTAAGTCTTTTGGTGACAATGGAGGGAAGTGTTGGCATGTCTGGAGCGTGACACTTTGCTTGTTCTTCTTGTATAAACTGATCGAAGTACGAGCTGCTTTCAGCAAACACAGCTTCTTTACCAGCTGCACCCACCATGACCACCAAAACTGTTCCACAGATATGCTCATCACCTCTGGATTTGCCTGTGTGTTGGATTCAGAGAGGGGGAAATGGCCCTAAGGTGAAGTAGCGTAGATTTAGATTGGATATATGGAATAAATCCTTCCCTGTGAGGGTGGGGAGGCCCTGGCACAGGATCCCTCAAGTGTCCAGGGACAGGGCTTGGAGCAGCCTGGGATAATCAGAAGATGGTGTTTAATGTCCCTTCCAAACCAAACCATTCTATGATTCTTTCTATTCATTGAGCCACCAGATGAGAAGTTTTTTCCAGGTGGGGGTAACACCTGCCCTCCTTCCCCTGCCTGTCCCCTCATTGTTTTATGGCCCCCTTGCTGAAGCCTTTTCTATAATGTTCTTACAGGAGTGCTCCCCTGGGGCTGTGGCTCAGCCCTTCAGGCTGTTGGCATCTCTGGCAGCCAGAGGAGGCTGATGGAGGGGAGGCCCTGCAGACACCTCTCCAACAGTGCCATAGAGGAGAGAGTTCACAGGAGGGACTGGATTCTGTGTTTGGAAAAAAAATTAAAACCTTAGCTTGCTGCTAGTAATTTATCACATCCAGACTGTGCTCTTACTGCAGGACTTCATAAATAATATTTCATTTCAGATTTCCAAGGATTGAGTAAGGAATTTTAAGGACCAGACTGAAGGAAGCATATTCTTATCATCACTGCCTTTGATTTAGTGTTCTTTGTAAGCCAGTAGGAGGTGGTGGGTTCAGGAACTATTAATAAATACAGCACATTGAACTGGGCTGTGTTTAAACCCCCAGACTTTTTAGTATTTTAGCTCCAACACCTTGGGACGCTCTGAGGGCTCAGTTTTCAGGAGCAGAGGTAACACTTCTGTGTGAGAGGTACAACATAAAGTCAGATTTCTGCTGATAGAAATTCTTGTGGTGCAAGAGTGTATTACCTCAGCGGACAGTCTGGTATTTGAAGAGTAAATGGCAGCAGCTACGATTCCTGAGCTGTCCTGAAGTGATGAGGGAGAACTTCAGCTGGAAGAGGGAAGGCGATTCAGGTGGGGTCAGGAGGGCCATGGGCACTCGCACAAAGCTGAGGATTTTTGTCAAACTTGTTTTCCAGTTTTCCGTTGTGCAGCATTTTTAACTCCAGGGACTTTCAGGTGACTCCAGCTCCAGCTGCTGAGAAACAAGCTGATAAATCAGCCCCCCAGACAAACCAAACCTCATCCTGTGGCAGGAGGTGTCCCTTCTTCACCCAGAGGGACATCCCAGCGCAGGACTTGAGGTGTTGCTCTGGTTTTACATGGCAAGGTTCTGGTAGTGGGAGGGAGGCTACAGGGGTTGCTCCTGTGGAAGCTGCTGGAAGCTTCCCACGTCCAGCAGAGGCAGTCCCAGCCCGCTCCAGGATGGACCCACTGCTGGCCAAGGTGGAGCCCCTCAGCAGAGGTGGGATAAGGTGCTTGGGAAGCAGAATAAAGGGACTGGGCAGTGGCAGCTGAGCAAAGGAGTGTGAAAAACAGCCCTGCAGGCACCAAGATCTGTGAAGAGGAGGGGTGAGGGGATGCTTCCAGGACTGTTTTGCCCATCAGGATGATTGGTGAGGGATTTCTCCCTTTCCTCATCGAGATGAGCCTTTCATTGCATTTCTTTCCCTTGTCCAGCTGAGGAGGCAGTGATAGAGGGGCTTTGATGAGCACTTTGTGCCCAGCCAGGGTCAATCCACCCCAGGTTCCTTGATGAAGGAGATCTCAGGTGTTTGGAGGACTGAGACCATGGGGCAGCTGGGCTTCCAGGAAAATATGACTCCCTTGTGGAGAGATCTGTGGCTGTTAAAGACCATCCGATGCTGGGAGTCGATTAATAAATAGACATGAGTTTTAATCTGCTGAAGTTGGAAGGGAGGAATTTAGGAGGGAAATTGCAGAGTGATTTGGGTTGGAAAGGACCCTGATGATTCTCTAGTTGCAACTCCCCGCTTTTCTAAACCTCATTCTTTTGGAAGAAAAAGAGATTTCCTTGATACCCAGAGGCAATGAGACCCCATGTTCTTGCTCAGTAATTCTGTTAAGCTCAGAAAAAACCTTCTGTGGGAATAAAAACTATATGGGTAGTTCAATAGGGCACAACTGGATGTCTTGGTGGCTTTCAGATTGTGGCCTGTGAAGGAAGTCAGAGGTGTTAGAATGTCCCCAAAGTGCTGCAAGGTGGGTCAGGGGCTGACTCTGCTGGCAGAGCCAGCAGGAGCTCTTGTGGAGCACAAGGACAGAGGCTGGATCCTATTTTCTAGCACAGGAGTGCTAGAAAACAAACATTACGTATTGTTGCACAAAAAAACCTGAGCATGAAGAGATCAATCTTCTCCATGGAGCTGGTTCTTCCAGGATGGATCTGAGGCCACTGGATATGAGTGAGGTGGCACAATCCTCCTTTATGTGATTTTTTTCTCTTTCTAGCGAGACCACCATGGTCAATTCTCTTAATTTACCTCCAAATTAGGATTTTTTGGTTCACTGAGGTTTTTCTTGAACATTTTACAAGTATCTTGGTCTCCATCTGAGCTCTAGAATGAATATTTGTACATTGCAGTGGACAACTCTGTTGAGCTATGCTGTGTTTTTAAACATGGTTCTCACAATAGGGTCAACTTACCTTAAAAATAGAGAAATCAGTTGTGCTGAGGTGTTTGGATTTCTAAAGGTTTGAGCTTTGGAGTGTGGAGCACATAGTGGGATGTGCTGTTGGACATGAGGTGCCTTCTGTGAAGCGCTGGACAGGCTGAGACACCAAAAGCATATGGAGAATATATGTTAAGTGTCTCAGGTTTAATCTCCTGCCACCAACAGTCAAGAACTTATCAAAGTTAAAGGAGTGAAACAGGGGCAAATGGGGGCACAAGAGGGGGAATGGAATATTCTCTGTTTCTCTTTAGTATTAAACCCAAATTAATGGCTTTCACCAATGCAAAACCTTTCAACCAAGTGTAAGTCCAAGCACTTTGCAACCTATGTTCTGTCTAAGGATTATTGTCCACTGGAGGACATCTCTGTGCAGAAGTGTAGGTGCAGCATTTCGGGTGCCATTGAGGTGCCAGTAATACAAATGTTTTGCACATCCCCGGAATGCACAGATGGAGGCACTGCTCCTGCTGTGTGTTTGTGTGCCTTGCACCAACATTTGTGTCCCACCCTATCCCCGTGGTTTTTCTCTCACCAGCTGGACAGGAGGGGTTCAAAGGTGCCTCTGCCAAGCATCAGGTCAGGCCACGCTGTGAAAACAGAAAAGTGGGAATGACACCTTGCAGCTTGACATGGAAGTGATTCCCAGCAAATCAGGCTGGGCAGGATTACAGCTGGAAGGGACCCACCAGGATGATACAGCTGCACATGGCACAGTTACCCAAGGTGCTGAAGAAAAACTTCATCCAAGATACTCAGTAAAACTCTTCAGGTCGTGTTGTCACAAGAGCTCTTCATATCCACACCTGAGCAGTTGCAGAGGTTTTTTCCCTAAGCATCTTGAGGAGCATGCGCTGCCCTTGCCAGCCTGGGAACAAGGACTTGGTCCATGTTCAGGTGGAGAGAGTCACCTACAGAATCCACAGCAGCGCTGATGGCCTCGTCTGCATTCCCTGGTGCAGTGCTGCTCTAGCGTTGGACTGCTCAGATCCCTTTTACAGCCCCATGGACGTGTTCTGCTAATGCACATGGTGAATGAAAGCACATTCCTATGTCTCATTGGGAATTATTTTTCCAAGAGAATTCACACCACATTTGGAATTCTGCATATGTTGGTTACTGGTGATTAATGCAAATGAGGACTCATTGTTGCCAGGCTGGATAAAGCATAATTGTTATAACCAAGACAATTGGAAGAAGGCACTGGGAAAGAAGCAGACTGCCTTCCCTAGAGGGATCCAGGAAAATTAGACTAATAACAAAAGGTGTGTTAGCTGGAGAAAAGCTTAAAATAAAATTTGTGGGTTTTGCCTTCACACAAGGTAATTGCATGTATGTACGTGGCTGTGTTGGGAGAGCTCTGGATAAATTCTGCCTGGATTGTTTGTCTCTGTGTCAGAGTCTGGCAGCAGGCTGGTGCAGCCTGGTGTTGCATCTCATGTTGCATTTTTCATGTGAACATTCATACATTAAACCCAAATATTATTTTAATGAGTATTTGAGTGAATATAAAATTAAACCCAAGAGTAGCATAAGCAGAATCAAAATCAAGTTGTAAATTGGGAGAAGGAGGGGGAGGGGGAGAAACCAACATTTGCAGTTCTTGCCATGGCTGTCAGATGTTCATTTTGGTGACATATGTGAATTGTAGTGGCAACCTGCATCGAAATGCATCCAAATTAGTAGGGGAGCCCTGGCCCAGTGCCATGCGCTGCTCGGCTGCAGAGCCACCAGCTGCACATCTGTGTCACAGCCCCGAGGGCAGCAGGACAAGCTGCCAGCTCTGCACATGGGGCACTGCCTTCCCTCTCCCAGCCTCTGGGGTACCTGCGCCATCATCACCACGATGTTACAGTTTTTTTCCTATTAATCTACTCCTACGTGGAGCTCTGGCATGAGGCAGCATGTAATGGTTTGTGTGACCCTGAGCAAGCTGACATTTTTGACAGCATCATCAATTCGCAATAGCATTTTTAAAAATACCTTTATATTCTGTCATATGCAGTTTGTTACTGGTTCTACTTCCAAGGGACTAACAGAAAACCCTGGACAGAGCATCCCTGCAGTTGCTGGGATTTGGTGCTACTCAGTACTATGGTCTTGGTGCAGCTCCATGTGGAGTTTGCTCTAAGAACCATTTGGCAGCACTGCTGTGACTTGCAGGAAGCAGGTCCCACTGGCTCTGCAGACAGTTCCCAGTCCAGAGAGTTACAATCTTGTGTCTGTTCTGCCAAGCTCCTGAATCCCTCTTGCATTGTTCCTCTTCATTACTGTAGTTCAGAAAACAGCAACAATTAGTATTTGTATTTATAGCAGAGCCTCCCACCCAAACCAAAGGGATGATTCCCTTCTGCTGGTCGCTGGAAATGTCTGGTGCTCAGCCCATGGAGACTCCTCAGAGGGGATGTGCAGTGGGACAGCATTCCCACCCCCACCACTGACCCTTCCACAAGTTACAGGTGGAAAGAATCACCATGTTACCTCCAAAACACTTCTAAACTTACATAACTTATGTTTACGGATTTCTCTCAAATTAAATTTCTTCTGCCATTTTCACAGCTAAATGTTACCGTGATAGGCACAAACACGGAAAGAGATGGTATTCTCTTGTTTTGAAAAATTCTGACTTGTGTGTTCATGAGAAAAAGCCAAGTCAGCCTAGAAGAGTGCTCCTGAAGAAGGGGCAGTCATGGCTGTTTCCCAGAGACCTTGTGTCTAAAGAATTGGCATTCTTTTGGCAGGGAAACAGCATTTCAGGAGGTTGGTGGCTTCCACAGAAATCCAGGAATCAAGTTAGGGTGGGGATTAGGTTTGCTTCAAATGCAGTATAAAATAATATTAACTCTGAGGCTGAAAAAGCTGAGATGATGGATGGCTGAGCTGGAATTATGGCTATGGTAAACATTTTTTTCATGCAGGGGGTTCTTGTTGAAGAACTTACTGTAACTATGAGGGGAAATAATCAACAGGAAGGAAGAGATTTGGTTGATGCAGAGGAACGTACCAAGAGTGGGCAAAGGACTTCTGGGATAATGGAAAATATCTCCTTCCCTTTGGGGCTTCCCAGAACTGAAACAACTCCTTGGGGAGAGCATCTTTTAGTGTGGTGAGAACCTTCTTCCTCCACCCAGGAACTGGACTGGAGCTGTGTGTTTCTGTGATGTTGTGGGTACGGTAAGTCAGGGGGTTTCCGTTTGGTTTATATTTATGGAAAGTCAGGGAGGAACTGGCAGGAACAAGGATGAAGAAGGTAGGAAACCATTTTGCCTTTCTCCTAGCATTGCCAGGAACAGGAAATGTACCCAGGGCTGGAGTGTAAATGGTCAGGACTTTCCTGGAAGTTCCTGACATCCTGCAGCTGAGGTAGGGAAAGCCCAGCAGCACAAGGTGTGGAATCACTGAGCTATAGAATTGTGAAGGTTGGAAAAGAGCTCCAAAGTCATCGAGTCCAAGCTGATCTCCACCTTGTCCCCAGTCCAGAGCACTGAGGGCCACATCCAGGCCTTTGGACACTTCCAGGAATGGGAACTCCAAACTTCCCTGGGCAACCCCTGCCAGTGCCTGCCAACTCTTTCCATGGAGAAAGGGTAAAAAGATCATGTAGAATTTCACGTCCTAAGATGTTCTATCTCTTGTGGCAGGGGAAACCACAGAGCTTTCACCAAACTTTTCTGATTGGTGTTTTCTGTCTCCCTCAAAAGATGCATTTAAAAGCAAACTGGACCCTTTGGTAAATTAAATGAGACCTGATCCGTGCTTTGTGTTCCTGTGATAGGAGCGCTGTTACCCTTCCAAATGATCTGCTATTAAATTCATAGGAAATTTGGAGCCTGTTGCTTTGTGCCCAGCCCTTATCTATCTTTTTCATCCACGTCTCCATCAGTGCTGAAAGGTAAATACCAGGGAAACGGAACCATGCTTTGATGAATGAAAGTGCTCCCTGAAATTCATGGGAGAGGCACATTGATCTGTAGCAAACTAAGGAGCCTCAGAGCAGGAGAATCCCACCCTGGAGGAGACCCAAGGGTCTGCCCAGTTCTGATCTCTAACAGAGGGGGTGTCCTCGATGAGGATGAATATTTGAAGTTCATTTCTTTTCACAAATGGACATTCAGCCAACATTTTTTTTTGTTTTATAATTCTTGAAGAATGCTTCTAAACTGTCACCCAATGCCAAAGAAAGCAGAGCAGTGTTTTCCATCAATCTGCAGGACATCTGATGGAGTTCAATGGGACTTTCTACCTGTCCAAATTAACAGGCATAACACTTTCCAGTATTGGAGCCTCCAGAAAAGTTCATGCTCCACAACTACACAGATATATGAGGACTGGAAGGGAATTTTGACTTCTTTGCTGTTACTACTTTAGAAGTACCTGGAGAATCGATTTAATAAATGTCTCCAAACTTGCCTTTGCCCCCAGTCAAAGGGTACTTGAACTCCCAAGTCTGAAGTTTTGCTGTAATTCTACAAACTCTGCAGTGAGGTGAGGCTGCTCCTTAGTGGGATGTGTCCTCTTCTACATGTGCAGGCTCAGCTAGGCAGGGGGCACACATCAGAACATCCCTTTACAAGAGATTGTCTTCTGCTGCAGATCCTTCTGTCTCAGTCATAAAAATTGCTTTCCCAACTGGCACAGAGGGTGGAAGGCTGAATTTGCATGTGCTGGGAGACATGGGAGCACCCATGATGAAAACCCAAGTGACTCCCTGAGGGCTCCAAGCTGGGCAGTGAAGGAGCCTGGATGAGAGCAGTGTTTGCCTCTTTGCCTGTGTTTCTCCAGAGTATCTCATTAATAACTCCATGGACTTCCTCGAGGTTCACTTTCATGGGACCAAGAACCAAACCATTTTCTGGGTGAACTTCCCTGGTCCTCCATCTCCCGCAAATTACCTTTAAATCATACAAACCTTGGGCATAACAAAAATAACATTATAACCCTGGAGGTATCCAGAGAGCCTTTTGGCCCCTCAGGCCTCCTCAATGCCTCAGAAAGGGACAGCAGAGGTTATATTTTTTGGAGGGATGACTCATGTGCTTGCCATGGGCACAGAATCAGCTATTCCATCAACTAAGATCCCCTGTAAGCTGTCCAAGCAGAAAAATTGGCTTCAACTATAAAGGTAGCTGGTAGCTTGCCTTCTCTTGGAGGTAAGAGGAGTTGGAGAGCTGCCACTGTGGGAGTGTGCTTCAAAAATAGGGACAGAAATGAGGAAAATGTTAAAACAGGGAGTAAATGCCAGTTTAAGAGGCTGTTATAAACAACTCTGAGGGCTCACCAGTGTAGGGCTCAGAGCTAACCCCGAGCTGCAGACCTCTTGGTAGCCCACAAAAGGCAGGCAGGGCAGCCAGCTCTGCAGGAAAGTTTATGAAAAGCCATACTTTTTAACATTCAATTGCATCAGATTATTGTCAAAACAGGGAAATTTATATTTGGGTGTAACAAGCAATTTAATAACATGTCTGTACCTCAGTTTAGCTTCTGAGGGAAGTGGAAATTGCTCCCTCTGTCTAATCTCAGGGATTCCTTCTGTCAGGAAAATGTAAGGAGGAGGTCCCACAGCATTGGCCTGTGAGCAGTGTCCCCTGCTGAGCTTTACAAGGGGGAGAGCTGAGGCACAGCAGGGCTGTGGGAGAGCAGGTGAAATAATCCTCAGCACCAGCTCCCTAGAAACTGAATGGCAAAGGGTTTTAATTTCCATTGCTGAGGCTGCATCTCTTCTGTCTATCGTGGAACACAGACTCACAGAGAGGAAATGCTTGGATCAGTCACATACCTGCACATTGACTGTCCCTCCAGGAATTGCTCCCTGGGAGGGTGGGCAGGCCCTGGCACAGGTGCCCAGAGCAGCTGTGGCTGCCCCTGGATCCCTGGCAGTGTCCAAGGCCAGGCTGGACAGGGCTTGGAGCAGCCTGGGATGGTGGGAGGTGTCCCTGCCTATGGCAGGGGTTGGGACTGGATGAGCTTTAAGGTCCTTTCCAACCCAAACCATTCAGAGATTCTCTGTCCCAGCACAGGTGGATGGAGCCATCTGCCTCCAGCATCTTCAGTTTGCTGCTGGTGAGGTTGGGTTCACTGGAGTCTGAAGAGCAAAGCATTTCAGCCCTGATTTAATAGAACACATCACTGGTGGGATCTCCTGAGCTGTGTTTGTGATGTGGGACTTGCGTGGGACCAGAGCTGCTGCTCTTTGCTGTGGGCAGGGTCCCTGCAGTGCCTGACATGGATGACCTCAATTCATTCCTTCAAACACCTTTTGGAAGGCACATGACCTGTCCTTTCATGTAAAAATGTCATTTGGGGGTTGTTTCCATCATAATTGGCCTCTAGAACCAATTATCTTATAAATTGTCTTTTTAAAGGTCATCATAACTTTTCTGCCTTGTTTTTACACATAGTTGTGTTTCAGCCTTGAGTTTTTCTCAGCTTTTAGTCATTTTTGTAGCTTTAACCTTCCACCTGCCTCGTTTCCTTCAAGGCACCCTGCAAATGTCCCAGCCATAATGACTTCACCAGGATGTCCCCCCTGAAAGTAGCAGTCTGCAGCAGTTAGACACCCAGAGACAAGGTTTTAATCAGCCTTGACTGAAGACTAAAAATTATTCACTTCTGTCAGCATTGGGCAACACAACAAACAGTTCTCCAGCAAATCACTTAAGCAGAAATATGTTGGCATGTTTCTATAGCAACTAAGGAAAAATATTTCACACAAAAGTCCATCTGCTGCAACAGAGAGGTAGATCTGGCCAAGGATCCCGTTAGAAATTAATCTTAATTTGCAAATTTTATTTTTGAAAACCTCACATGACCACTTGCACAAAAAGACAGAATGTGAGAGGGAAGAGAATTGATTTTTTGATAGATGCTGTCAATTAATCACCAAGCTGATCTTTAATTTGGGAAGCAGTGATTGTCTGAGGCTGAAAAACCCCAGTGCCTTGGAGAGGTTCATCTCCAGGGCTGTTTACCCACCAGGCTGCATCACACCATCTTGTACTCAGAGTATTTGGAAACACACGGGATTTTTTTGAGAGAGCCTGGTAGCAAGCATCCAATATATTTTTTTTAAAAATCATTTTGGTTTGATTTATTTCTAAAGAGTTACTCAAATTTATTCAACCATATAAAATGCTTTGTAGAAGCCATCAAAGTGAGGAGAGGGGGGAAAAAACCAATGCGATAATTTGGACAGCAATGCATTTTATTTTATGTGATGTCAACACTTCAAAGCCTATTGGAGCCGTCCTCAGGAGATCTGAAACATTTTACGGGGTGCTTGGTGTCTGTGCTGCAAACCATCTCCAACTCCAGCATCTCTTGCACAATATCCACAGGCTGCTGCCAGCGGTTCTTTCTTCCTCACTGCTTGCTTTCTCTGCACTTCAACAGAGGCCCCGAAAGAAATTTTATAAAAGAAATATAAAAAAACAGCAAAAAGTTTCTTCCAGCTGGGGAGTGTGTAGCCTTGGACCCAGGAAGGTGTTCCAGGTCTCCAGAGACTGAGTCCATGAGAAGAGAAGTGCAGCTCGTGGAGACTCTGTCACCTGAGCTTTGTATGAAAGAGCAAATCGGAAGAGGCCTTGGGAAGGGGTGAGATTTTGGTGTCTTATCTCCTGCAAGAAAGATGGAGAGAGACTACTTGCTTACAAGTATAGAGTGCCAGGAAAAGGGGGAATGGCTTTAAACTGCCAGAGGGCAGGGACAGATGGGAGATTGGGAAGGAATTCTACCCTGTGAGGGTGGGCAGGCCCTGGCACAGGTGCCCAGAGAAGCTGTGGCTGCCCCTGGATCCCTGGCAGTGTCCAAGACCAGGCTGGATGGGGCTTGGAGCAGCCTGGGACAGTGGAAGGTGTCCCTGCCATGGCAGGGGTGGAATGAGATGGTCCCTAAGGTCTCTTCCAACCCAGGCCATTCGGTGATTCTATATAAATTCACTCCTCTCTGAAGTCCATTCTAGGTCTTCCTGAAATGTTTTAAACAAACTCTTTCAAAATTATTCTTTGTGTAATGGTCAGAACTTGCAGTTTACTATTAAGACTTAGTTTGGTGATTGAAATATTAAAATTGCTTCTGACTTCATATTCTTTAGATTTGCTTTATTTAAAGTATTCTGTAGGTGATTTTCCTTGCACTGTTCGTAAGGGTTGTGAGTGGGCTTGACCGAGTCTGCAGAGAGGGTTCTGTCTAAGCTTTAGGTATTGGCTGGTCAGGTACCCTTGTGAAAACTTGGATTTGAGATCCCTCTTTCAGCATCGATCATGAAACCAGGACTAGAGACCCCAGGAAGGGCTCTACCCCTCTAGAAGCAGGAAGGGCTAAAATTCTCATTAATTTGACTCCCCCATAATTTTAGCTCTATTTCTGGAGTAGAAATCGTTGGACAAGCTCCATTTGTCTGCAGTTCACCCATCCCTAGGTCAGGTATCCAGTGTGCAATGTATTGTAATGACATGTGCCAACTTTTCCAGAGGTTTAAACTTTAAACCAGAATTTCTTCCAGAGTGAAATAGTATAACATACCTGTTTTGGGTGAACATGGCACTTTACAGCGGGATATTGTGTGAGCTCAGGAAGCCTTTAAAAACTCTTTTCTGAGAAAACCCATTTTTAAAGGGACAATAGGAGTCTTGGAGCAGAGGCAACATCATCTGACACATTTTATTGCAGCAGCTGCTTGTGTTGCGCAGAACTGTATTTGACCATTGTCTTTCTGTTTTGGTTTGTCACTCTGTTTTTGCATCATCACCACTTCCTTTGGTTGGCTGGATCTGTGGCAAAGCTCTGCAGGTGCCCTGGCCAGCCTTTGGTGGCACTTGCTCCCGCACCAGCACCTGCCTGGCACCCAGGGACTGGGATATGTCCAGCTTTCTTAGGGAGCTGAGGAGATAAGAATATGTTCTTCCTCCTCATTCGTCATCAGCCCAAAGGTCCTCTCTCCAAAGCTGAACTTCAGGAAGGCCTGAAGAGGAGTGTTGAGACACATCTGTTCCTCCTGTGCCCTTCCTCTTCCTGCTGCAGTCTCTCCCCGGCCTGCGCTGCCCTGCCCCAGCCCTCCAGGGGTTTCTTTTCCATAAAGATGTCCAGTCTCTTCTGGAAATGCAAACTTCCAGCACCCTTCCCATCTGAAGGGTTCTGAGGCAGAGGGGACACACTCATCTACCCACAAATTCCTGTCACCTCGCAGGAGACATGTTCAGATTTGGGACAGTGAGGGCACTGATGATGCAGGACATGCTGGAGGCACCTCAGGACTGGTGAATGAGTAAAGGGGATGAAGCCATTGGCAGGAGAAGAGGCTTAAAAACTTTTGTTGCAGGGTCTAGGAAGCAGCTTAACTTTCAAAGAAAATAGGAAGTTGTGTAGATAAAATGAGACTTACTTAGTGTAATTTCCCAGTTCTGAGAAGGTTCTGGGAGGTGTAGTAACTGCTACCATGAGGCTGCTGCATTTAACCCACTGAGCAGGAGGAAAAGTAGCACTGAACCAGCTCACCCAGAGCTGGCTTCACCAACATGACAAAAACCTGCATTTTGCTGCTTGTGTGCTTCACGTGAGACCCATCCCAGCCTTGTGTGACTCTTGAACACCAGGGCATTGAGGTGATATTTTCCCACTTAGGCTCACAGGGAGTGACTGAGGGCAGGCACAGAGCTCAGAATTCCAACTTCAGCTTTCCTGCCCACCTTTTAAGGACATTTCCTTCCATCAGGTTTGGTACCGATGATTCAAACACTGATTACAGCTCTGATTCCTTTGCCTTGCCATTGGCGGTTTTGCTGTTCACAGCTCTCCGTCCCTCCCTCCCAGAGATGTTAAAAGAAGAGGTTGTTTCATTGGAGCTCTCACTTCCTCTTATCTCTTTCCCCAGCCCTGGTCATGTGTCATTTTTACCATGTCCAAGTGCTGGGTGGAAACCTTGAGTGGGCAACTGAACCAAAGCCTTCCTGCCCCGAGGGGCTCTGGCAAAGCACAGCTGGATTTGGAAGATGGATTGTGCCATGGGATTAACATTTGCACATATAACATGTTTGTGAATTCAGTCTCTTCTTAGTCATGATTTTGGCTGGTCTGATAGAATTTTTCTTGGGTGGATACCAGAGCTGCTGTTGAAGGATAGTTCTTGTTCCTTGGTTTAACTCTTGGGAGCAGCCAGAGGATTTCTTTATGTTAACTATACCTTTCTGAAAATATTTCAGGATTAACATTTTCCATGATCAGTCTACGATAAATTCAACACCAAAACAAACAAACCAACCTCCAAACAATCAAACAAACCCCCAAACAATCTGTCTATATCTTTCATTTTGGAGTTGTCCAGGCTAAATCTTCCTATAGTAAAAAATGGCATTGTTCCCCCTAGGTAGAAAACCAGCTGGAATAGGGGTACATAAGAAGCTAAAAGCTCCAGTAACCTGCTTGGTGTGTTCCCAGTGGAAAGACAGCTTTTATCTGGCTCAGGGCTTGCTCAGCCAACATTGTTCCAGTTTCCTGGGTATGGTACCTCTTGGTGGAAAGTAGAAAACAGGGACGAAAAAGAATTTTTTCACTGGATCTGAATTATGAGTCCTCAAAAATTTTTTCTGGCATGTTTATCAGTTTATTTCCCTTTAGTTTCTTTGCTCCATCAGCGTCTGAGAATGCTGGACATGGAGAGACAGAGTGGATTTGGTACTTGGTTTATCACATCGTTCTAAATTGGCTTGGAGTACTGTGGAACACTCACATATAATCCTCAGACAGAGGATTGGACTGGAAAGACAGGAAAATTTTCCAAATATTTTTGTACATCTACCACATCTTTGCCAATCTCTGTGCCCCCAGTGTGTCATGTCATAGAAGCACTCCAGCAATTTCTTCCTGCCCTTAATATTTAGTGCTTCATGAACCCTTATTAATTAGGATATTAATTTCCATATGTAACTTTGGAATAATGCCAAATGCTGGGAAGCATTTTCACACATGTCATTATTCTGGGTTTGCTCACTGTACCCTCCCCCTGGTGCTGTTCCTTACAGTGCATGTCAGGTAGAGCTTGGGAAATTAAAATTTGGGTGGGGAGAACAGGACTTTGGAGAGGGTTTATATAGTGTCAGGCTATTTCTTAAAATGCTACAGATCCATATTTGTAATTTCTGGCTCCTGTATAGCAAATGATTTCTGAGCAGGTTTTCATTTTTGCTGCTGTGATGTTTTTCAAGGGTGCGTGCAAAGGCACCCCATGCTCACAATGTTCATTAGGGGAGCACTCTGGGATGTGCTATTTGTTGTATATTGCATATGGCTGAATCCTTAAACAATACCGGATTAATTTCTTCTACCTGACTAGAGAAATGAGCTACTTCAGGACTAGAATAACAAGAATGAAAATAAAACCACACAGAGTATGCAGAGGCAATAATCAAATTCATAAGGACACGGAGACTGTTTACACAAGCATGTAGAGCAGGGACAAGGGGGAATGGCTTCCCACTGCCAGATGGCAGGGATGGATGGGATATTGGGAAGGAATTGTTCCCTGGGAGGGTGGGGAGGCCCTGGCACAGGTGCCCAGAGAAGCTGTGGCTGCCCCTGGATCCCTGGCAGTGTCCAAGGCCAGGCTGGACAGGGCTTGGAGCAGCCTGGGACAGTGGAAGGTGTCCCTGCCCATGGCAGGGTGTGGGACGGGATGGGCTTTAATGTCCCTTCCAACCCAAACCATTCTGTGAGTCCATGATTCGATGTCCCTGGATGGCTGCACTCACCAGTATCTGACACCTTTCCCTCAAAATGTCCAAAAATGACCCAGATTAAGGTATGAAAATCCCAGCTCTTGTCTGTCTGCACACTGTTGGCTGCTGACTCAAGGCACCAGCTCAAAGCAAAAGCCTTTTCTCCACTGCAGGTTTACATCCAGAAGTGAACTGCCATCCACATCCGGGGAAGGTGTTCATGGAGAATGCGACAAAATTTCAAGATCAAAACCTGTCCCATATTTCCTATGTTGGCAAAAAGACCACTTTGATCCCTTGGGTAAGCAGGGGATGTTTGCAAGCAGTGGAGTCCCACGTGAATTGAAGAGGATCATCTACAACCAGGCTTGTTGGGGAATATAAAACTTGTTGAGTTTTAAACTCAGTTTGTCATGCTGGAAAGAGAATTAGGTGCTTCTTTGACTGTTAAGCGATCTGAAGAGGAATATACTTGATACAGGTAGTAAAAATGATTCTTGGAGTTCTCAGATATTCCAGGCACACATCTATTTTCATTCCTCACAAGCGTATCCCTGGTGAGAGGGGTGGGGACACCAATTAAGAGGAAAGCCATTTTCCACAGTAGTGCGGGATCTGAAATAAACCTTCTGCAGATTAAGCAGAACAATCTCCAGAGGTTTTGCCAAACAAATTTTTCAGATTTCTTCAGGATTCTAGTCATGGCCTGTGATCTGACATATTTGCCAAGAATTCAGCAGAAAGAGAAAAATTACCCCCACCCTGAAGGTCTGAACAGGGAGGTGGTTTGTGGGTTTCATGGGATTGCATCAGAAGTCTGATCTTCCCGGCAAAAGATATTCTCTCTGCAAACAATGAATCCCCTAAAACCACAAGTGCCATGAAGTCAAGCAGCATGTGGCTTGGATAGCACCAGGCCAATTTGTCAACTCTGGTTCATTCAAAGAGAAGGGAATAATGAGTGGAAAAACATTGAGATAAAAAAGAAAAACCTCAGGATACTTGCTGCAGATTAATTCTCCTAAAGCAGACTATAACCTCACTTTTCCTCAATGGAACTCCCCTGGATTTGTACTTAAACAGTACTGGTAGGTGTTCTGAATAATACTTATTTTTAATGCAGGGGTATTTTTTGACTGGCACAGGGAGTGTTATTGTAGGTAACCTGGTATTTTGTGGGAATTTCAATTTTGTTTCAGAATCCAGTCTAAATATTGTGATGAATTTCTAGCAGATAGTCTCAACAGACAAATACTCTTTACGAGGTGAAACTGCTGCTGTGGATCCAGGAGTGGATGCTGGACTGCTGACGTTGGGGTCCTGTGGACAAGGCTGAGGATTTTGAAGCATCCATCCCAATCCTACCATGTCATTCAAATTGGTCACAGTATATAAAATTATTCTTTGAAGCAAAAATATTTTCTTTACCTATTATTACTAAATATTCCCAACATCCTCCCTTTCCCAACAGCAGTATTAAAATAATTTGGAAAAGTGTTTACCAGTTTTACATAATTAATTTTTGGCTTTGTTCTTTGGGAGATTACAGATGGGACTTTTAAAATATTCCAGTCTACACCAAGAAGGTACTTTCTGTAGTACTTGTGGGTGAAATTTTGGCTTCTTGAAGTCATGGACATAACAAGAATATTTAGGTATTACTATAAGGATTTTGTGAAAGGTGAACTCCACAGGAAAAGCAGAATTTCTCAGTGGCTTTGTTAAGATGGAAGCATGAAAACACCTTTCTATTCTAAAAATAAACCGAGTAATGCAAGTCATGTTATTCTGCATGAGCACCAATGATGATTTCAGTCTGGAAGCTCTTTTTGAAGTCTCTGAAACTGAAATATTGAAAGTCCCTCTTGCTGAAAAGTCAGACTTTCCATAACTAACCCAGCCATTGCAAAGGGGAGCATCCCACTGCAGATTCTGCTCCCAGTGCTTTAACTCAGGGAATTCCACTTTCTCATCCTCGAATCCTTGCTGGTGTTGCCAGTTTGATTTGGAACTGTTGGAGCCTTGGGCCAAGCATGTGGTCCCAGCTCAGCAGTGACGCTCTGGCCAAGTGTGTCACCTCTCACCACCGGGTCACCAGCAGTGACAAAGCTCTTGTCTGAGCCACTGCTCAAAACCCCTCTTAGAGACACTGCTCTCAGCTCCAGGTTTGGCAAAGACAAATCAAAATAGAGACTCCTTCTCTAACAAGCCAAAGATATCAGGGAAATAGTCCCTGGATTTAATTTTCCCTGGAAAGAGCAGAACTAAGGTGTCAGCTTATGAGGAAAGGTAGATCTGCAAACCATTCTCCTTCACTGCTTCAAAATAGCAACAGCATGGAAAAAGGGATTGATGGCAGAAGAATGGAGAGTGTCACTGGCAAAGACCACATTGCACCCCAAATCTTTTCCTCTTTAATAAAATAACCGAAAAAGCAAATCTGGAATGCATTAAGCAATGGGTGAGATGGTGACTCTCATGCCAGGCCTGGCCTCTTCCCACTGGGTTACTCCAAACCTCGGAGGCCTCCATGTCCTGAATTTGGCACAAACTCCCACAGAGGCTGGCACTTGGACTCATTGAAGAGCAGAAATGAGAGCTAAAAAGCTCCATTCCCCAGCAATGGGCTCTAAGAAATCCGAGCACTGCACATATCAGCCATGGAGGGACAAGGTGCAACCACTGCTCCTGGGTCAGGGAAACCAAGGACAGAATTCTGCCAACTCTAGAATTAACTCTTGGACCCCTGTGAAAATCCAGTACAGAAGCAGAAGAGGTTGTAGCCCAATATCTCTATATATTATCTTTGTGCTACTTAGTTCCAACTGAAATAATATCCCACTCAGTTTCTGAGCAGCTCAAGGAACACGGGGATGAGCTGAGGGAGGGAACCAGGGGCCATCAGACATCAGTTCAATAGCAGACTGGAGACCCAGAGCAGCCAAATGTGGACAATGCAGTGGTTTGTACACAAATATGCGTGTAGGCCCAAAGTACAGGAGAAAAGTGTTTTGAAAGTCACATTATCTTTGGGTTGCCCCATTAAATGTTTATTTTCACTGTAGGTGCAGGCAGCAGGACGACACCACAGAGCAGGAGTTTCCACAGTGTCTGGGGTGGTTTTGTGTTGTGCTTTTCCTGCTGTTTTTTGCCAGAAGTTGATGTTTGCTGCTTTTCCTTTTATCACTTCAGATGCAATAGAAGTCCCAAATCAAAAAGCTCCTCTCCTCTGTGCAGGACCAGAATGTCTGGCTGAGGATTTGGGAAGAGTTTACATGGGAATAGAGAATAACAAACAAACAAACAGCCTGGCCTGGAGATGCCAGGCCATGTTGGGAACACCAGCAGAAAAACTGGATAGATCATTATCAACTGGACAATTTGGTCTGGGCAGCTGAGACAATAACAGATCAAACCCTTCAGTGCTGCTGGTTGGCCCTGAGAGGAGTGACCCAACAGTCCCCACCCCCCATTTGGCTGGGGCTGAAAACAGGCATGTGGCAAGTTTGTTTGGGAAGCACTGATCTGAATCAACTGCCCAAATATGACTTTGTATCTGAAATCTGAGGTTACCAGCCACAGCACTTTTTTAGGGAATGTGTGCCCTCCCTTTTCCGTGTCATAATAATGGAGGCTGAACTTCTGCCTTGAAACCTTCTCTTTCCATATTTTCAATCCATTTTTTAACTCATAGTCCTTTCTTCCCACACCTATTTCCAGCAGCAAGCTCTATCCCAGCACAGCCAGAGGCATCTGATTCACTAAAAATCTGGTTATGAGCAAGCATGGAAGAGACAGGATCTGTCCTGTTTTCCACAGGGTGTAAGCCATGTCTAGTAAGGAATGAAACTTGAAACCAGAGTTTGTTCAAAAGATAAAAGGGATGGGCCCAGCCCAGTTAAACCTGAGATGGCTCAAGAAGTGTCTGCCCACATCCCTGTAAATCATGTGGTTTGATAAGTCAGCACAGTGCAAATATCCTTCTTTTGGGCACCTGCTAGTGCTTTGTTTGGAGTCCAGTAACCCCAAAAGCTGCTCTCAGATAGCTGCATTTCATCCCTTTCCTTTTTCTCAGGGAGAAATTTGGATTGGCTCTCTCTTTAATTTAAACCATTTGCCCATTACAGTTGCTTTTACAGGCACAAGTCTCCAGTTTCACAAGGCTTTTCCAGCCCCAGTTACCTGGTGGAAGCACACGTGCAGCACTCGGTGCATCCCTGGCTGCTGCACCGCTGGGGCTCCAGCAGTTTCCTCAATTCTGGGAATGTCAGGTGTCTCATCCATGCCCCTCTCACTCGCACTGTTCTGACTTGGCTTTTGCTCATGATTGCTCTTTCGGATCTGAGTAGAGAAGCTCGAGACAGCAAAGATCTCAACAAAAACCAAATTCTAAGCTATAAATGAGGTTGTGGACCTGCAAGTGTTACAGTACAGCACACACAGAGAGCTCACGGGGGTGTGGTGGAATAGTGACAGGCTTCATTTCTTTGCCTTTGCCAGCTGTTTGTGAGCTGCTGATTTAGAGCAAGGCTTCGACTGTCATTTTTCATTTAGCAGCTTTGGTTCCTTATCTGCTCTGTCCTTCTGATTCCCACAGTCATGAATTCATTTTCAGAAGTGTGAGTGGTGTTGTCTTGCCGTAAAACTCATGACTTCCCAGGTGTCACACATACCCTCACAGTGAGCACCTTATAATGCAAACAGACAAGAAAATTCTCTTTATTCCATTTACACAGTGTTTAGGCACCATGAGAGTGTGCATCTTGTTGAAAGGTTTCAGAAACAAAACCCAGGTGTGGAGCCTTCCACGCCAGCTCTTCACTCACACCCCTCCTCCCAGAGCATGTTTTGTTTGTATCCTTTTGCAGTTCTTGGTGCAGAAAGATAAAAAGGGTGGGATTCACCTCTCCTCACTATAAAAATCTGGAAGTTAAGGAACCAGTCTGAACTAATCGTTTGGGTTCCCTCCCGAGCTGCAGCCCCTGGGGGTGATTCTCCTCTCCTGGGGTTAAATCACCTTCTGCAGGCACTCGCCCGTGCCTGTGACTGCTGACACCAGTGCAGGGACCAGTGAAATCTGTGAATCTGTGTCCTGCATGGTGAGGGAGTGATGCCACCATCAGGGAGAAGACAGGTTCGTGGGAACTGCCCATTCCCACAGGAGCTGCTGGCCTGGGTTTGATGATGCTCTCCAGAAGGGCTCCAAAGTCTAGTGGGCTCTCCTCACTGCCCAGGGGCCATCCCAAACTTTGCACTCATGGCCATTTCATCAGGAATATAATTTCATCTGCTACCTTGCCCTTGCCTGTGTTCTTAGAGAAGGGAGTTTTAAATGACACCAGATAAATTCACTTTATCTGCACACCCAAGGCTCTGGAATTCATAACTGGCATTTTTTATGGTCATTAAAATTCAGATGGGTGAGTTGTAGTGTACGAGAAGAGGCAAAAATAAACATAAAAACTTGGCTACATCCATAGCAATTTTATAGCCAAGGAATGGACGCCACAGGTTTAGTTGGTTTTATGGTTGGTTTGTTTCTTTGTTTGTTTGCATGTTTTAATTGTATAACAGGGAATATTTTTAGTACAAAACAAGGACAGGGAAGGCCTTTTCCAACACTTTCAGAATGCAGTCAGGAAGGTTCTGACACAGAAGAGAGGAAGGTTTTTCCCCAAACTGGGAGCACTGTAGGATGACTTCTGCCTGCACAGCTCGTACATCAACAGCAGCACATCCCTTGAAAGTGATATGGAACAATTTGTGGAAAAGTGTAAGAGGTTGTTGAACAGTTTCTCAAATTCTCGAATGCCATGTGTACATTCTGGTTTAGTATCAGGAATTACCATGGGGTTTTACTCTGGGAAAGGCTTGTTCTGCACACATCTCCTTTTCTCTACTTCCCTCTCGGTACCTGCTGTTTGCTGACCCTGAAACAAGGCTGGGCTGGGCTGACTTGAACTAGGGCAGCTCTTCTTATTTTCTACCTCTTCTCTTGCAGTTTGTTCATTTCTTTTGTGACACTTAATGGTAGGAAAAAAGATAAAAAAACAAAACAAAATTACCCCAAATCACCAAACCCATCCACAACCCTTCATTTTTCAACCCTTGACAACCATTCAAGAAGTTTCCTAATTTAAACTCTGAGTGTAGTGTTTGCAATGCAGCTTCACCAGTCTGGGGTCACGGGTGGATGAAAATATTTATAATATATTTCCTTTAGCAGTACTTCAGGCTGGTTACTCAGTGATCAACTTTGGAAGACCAAGACTCCTTAAGGGCACAAACCTGAGAGTTCAGAGGTGTCCATGAGAGTCTCTCTGTTGGCTGAGCCTAGCATTGGTGAAAACCCAAGTTTGAGATGTTGGTGGGAATTAAGTCTAAGACAACTGGGGCAGTGAAAGCTGTGAAAACACTCAAGGATTGCAGCCTAACCCCAGGCTTGGCCTTAGAAGAGTGTTAAGAGTGCTACTGGTTGAAGAGGGCACTTTCCAACATACAAAATATCTGTAATTTATCTTGGGAGCTGTTTGGGTGTCTCAGTAAATTTTTAAAACCTTTTAGTACAGTTAGAATGCACATTTTCTATTTTGTAAATATTTCTGAATAATACTTACTCTTGTGCAATTACTGTACTCAAGCAAACCAGAAACATTTAATTTTTGGGAAAACAATGTTCTTAGCAATTAATAGTTCCATAAAACATGTTAAAATATGCTTTTAATTTTGTACTGACAAGAACAGGAGTATGAAGAAACATTTATTTCACAATATGAGACTGATGGATGCGGTCCTGTCTGCAGTATCACTTTTGAGGAACTCATCCTATTTCAAGTGATACAATATCTGCCAGAAGATAGGAAGGTGGGACACACAAACTTCAAAATACCCGCAGAGTTATAGAACCCCAGACTGGGTCAGGCTGGAAGGGCCTGTAAGCAGTAATCATTCTCTTGGGAAAAGCTTTCTTTTTCTTGAGTCTTCACATCTTGTTGGGAATAAAGTAATTCAGAGAGGGACAAAAATATTTAACAAAACTTAATTGCTAAGTGGTGCATGTTTGAATAGTTCTTCACAAACATTCAGTCAGATATTTCCTCCTCTTACAATTCTACACTATGTGAGGGGAGATTATAAGGGTTAAGAAAAAATCCCAACTGGTCTCACCACAATCAAAGGTATAATTTCCCTGAAACCAGGATTTTACCCTTTGTGTGTTGACACCAAGAGATTATTTAATTACAGTATATAAAGCCAAGAAGATTCTAATCAAAATGATCCAGCCCTATTTTTCCCACTCTGAAAAATAAAGTAGAAAAAGGAAACAGAAAAGAAAAACAGAAAAGGAACAGGAAAGGAAAACATGTTTTTGGCATATTTTAAAGAATTCTGCTAGGCAGTGTTATTAAGCTATATTAAAGTCACACAGATGCAGACTTAGGAGAAATGTGAAGAATAAAGATTTGAAAATCTATTCACTAGAATTTATATTCATGATCATCTGCTGGATGGTGAAGTTTGTGTCATGAGTACTTTTTAAAATATTGGTCACAGGATGAAAAGCTGTACACAAGGAAAAATTAATTATCATCCTTTCATCTGGTTGATTCCGTAATGAGTAAAGGAATAAGAGAATCCAGTGCCAGCAAAGCAGTGCAGATCTTGTATCTGTTCTCAATATCCAGGAAAGTGTTTTGGAGGTGCTTCTGCTACTCCTAAAGCACTTCAGCTCACAGGCAGCAAGAGCACATTTATTCCATAATGATGCATCTCCTCTCAGTTAATTCAGTGTATCAGTCACCAGCTGCAATAAGTTAAATTCCTAAATATTTTCTGTCTCCTTTTCCTCCAGAACATTTTGCTTTACTTTCATGTCCTAAGCTACAGAGATACTTTGCCCACCCTGAGCTCAGCAGTAAAATTAAAGAATAGGATATTCGATCCACTTAACATTCACCAGTAACTTGGGGGGTTTTCCATTTGTTATTTTCCCATTAGAATATGAAAATACAATAGTTTTTAAATTTTGTATCTATATATTTTGTATATGGCTGGCAGTGTCTCTTTCCAAGTATTCCTGCTTGGAGCTGAGCAAACAACAGCTATGGGGAAGAGCTGCAGACAGGAGATGAGGCAAATAATATTCTCCAACTCCCAGTGCCAGTGAATTTGGACAAAGCCAAGACCCTCCTCCTCACAGAGCTGGGGATGATTTTACAGCCAATAGAAGATGCAGATGCTGCGCATCTCTCAAATTGTTGCCTGAAGATGGGACAAGGGAGTTTTTCTCCAAGAGTGCCTTAAATGTTGGGTCTTAATCTGAGCTGATGTGTCTTGGCTCTTGCAGCCTTCCCTGCTCCTGTATAGACCACTAATGAGAAGCTGAGATATTTGCTGTGAAATTTTAGCCCTGAAAGGATGTTGAAAAGGTTGGAATGCTGTAATCCTTGGAAAAATCTTTGCACATCTTTGTAATTTTGTTTTCTTGACATTTCTATGCTTTTTGTCAGAAGGAAGGTATCAGGAATGTACAGCCTGTGTCCATGAGTTTCCATAAACATCTCTGAATAAATGCTACAAGATGCTTCAAGGCAGATATGCTGTTAGGCACTGTTAAGTCAGATTTTCTTCAATATCAGCTGAAGCTCTGATTATTTCCTTTTCCCAAGCAAAAGGTCAATGGAAAGTAGGCACACATTCCTATAAATACAACTGTAGTATTTCCTTGTTGCCATGGTTTCGTGTGTGTAAATGATGATAAAACAACCACTTACACTGAAAAGAGCAGTTCATCTCTAGACAGGAGCAGGCACCATGAAAAAGTTTCCCTGGTGTAGGTAAGTATTCCTTATTTAAAAGCAAGTTTTATTTGGCTTGGGTGCAGAGCTGTCTTCATAAAAGTTTAATCCCAGAGCTATCAAACCTTCCTTGACCTCGAGGTTTACAGTAAATGGGGAGGAAAAAAAAGGAGAAAGATGTTCCTTTGTAGAAAATCAAGTTTAGAGAACATGGCTGGAGCTGAAAATCTTTCACTGTCATTTTAGAAACGTTGATAGAGATTTATTAAAGTGAAATTTTTCTGAAACATTCCTGAATCTCTACAACCAAAGACGTGAGAAGATAATAAAAGAGTGTAAATGCAGGACCTTCCAGGGGACTCCTGAGATGGCCTCTGTAATGTGGTGTGAAAGAACAGAACAACCAAAGTGGAGTTGTGTTAGACACATAGCAGGGCCAAGCTCATCCCACAGGCCAGCAATTCCTGCCACATTCCACCCCAAATAGGTTTTAAGGTAAATCACTTAATTGCAACGTTTTTTGTTAATGTCTTCTCTTCCTTTGCACAGGATTGTAATGGAATGGGTTGTGAACCAGATCTGGCTTGGCCTGTGCTTCAGTTGATGGCAGTCTTTGCTTTTTAAAGGTTCATTTTGAATGAGTGAATGAGAATTACTGTTAGTGGATGTTCAGCAACAAGAGTCAAAATCATCAGTGGCATGGTATTTGCCAGGAGTACACGAATTGATCATTCTCACATTATTATTGCGGTGGACTTTCAAGATTTAAGGGCTGGGAAATCTTTTAAGTGAAATGCAAGCAAGAGGTCGACATAGAGGTTTGGCCACATTCCCAGCAGTGGGCAAAGCCTTAATCTTTGGGAACGATGTTACTGTGACACTTCTGGACCTGTTTACGTTTTTTATCCTCCATACTGCTCTCTGGAAGGTCTAAAGCTTAATCACATTTGCAGACAAACAAACAAATGACTTTCTTTTGTTTCTTTGAACCATGTCAGCTTATGCAGTCTCACCTTACAGCAAAATAATTCTGCATGGATCCTCAGCTCACAGAAGCAGCTAAAATTCCTGAAGATCCCAGTGGCTGCTTGCTGGTGAGACCCCTTAGAAGAGGAACATAATCAAATATCAAACCCCTCATCTGCTTCTTTTCACTTCTAATACTCAGAGGCTGGATTTTTTCACTCAGGAAAACATCCAGTGATACTGCTCTTGGTGCTTCTTTTGCCACAAAGAAGATGGTGAAAAATGAGACAATAAATGTTCAGGAGAGTTCCTGAAACAGGAACCAACCCATAAACTTCTTTGAATGGTGATCAGGGAACTTCTGCCATGTGTAACATGGGGAGATGCCAGCAGATCCCAGAGGAGAGTGGGCAGCAGCAGCACCATCAGTCTATTTAGAGAACATAGTTGATTATTTATTTTCATGAAATGCTTGCAGATAGCTTTTGACTTCCATGAAGTATTTAGCAGGTACATTGTTGAATTAATCCAGGTGTATATTCATTAATAACTTTGCTACATTGTTTTGTGGTGACTGACCATGTTAGTCACAAGATGTCCTTTCTTTGGTTTGGTTAGAGGACCATACTCCTGCCTACAAGATGTATCCCATGCATGAAATTTAAAATCTGTTTTCCATGAATATTCCTTTGCATAATTTTGAAATAAACTTTTATATGCATTTTTTTCCAGTAAAACTCAATAACTTTTATGTTGACAGAAAACAAATGTAGAAATGTTGAAACAATAATGTGCCATGTAAAATCTCTATTTGTGGATATGTACGTTATTAGCCCACTTTTCCTTCATCCGTTACTTCATCCTGAACATTGAACAGTGTTCAGACAAGTCATTGTGATCAGGACTTCTTTCTGTTCTGTTCTGAAAGAACAGAGCTTCTTTCTGTTACAGGCAAAATATGGACAATATCCAGATTGTTGGTGGGACACTATTACTGTTATTTCCCTTGTACAGAGGACACCACCCCAGTGTCCACAGCAGCACAGACAGACTGGTGGATGGAGATACGGACAGACTGAAAGTGAGATCCTGTTTGCCTGGTAAGAAGCTGCCAAGAGTCACTGAATCCCAGAATCCCAGGGTGGGTCAGGCTGGAAGGGCCCCCAGGGCTCATGCAGTGCCACCTCCCTGCTCCAGCAGGGCCAGCCCAGAGCACAGGGCACAGCAGTGTGCCCACACAGCTCTGCAATATCCCCAGGCAGGGACACTGCACAGCCTCTCTGCACAATCTGCTCAGGGCTCGGGCACTGCCCAGGGCACAAGCTGTGCCTCCTGTGCAGGGGGAGCTCCCCGGGCTCAGTCCCTGCCGTTCCTCTGGGCCATGGCTGGGCCCCCGCAGCAGAGCCCGGGCCCTGCTCGGAGCCTCCCTGCACACAGCCATGGACAGCCAGGCCTGAGGGCCCCTCTCAGCTGGGGCTCCTCTGGAGCCTGAGCAGCCCCAGCTCCCTCAGCCTTTCCTGGGCACCATGGGCCATGCTCCAGGCCCTTGCTCAGCTGCGCAGCCTCCGCTGGCCCCGCTCCAGGAGCTCCTGTCCTGCTGTGCTGAGGAGCCCAGAGCTGGGCACAGCACTCCAGAGGTGCCTCCAGGGCTGGCCACAGGGGCACGATCCCTCCCTGACTGCTGCCAATGCTCTGCCTCATGCCCCCAGGATCCTGTGACCTCCTTGGCCTCCAGGGCCCGAAGCCCTTTCACTTCTCAGCACAAACTCCAGGGAAGGTCAGGAAGGCAGGACGGGCTTCATAGCTCCAGTGCCATTTAGATATTACTGAAAATACACTTTGCCATTTCCTACTTGGAACATCACATTTCTCAGCTGAAATGATTTCCAGGCTAAATCCAGTCATTTTAGATAAAAGACTAAGGTGCAGGAAATATATCTAAGAAAAGCAGCAAATGAAGAAAGTGATAAAGATTCAACGTTTTTTTCTTGGTAGGAACATACTCCTCATCCCATGTTTTCATGTCACAGCTACAGGTTCTTAATTGTCTCATTTGCTCCTGAATTTATATTGAATAATTGAGAGTGAGAATATGTTTTATATTCTTCTCTTGGCTGCCTCTGAAAAATAGATTCAGTGAACCCTTAACAGTTCTGCCTGGTCCCAAAACAAAAATATTCATATTGAGTTATATATACTAAATTTCTTTATTCATATATATTTCATTTCAGCCATGAGTAAGTGAGTATGTCTGGTAGATAGAGAAGACATTGGAAGGATTGTAAAGGGAAGTGGAGATTTCATTGTGGGAAATACGAGGTCACTACCCCACATTTTTGGAACTGGCAGGAACACAGATGACCAGTATTTCAACAGCTTTTAACACTCATTCCAGCATATTTCAGGATGAGGTGATTGGCAAAGATCATAAACTAACAAAAGGAGCAGGGAGACACAAAGAGCAAGAGGATTTAGGCAAAGCACTCCTGGAAATCAGATCTCCTGTCTACATGAATAATCTGTTGTGTGCTGTTTCTGGGATGTGCCAAAGGCAATGAGATTGTAGAGTAGATAAGACCGATAGAGAGGGGTTGGGTGTTATTGCTCTTGCACAACTCCTGACAGGAGGGGACAGCCGGGGGGGTCGGGCTGTGCTCCCAGGGAACAGGGACAGGAGGAGAGGGAACGGCCTCAGGCTGGGCCAGGGGAGGCTCAGGGTGGACATCAGCAGGAATTTCTCCATGGAAAGGGTGCTCAGGCCTTGGCAGGGCTGCCCAGGGAGGTTTGGAGTGCCCATCCCTGGAGGTGTCCAAGGAAGGGCTGGAGGTGGCACTGAGTGCTCTGGGCTGGGGACAAGGTGGGGATGGGGCACAGCTTGGACTCAATGGTCTGGGAGGTCTCTTCCAACCTCAATGATTCTGGGATTTCTGTGGTTAGGACATAAGATCTTTAAAGTCTTTAGAACACTGTATTGAAAAAGGTAGTTTTCAATAGGAGAGGAGAGGAGAGGAGAGGAGAGGAGAGGAGAGGAGAGGAGAGGAGAGGAGAGGAGAGGAGAGGAGAGGAGAGGAGAGGGGGTTAGGGCCACATTTTCCCATATCCCAAATTGTTTAAGTATAGATCTCAAATTGCTGACAGCTTTTGGAAATTTGGTTGGAAGTGGCCTCTTCCCATTTCCTTCATTCCTCTTTATATCTCCATGTGTCACCTGCTCACTGTGGTTGCTCCTGGAGCAGGAGAGATGGGAGATATGGGAGAGGGCAAAACTGGCTTCCAAGGGGAACACAGTCCATGATGAATTTAATGATAATGAAATATGATTCCTAGGGAGATCAGACTCCCTTTGAATGCCTGAACAGACACCCACTGTGCATTTTGACATGGGAGGATTGGAACCCCAGCTATTTTCTCTTCTTTTTTTTTTTTTTTTTCTTTTTTCTTTTTCCCCAGAAAAGGAAAACAACAACAAAAAAGAGATTTTGACAAGCTGGTGGCAAATTTTAAGTTTCCTGCTCTGGAATAAATTGAGGCAACTGTTTTTTAGCCTACCATATTTCCAGTTATTAAACTGTGTGTGGTCTGTACCAGTGCTCACCACCAGAGAGCCCTTAATTGTGGGTTTCAGTGCTGGGCTGGGGCACCTGCAGTGCTGGGGAGCTGCTGGGGCCCAGGCAAGCCTTTGAGAGGGCCGGGTGGGACGCTCCCAGCACTGTGAGCCGAGCCCTCCGGCTGGTTCACAGGCACGAGGGATGCACCGGCTGAGCTTGGAAGTTCAAGCTCAATGAACTGAGACTCTGGAGAACAATTCCTCCGGCTGCCAGCGCCATCCTGGGAAGGCCTCCGGAGCTGCCCTTCCTAAGAAACCCCCCAGCCTCTCCCCAGCCACCCTCCCTTTATACGTTCACAAGTTTTCCTGACAAAAGAGCAATTACAACCTGACAGCAACGATTCACAAAGAGGATGGGGATGACCCCTAGGAGTGGTTTCTGCGACTCAACACATGGCCAGTCACCAACAAAGGCGGCCCGCTCCCATTTGATCCAGCAGAGCCTCCCAGACTGGCACGCTTGACCAAGAACTGGCTGGTGACTCATTCGTCTGGCGGCTCTGATTCATGAGCCTCCAGGAGGAAGGGAGGAGGGAGGCGAAAGCTTTTCAAATCTCAACTTAAATGCAAGAGAAACACATTCCCCACAAAGCAGACGCTCGGCTATGTCCAATTGGTGCCTGAATAGCCACACAAAGCCAGGGCAGGAGTCCTGGTGTGACGCATGGCGAGGCTCCCGGGGCCAGCCCTGCCGCAGGCTGCACCTTTCCCAACTCCGTGGTTTGGAAGGTCTCGAGTGTAAAAACAGGAATAGTTCCTTACATCTTATCCCTGTGTGCTCTGTCCATGCTGGCCCTGGGATTTCCCCGGGAACGTCCTGCTTGTGAGTGCTTTGGAGTTGATATCGAGGGCTTTGACCTGATATTCAGGTCAGAAACCTCGAATGACTTTGTCCAGTCGAAATTAAACTTCTGATCTGCACTAATAATTTTGGCTCCCTCTTATATCTGTAAAGCACGTGTCTATAGGCAGGAGTGCCATCCTCAGAGGGGTTCACAAGAGATAGGACAATTTCCATAATCATGGAAGAGCCTCACTAGCTGACCTGAGTGACCGTCCCTCACTTTGGTGACAAGGGACAGAGGAGAGTCCAGCCCTGGCACCAAGGAGGGCCTTTCCCTCAGTGCTGTCTCAGCCCTGGCAGGAGCTGTGGGTGGTGCAGAGTGTTCACTGGAATGCTGGTGCTCCCAACCAGCATTCCCCTCCCAGGCAGCATTTTATTTATTGTTATTTATTGCTTCAGACATATGGGTCAAAATGCTAAATTATTTAGCAGCTGTTGTCAGATGGATTTTAAAACAATTAATGAGTGCTAAAAATGGGCAGCTTGCTCTCTCTCGCTTGGATTTTGCCAAAGAAAGTGCCTGTTTTCTGTTTGGCTGCCAGCAGTTTGTGCCTGCTGCTGCTGTGGCCATGTCTGGCCTCAGAGCACGTTTGTCCCACAGCAAGTGCCAGCTGCCTGAGTCAGGGTCCAGCTGGCCCGGGCAGGGGGCTGGAACACCCCAGGGATATTTTTTGCATTTCTGGTGTTGTTATTGTGGTCCTGGGCACACTGTAACACCCACCTGCCATGGCTGGGTTCCACCATGCCACATCCATGGTGAGGACACAGCACAGGAGGCGTTGAAGCCCAGCACCAAAGGAACCTGGGGGCTTCACTCTCTGGGAGAACCAAGATCGGTCTGAAGGATCCAGGTCTGAGCTCTTCCTTTCCATGGTGTGGCATGTGGGAAGACCCCACCTGGGATAGGAGACCTGCAGACAGAGGCTGCACTGGGGTGTCCAGTTCACACGAGGTGGCCGCAGCCATCAGGGTCAGCAGGGCTGACTTGCCTTAGTGTGGGAAGGGACAGTGTCCACAGGATGTTGCCACTCACACCCATGGGAGAGAGTCCAAAATGAAAATTGTCTCTGAGCACAAAGGCTGTGGATGAAATTACTGAGCTGGGGTCAAAATAAATCCAAAGTGCTGTGAGGGCATTGGCGTGTCCAGTGTTCTCTCTTAGGGATTTTGCAGCTTGCCCCAACCAGAAATCCAGATCCTCTGTGGTAAGACAATGTGGGATGTGCAGTTTGGTGTTTCCCAAAGCTCTCAGCTCCTCAAGACCAAGGCAAGAGCATCCTCTGGCCACCTTTCAGAGCTCCACAGGTCCCAAGCCCAGCACACAGATCAGACTTTGGCTACCAAGCATTTGTTTATCTCTGTCTCCAAAGCACAGGATATGCTTTCTCTGGAGTCAAAGGGAGGGTTTGTTTCTCTTCGGAGTTTGGGATCACCCATAAAAGCAAGCACTTTGCATTTAGCTATAGGTTTACAAAAGCAGGTACTTTGCATTTAGCCACAGGTTTATGAGCCCCCACTGCCAGCCCAGCTCTCAGGGATCCCTGGGTAGGACGTGCAGCCCTCTGCCAGCTCCAGGGAATAGGGCAGATTTGATGGAGCACATTTAGCTGAGTTTCTGGTTCTAAAAAATGTTGCACTAGGCAAAGGATTTGGACCTGAATGAAAGTGGCGGACCTAATTTTAGACAGTACCTATGAATGAAACTTGAAACGAGCTGTTCAGGAAATACCTTCCTCTGCAGCAGTGCCAGGGAGAGTATGGGATTTAATGCTAAATTACCCAGTGCCTATGAACAGGTTACTGTGAAAATACTTTTTCCTACTTACAGCTAGATTATTTTTTGAAAAGAAATCTTCATTTCATGGACATAGATGTCCATGTGTGTCTGCAAAAGCTGCAGACCTTTCCCCTCCAGGAAACAAGAGCCTTCTCTGCATCAGTGCTATATGTCACCTTTTGCTGCATGTTTGTCGCCATGGCCCCACACTGCAGAGCTGTTGGCTTCAGTCTGGGGCCTGGGGATGGTCCAAAGAGACTGGTGGGTAGGAGAAGATTTTGACAAAACTGGAAACCTGTCCCAGATGATCAGTCATGCTGGCTTTCAGTGCTCTGTCTACTCATGCCTCTTTTGTTGTCCAACATCCTTTTGGCTTTGTCTCATCGCTCAGTCAGGATCTATTTGATATCTCAGTCCATCTCCACAGCAAATCTGTGAAAGCCCCTGACTGCCTACAGCTGCAGGGAGGAGAGTGCATTGCTTGTATTTATAGGTGGCAAATGCCCACCTGTCCTATACTTGTGCTGGATTTATTGCTCTGAGCCCTTCTGGGGTGTACGTTTGGAAAGCTGCATTGCCAGAATAATTCAGGCCCACTTCAAAAGATGATGGGATTCTTCGAAAGACTTTTCCCTCAATTTGCAAAGACTTGATGGTGACCCAAAGTACTGACTGAATGAAGAGTGAGGTTGCCCAGGTAAGTAAGCAAGGTTTAGCCTTGAGCCTTTGTCAGCTGCATGAAAGAATGCTGGACACTTGCTGAGCTTGGGAAATACACAGATATTTGCACAAAACCTTTGTTCAGTTGAAGGTTATTGATTAAAGTCAGTGAAGTGAGGATTTGACTTGGGTTCTCTGCCCTTCTCCTGCCCAGGTCAGACCCATATTGCAAAAGACATTTCTTGTCCAAAAATGTGATCCTGAGAGTGGTGAGGCAGCTCTTGGGAAGAGCTGACCTTGCTGTACTCTCATGGAAAAAAGGCAGTGCAAAGTGTTCAGCCCTTTACAGCTCCTAGCAGATGGATCACACTGCACCCAGTTGCTACACTGAAGACCTTTCAAATGCTGAGATTCAAACTGGGATTTCCAGAAGACCTTTGGAGACACATGTACCAGAAATGTTTGGACTCAACAGAAATGACATGGATCCCTTGGGTTCCTTTTAGAACCTCATCTTGGCTCTTTCCTGTTGTTGAGGAAAACCAAAGCGTACATCTTCGGATTTTGCTTATAATTAGATAATTGGATAATTTGCTCATAATTGGATATCTATAAAATCCACAACTGCCATGAGCTGTTCCTTCTCCAGCCCTTCCATAGTAGAATTCCAGGAAATAACACCTTTTAACAACAAGCAAATCTGTCTTAATAACTCAAAAATCTTGTGCTAGAAGTCCAACTTTCCACTGGCAGCAGTTCTGGTTAATATTGGAAATTCTAAATATCTGATTAAACATTTCTGGAATTTCTGGGAATACATTGAGATGCTTCATGGGCTATTTCTTCATAAAGGTTTTCAACAAAATATCTTCCATTGGGTCTTAAAGGCATCCCTCCAAGTAATCCATCTCCCTAAATTCTTAATGTGGTTCCTTACATTTCCTAAGCTGGCTCCTTAAATGACTTATGTTCTCCTTTGCAGAATGCATAGACACAAATAAACCACATATATGAGGAAGGAATGTTCCTCTATCCCACAAAACAAATTGAATATATTGATCCAAAATCACCCCTGGAGGAACTCCTGTTCATCCAGATGAAACACATGAGTTGAGTTTATTAAAGCAGCCTTTCTGATGGGGGCTGGGAACAGCAGACGAACGAGGTTTTGCGAGAGTAAAATGATTGTTTATTAGTGATGAGTGAATCACAAAATGTCTGGCATGTGTGTTGATCTTAGAGAAAGAACTGAAAAAGTCTGAAACCTGATCAGGTCTTTCTGAATCTGTATGTCAGCAAAACTGCCTGGAAGTGAGTCTGAGTCAGGGTTCTCGTTCAGACATTCTGAAATGTCCAGATTTATACAGTTGGATATTGTCATATCTCAGCAAGTGCTGAGAAATTAGGGATGGTGAATTCAACTGGTAAATAAACAAGAACAAACTCATTCCTCAATTTGATATGATTGTGATCTTTCGGAGATAGTTACACAAATCCCTCAGCCATGCCAGATCTGCAGAAGAGAATATAAAAGCAGGGGAAACAAAATTAATTCCCAATTCAGACTTCATAAATAAACAAGGCAAGTCATGTCCAAACTTTTCTTTTGTTTTCTTCTTAAACACTCTGTCAAACCACAAGAAGCTTTTCAAATGTCTCTGTATAGAAATCAGCTTTGGAGTTGGAGCAGCATGGTTTTGTTCTGCTTTTGTGGAAAATCTTGGGGATAGACACTCTCACCACATGCTGGGCCATGGTGTTTCCCTGAGCAGCAGGAAGCCAGAGATACTCCTGCTATGATCCTCGACCAGACAGTGCTCTCACAGCTTTGACTTCCTAATTTCAGCTTCTCAATGGACCTTCGCATTGAAGGACTTGCAGATGCACCTCCGGGAGGAGATCTGTGCTGGTGGCTCCCCTTGCCCTGGCTGTGGTTTTCCAGGAACGCCTCAGGCAGCAGAGGCAGCCCAGGAGAGAGCCTGGGGGAATACCCCGTGCTGGGATCTGTAGCAGTGGGTCAAGCCCAAAGGCTTCCGTCCGTCCTGCAGAAATTGTGGAATCCCAGGGACTGAAACCCCCCTGGGGTGGGGTCCAGGGTGGACTGCCCCAGGAAAGGGCTGAGTTCTGACTCCTGTCTCTCAGTCCATAAAGGCATATCATATCTCCCTCTCTCCTTCCTTCCTCCTTCCCAATTGGTCCCTGACGCTTGTCCCTCCCTGACCCTTCCCGGTGCCATCCCCAGATTGGTCGTTACCCTCAGAATAAAGTCTGGGTCCCTCGCCCGGAGCCCAGGCAGATGGTCACTGCGTTCCTCTGTGTCTGACTGCTCTGGGCAAGGGAACCTCCGTCTGTCCCCTCCGGCTTGTGGATGCAGAGTGGCTGCCAAGAAGGACAGTGCAGCCTCTGGCCAGGGGACCCTAACCCCGTCGGTGGTGAACCCAGACTCTGGGGACACCGACAGAACCCACCAGAAGGCTGCTCCAAACCCTGGCGGTCACTTGATCCAGCCCAAAAGAATGGCCACAGGGATCCTGGGAAGGGAGCGCTGCTCACTAGGGGCTGCTCCACCCTGATGGCTCCATCCCCTGCTGGGGGAAGAGTCTCTTCTTCCAAGTGCATAAGTGACCACTCCTTGCAGACACCGTGGAATCCACAGGCTCCCCGGCTGGGCCAGCCCCTGGGTCCCACTTACAAAGGGATTTGGGGTGGTTTGAGCCTCTGCCTTTCAGTGCTGAGCCTTAGCATCCCACTGCTGGCAACAGGTTTAGAGAGTGACTTACAGATATCATCAGAACCAAAATATTTCAAAATCTGGCAAGGCACCTGTTCCAGCACTGAGAACTATGTCCAGTGTATCTAAATCCCACTACAAAACTGTCTTTGGGATACCCCACAATGACCTGCAGTAGCAATCCCAGGCACAGCTAGGCCTCCTTGATTCCTGTAAGAGAAGGGACTCTGATGTACGGAAGCTGGTTTTCATCTCTGTTTGTGATTCTGTGCTTCAAGAGTGGCTGTGACACAGTCTCTCCATATACAGCAGGATCCATCTTTCTGCTGCTTTCAGCAAGCTCCTGAAACAATTTTTATTCCTTTTTTTAAGTCAATGAAATCTTGAAATGCTCCCTCATCTTCACGCGGCATTTTCTGCAGCAGACACCCACATGGTCACTGTGGGGCAGTTTGGTCAAGCAGAACTCATCCAACCTTGCAGTGGGAGCAGAAGGGAGAGAGAAACTCTCAATTACGGAATGCTCTGTGTGCTGCAGGTGTGCAGGAGGGTTTGCTCAGGGCTAGAGGCCCTCACTGAGCCATCAGAGAATCTGTCTCACGTCTTTTTGCTGCCACAGATATCCCGTGAAACCCAAATCAAGTATTCTGCCTTTTTATATCTCCTGACTGTACTTCCCAGTGATGCTGTGAGGGAATCGCAGGGAAGAGGAGTTTGGTACACTTGGATGGTTGGTGGTTCTGGCCTTTACTCCTCATGAGAGCTGTCGAAGAGGCTGTGACTCTGGAGGTGGAACTGAAGACCCCACAGTGGCCCTCTAACACAGCCCTTTAAGGGGAGAGATCTGGGGGCACCCCCGGCTCTCAGAATTGCTGCTTTCAACTTAAAACCAACTTTCTCTTAGATAAGAGTACTTTTCTACAGATGTCAGTACTTCATTAGAACTTGGACAAGTAATAACCCTGTGGAAAAAATGTCTAAATGACAACTTTCAGTTGCATTTCAATAGCATGTGGCACCTCCAGCTGCTGTCCTAGAAGCTCACACTTGGTCACAGACCATCAGTACTCCTCAGAGCTGAAATCTTGGGTCATCATCCCAGACACAGCAGGTCCTGTGAGATCAGGACTCACCAGAGCTTTTGTAGTCTTGACCAAGAGCTGGCATAATAAACTGCATAAATTATTGTTATCATGACTATTATTGTTATCATGACTATTACTATTACTGTTACTATTACTATTACTGTTATTACTATTTTTATGCTTAGAACAGAGCCTTCACCCTTCCATCTTTCCATTCTTGACCAATTTGCACATTTCTGGACCTTTGTTCTTGTAACTAAGCAAGGCTAGTAATCTGGAATAAGTATTAAATCATCAACAAAATACTGATCTCTTAAATCAAAGCCATTTTGAGCCAGAGGTAGAATTCTGGGCTTCAGCATTTCCATTCAGGGCCTTTCTGGTGCAAGATGAAATCCGTAACAACCATGTCGTAAAATAAACTCTTCATCTTCCCATAAAATGTTGAGCCTATGGAAGGAAAGTGCATATCTAAAGAAATATGCCTCTTAAAGCAGTGGTTTCCAGCAATGGGAACAGGAGGGCAAAGTATTGGACTTAATCACAGTCTGGAGAGCTGGATGAGCACCCTGGTGGGTTTTTGAGTAGGAGAGAGAGAAATTCAGGTTTAACAGGGCTTATATAGCTAAACAGAGGGGGCTTTATTCCTATTCATCCTTCTCCAGAAACAGGAATTATGTACAAGTGTTTGCATTGCAGGGAACATAATCGATTCTTTACTTCTCTATATTTTACTATCTATCTTTAGCATGAAAGGAAGTCAGGTTCCAAGTTCTCCCCTGCCAGGCTGTGCAGCAGGACTGGGGGATCCCTCCTGGTGTGCCTTCACCAGAAGACAGCACTGAAGGTATGCAGGAGGCAGAAAGGAGCTTCTTGAATGAGCTCTACAAGTCAGTTTGCAGGCTGCAGGCTCGGTCTCCCCATGACAGGAATTAGTCAGAGAGCTCCTGGCATGTGGCAGGACAGTGGGAGAGGGCCTAGCCCTCGAGGGTCTCCTGCTGGCTTGAGGCTCCTGTGATTCAGCACAAACCAATCCCTCCGCAGAGGTCACGGGGCAGTCTGCGTCTGCAGGAGCTGGAGCTGGGCTCTGGTGGGCTGAACAGAGCTCCACAAACATCCATTATTATTCTTGATTCGAGAAACTCTGTAGAGATTCCGTCAGGATGGACAGAGTTCCGTTAGCAGGCGCACAGCAGAGAGTGCAAAATGATCCGAATGGAATGGAAGGCAGGAGAACACAGTGTCTAAGGCAACAAGGCGGTTCAGACAGCTCTGCAGCAGCCTAAACACATGACAGACTCAAGCAGCTCCCACTGCTGCCAACACAACTGCTCGCGGGGTCTGCCAAGAAGCCAGATGCTGCTGCTGGAAAAAATATCTTCCAGAGTTTGGCATCAAGATCCTGTGATTACCATCCAAATGGGAGGAGATGGAGTGATAGAATGTGAGTTTAGTATTTAGCACCCCAGAACTGTGCAGCAGCCTTTGAAGGCAGAGGAAAAAAGTTCAAGCAAAATATTTTTGCTAAAAATACGTTTGGAGAAATGAACTTTCTTTTTTTAAATAGCAGAAACCCAAACTATTATTAAAACAACGCAAAATATTTTATGTCCGTATCAATTAAATGAGTAAAACCAAAGAGGACTGTGGATTTTTTACTTGAGTAAATTTTGTTAAGGAATAGTTTCATAAAGGTCAGAGCATGAGCTCTTTGTCTCCCGTGTTGTTGCTAGTGGAAACTTCCACTGCAGAGGATCACAGCGACACCCCTACCCAAGACAAACAGAGATGGGCCAGAGGATTCCCACACAAGTTTGGGAAGGGTTAAATTTAGATTCAAAGTCTACAGCAAGCCCTTCTCATTGATAAACAGAGGCCAAATTCCTAAATCTAAATTGACCCAGGTTTGGGGGGAAAGTTGAGCACCAAAACCACCTGAGCCTGGCTCCAGATCTTGCAGCTTAAACCCATGTTTGGAGGGAAAGCAATACAGGGATGTGACATTCCTCAAAGAGGTTTGAGGCTGCTCCTGAGCCTCCTCCACCTCCTCCTTTCTGTGTGGCTGTGACATTCAGAATCTGTGACTACAGAAGGATTTGGAGCACCCCTGTGCAGAGGGTCTCCCACCAGCCTGCCTGGCCTTGTCGATGGTCCCCAGTGGACGTGGTGGTTATGAGAGCTTAGCATGTCAAAAAAAGCAGGCAAGGCAACATCTGCTCCCCTGGCTGGCTGCACTCACCTCTGCTCTCCAGTCTTGTGCTTCTATTAGAGTGTTAGTCCCACTCCATGACTGGGAATCCTATTATTATTGTAATAGTAGTAATAATAATAATAACAACCCAAGTGGGAACTCAGAAACTTACATCTGGAAAGTTAAGACATGAAGACTGTTTTGTTTTACTTGTATTTTTGGTTGCTTATTTTTATGACAGATCTGTATTTCAACAAATGTTATCTCCTTGCCTGTTATAACAGATCAGGAAAAAGTAAACAAAGCTATTAATCATCATCTCCCATACTCTGCTTTCTGGGCATGTCAGATTGTTTTGGAGGGGAGGTGGGCAGGGAAGCAGAGGGCATCTGTTCCCTCACTTGGGGGCTCCCCCAGGGATGCTGCCAATGGTGCCTGTTCCTTTGGGGTCGTTTGTAAAAGGGAGGAGGATTCCATGGCAAGCCCTTGTTTGTCCTGGACGGCTCAGGCTGTGTCATTCCTGGATGGTGCTGTGCCTCTTCTGGGCACAGCCCGAGTCCCAGCTGGCCTGGCTGGTGATGGTTGTCTCCTTGAAGGCCACAAAGATCCCAGGTAACTGCTGACCTGATGAATTTTCCAGCAGCTTTTGACACATCTCACCCTGGGAGCTGATAAATTCGGCTGTTAATTCTACAGCAACCAAACAAGATAATCCCAACCTCATTGTTTAAGGTCACTAATTACTTATGGAAACACGGTGGGATGAGGCACAGAACTGCAGGGCTGAAATGGATGTCTGTAGGCTCTATAGGCTCTCACTCTCCACAGCTCCCTGATGGGAAGGTGCAGCCAGGTGGGGTCAGCTTCTCCTCCCAGGAAGCAAAAGAATGGAGAAAGGAAATGGCCTCCAGTTACACCAGCACAGGTTTAGGTTGGGTATTAGGGAAAAATTTTTCACCTAAGGGGTTATCCAGCCCTGGCACAGCCTGCCCAGGGCAGTGATGGAGTCACCATCCCTGGAAGGATTTAAAAGCTGTATAAATATGGCACCTGGGATCATAGTATAGGGGTGGGTTTGGCAGTGCTGGGTTAACAGTGGGACTCGATGATCTTGGAGGTCTTTTCCACCCCAAATAACTCACATGGGATTGATGTTTCAGTCCTTCCCAGATTCTGTTTGAACATTGCTTTCCCATAAGCTGTTTGACTTGGGAACGGGAGGTGTTTTCCAGGTGCAATGACAGCAGGGTGCTGACACACAGTTCTGGTGTCCCACAGTCCATCCCAGAGAGCAGGACAGCTCTGCTTCCCCAGCGCTTGACCAGGCTGGGAGCTTTGATGGCAATGAGCTCTGAGAGTTTGATCAGTGTCAGATGTGGAGATGTCTGCTTTCAAAAGCTGGAGGCTGTGGGTGGCATCTTCACTCCCAGCCTCACCTCCACGTGCTGGCACGTGCTGAATTTGGGGTCTGGAGGTGTTGGGTCTGGTGGTGCTGACAGTCCTGGGGGGACAGGGGGGGATCCAGATGTGCCTTTTTACCTCACAGAAAGAAATTTAATCTGCCCCAATTAATGGATAGGTTTTTTTTCCCGATACACAGTACTGCAAACTATAATTTATTATCTGTCTCTGCATTATCACTTTTCTCACCCCCCTCACCCCACTGCATGTGCTCAGAGGCATGTGTGCCCTCCCACACTCAGGCTCAGGTTTCTGCTTTAACTCCTGCCTTCTGTACATGTTATTTCAGTATCATCAGCAGTTGCTCTGCTTTTCCTTCCTTTCCTATGGAAATCAGAATCCATAATGAATTAAAAGAATTTATTCTTCAGATCATCTTTAAATCCTCAGTGATGATGTTGTTCAACTGATCAGCTGAACAAAGGCTCCTGGAGTGCCTATGTTATGAAGCCTCTCTTCAATCACTAATTTTCAGCCCAGGCTGATGTAAAATGTTACAATAGATGATCTTGCATCCAATTTTTGTGCCAGCCGCTGGAAACGTGAGTTGGTTGGGAAGGCTCAAAATGTTAGGATGCTTTAAAGAAATGTCCAAGTTTTCTAGCATTTTGAATAGGTTTTCAGTAGAGCTTTGAGAAAGAAAAGATGAGGGAGTGAACCTTTGCCATGATGAACTGGCCACCTGTCTCTCGAAGGATTGCCCTCCATGGCAGCTTCTGGAGGATTCTGTGTTCTCTGTGCCTTTTCCAGCCATGCAGGACATCTGGATACCATATGTGAGACCTTCTGTTGGTGCCAGCAGGTGTTGGTGGATCTTAGCTGTAAATGTCTGCAGTCCCTTGCATTAAGTAAGATGTCTCTTGAAATAACTTCTAAAATTAAGCTGTAAGATTTGGGTAGTTCAAGTGTTAGCAAATTCCAGCTACTTTTAGGACATCCCATAGGCTATCTCTCTCCTGGTTGGTGTATTAACATCAGTTCAGAGATGCTGAGTGTCTTGGAGACCCGGAATTTGGCCTGTCCTTGCAGACTCACATCCTCATGTGTGACCTTCTAGCAGAGGTTATGAATCTGTGGTTGAGTTACTGGGAGATCGATGCAGTGGTTCACCACCAGCATCTCAGCTGCTCCTCAGTCTTTGTCCGTTGCTTTTCCCCTGGAGTAGAAGTACTTGAGCTTTTGTTCACTGAGTAACAAACAGCTAATGTGTTGTAAACTGAATTTACACAACAGTGTAAATGGTATTTCTCTCACTGTACCTTCTCTGTATACTCACACCCCTTGCAAGATTTCACACCTGGATGGATCCATTGGACCATCCTGGAGTCATAAGGGAAAAGCTGAGTGTGATTCATGACACAGGACTTTCATCCTCAGAGTTGGTTGATTTTACCTCTTCCCATCAGTTTGCTCGGAGCACTAAGCTCCAAGCCAAGACAGTGTGAGTTTGAAAACACCTGAGATCTGGGATACCCTGGGTCAGGAACCACAGGTTGATATCATATCCCAACCTCAGACAGCACACAGCAGGCCCAAGGCTGTCCTGAGCAGAAAGGTAATATGACACATATCTGAAAAACTGTGCAAAACCCAAACCAAGCAGCAGTTACAGCTAAACCAAGGCACTGCCAAGTGCAAAAACTGCCTTTCACAGGGAGCACTGCTGAGCTGGTGGCTGCCTGTGTCATCTGCTGGGGAAGGAAAGGACTTCAGTTGAGGGGGTCCCCTTGAGAGGACAACTGCATGCGGTTTTCTCTTCTCCAAGGATGACTCTGGCACAATGCCCTCTCCCAGGCTGTGCTGACCTTTGAAAACTAACGTGGTTTCATTTCTGACTCTTAGGTAGTTCAGTCCTTACTGGAATAACCCATTCCTTGCAACCATGCAACCACTCATTGAAACCATGTTTTATTATATATCATGTTACAGACAAGAGCTGATTCAAGAACTGTTGGTCACCTCCTTGTGTTGGTATAGCAGCATCTGTTTGTCTGGAGAAATATCTGAGGCTCACCTCCCTGGTGAGATCTGTTTCTCCTATTTCTGTCACAAGAAAACACCTTCATTTTCCCCGTATCTGGAGCTGACTTAGTTTGGTTTCCGAAAATCAGAGGCATAATTTGCTTGGGCTGTGAAACATAAGCTTTTAAAGTACACACACTGAGCACTTAGGGCAGTTATAGTGTCCTCGTTTCCTGGGAAGCACGACTCCACTCATTAGGTGCAAGTCACCCAGACTGAAAAGCCACCGGTCATTCCCTCAGGTCATCGACTGCACTCCAGCAGCTCCAATTACCTCAGCAGAATGGGATCACCCATAACAACCTAAGTAAATCAGGAAGTCACCAAACAAGGGAAGTAATTACAGCTTCTTTCAATCCTGAAAAAGCAACCTGTTCTTTTACGACCCATCAAAACCATGTGTTTGCCTTTAGTGGTTAAAATAAGGGGTGTGCAATTTGGGAATAATCCAGCTATGAAGTTTCCTTAGTAATTGGCAAGTCCTGAAAGGTTTTCACTTCTGCAATTTAGAGGTGGTGAGCATGAAATTAATTTAATTTTCTTTTAGATTAGCCTTTAAGGGACACTACAAAACCAAAGAATGACATTCTCAAAGGGTGAACCCACATTTCACCCATTTGACTTAAAGATTCTTTTGTTAACTACCTTTAAATTTAATTTATAATGTGATTTAGTCATGCAGTAAAACCGGAATGTCAGTCACTGTAGCTGTATCAAACATTCAGAATTTTAAAAATATTTACCTCTTTCAGAGAAAGGTCTAGCACGTTACTCAACCCTAACAGTGCTACTATCACTTTACATAACTCTTACACTCTTGTTTTTTGGTCCTTGTCTCAACACGCCTGTTCATTTGATTCAAATTCAAGTGATGGTAGGAGAAAAAAACAAACTTGTTTGCAATAAGTCTACCTGCATTTTATACAGCACTTTTCAAATGCTCAGGGTACAGGTGTGGGAGGTTGGTTTAATGGACAGACCTTTTGGAAATCTGAGCATGTATCAGCTCCTCTTTGTGGAAGTAAAAAGTCTGATGCACATGGTACTTATGGCCAAGTTTAGGCTGAGATATGACTAATTTGGCTGAAATCAGGGGGATGGCTCAAAACCCTTCCAATGCTGTGCATCCCTGCCCCGGGGCCAAGACACAGGATGTTTAATTCTGGGGAACGTTTTTCACCTAAGTGATACTTCATTTGCTTTTTTTTTCTGGAAAAGGCTTTAAAAAAAGAATAACAAATATATTAGAACATTACTCCCAACACTTGGTAGGGAGACTGTCTAAAGATTACATCCTCTATTTTAATTGAAAAATTCAATATTAGGTAATTGTCTTACATTGTTCTGCATTTATTCAATATTTGTGTGCCAAGTTTTCAGTATTCTTTATATCATATAATTCACTTGACCAAGCTGGCTGTTTTCTCCCTTTGTGAACAATCTCCAAACCTCTGCCTGTTTCTCAGGTGTGTTCATTGCTGCTGAAGCCACTAGTGGCAGCAATGACCAAGCAGTGAATGGCAGAGCAGGATCCCAAAATGAGGTTCTTGGTGTTTCTGAGAAGGAATGGGCTGGGAGCCTCCCTGCTCTGCCCTCTCTGAGGGCCAGGTCTGCACCTTCCCAGATAAACATCCTTCTTCCCAATGGGCCAAGAGCTTCCCACGGACAGAAAGTTTGCAGTATACTGTGCGTTCTTCAGCTGCCACTGAAATGTTCTGAGTGTTGTCCTTTAAACTGGGCACAAGGTCTTTCTGAATGAAGAGAAAGGGCGGCAATACCAGCTGCTAATGAAAATTTAGGCAAAAAAGGGAAAATGATAGGACCCTCCAAAGCTGAGCTGTTTCCAAAGGCTCTGTGATCCTCTCTGCTCCCCACACGCTCCTTTCTGCTGGGGTTTTCCCAGACCTGCTGGATGTTCACTGATTCATCCTCTCCATCGCCGAGACACCTAAACATTTCCAAAGGAAGGCAAGAAACCAGGTCAGCAGAGTCAAAGTAACCAAGGGAAAAATACATATTCTTGTACTGGGAGAAAAGTCAGGGGAAAAAAGAATACCGTAAAGTGGGATTTAAAATAAAAAAAGAAAGAAAAAGAAAACAACTACAGAGTGGGTTTGAAAACCAACACCTGACAGCTGTAGCATATTTACTGTCTTATGTCCCAACAGCTCAACGAGAAAAGCAAAGCTGGTGGTACAGCCTCTGAAAATCCCACATCCAAACTATTTTGGGTTTATTCAACATAACTACTGAACTGCAGCCACAGTCCAACTGCCTTTGTCCCTTAGACACATGGAGAGCAGCCTGACTTGGGACACAAGGTGAGGTGCCATGGAAAAGATGTCAAAATATTCTCTGGTAAAGAGCAAGTGCAGGGCTTCCCTGTTGTGTGCTTGTCCTTCAGCAGCCTGGAAGGCAGCCACACTCCAGCCCTGCATCCACAGGCTGGTTCTGCCTAGAAACCTACTGGAATGATAAGGAAGAACTTTCTTACTATTGCTTCCTGTTACATCTTTGACTCTTCCCCTGCTCCTTTCCAGATTTTGTTTCCTAAAGTAGCTGGCACACAGCTGCCTGTTTGCGGTTCATACACTCACAGTAGTGGGTTCTGGTCTCGAAATGTGGAGGTTTCAGGCCAAAAAATAACCCCTCAAGCATTTGTTGGCTGAGCCATGGTCCCCATGGACACAGCTGGCCCTGCCCCCAGCACCCCATCTGACCAGACCCTCTCGGCCACCACAGACAAACTGCTCTCACATGGAGCTCACTTTCATTTTTGCAGCTGAAGCCAACTGGGAATGTAAACCACACTGACCAAGGAAAGCTGGGGAAATTGCCAGTGAATGCAGAAAAGAAAGAAGGAGGTAAGAATATGAACACTGTTTATTTAACACTCAACATGTTGAGTTAAATGTCTGTGAGTGACCTTCCTTTTCGTAGAGATTAAGACCTTGGGTCAGACCTTTGGTGTCTGGATGGGGATTAGCTGAATGAATTGTTTGGCAGAGACACCAGGTGGCTACAGAAGGTAAAACTCACCTATCAGTGCCATCTTGGGGGTTGGTTGGTTGGGTATGATGCCAGTGAGGAAATCGTGATTCATGTCTGGATTCAGACGTAGAAGTACTACAAACATCCAAAATTCGCTTTTCCCAGGTTTTAAGACTGTTCAGACCCAAGTGTTGGTTTTGTCTCTATGAAGGTAAACTTAGTCCTCTAGAGGGCATGGTTACACTGATTATATATTTAATAATTAACCAGTATTACCTTGGCTATCAATTCATTTCTACTGGTGTAAATCAGGGGTCAATGAACTGGCACAGGTGAAGTTTCATTCATTGTCTTTAAACCTTGTTGTAAGGCTTTCCATAGAATCTCTCTTCTTAAGGAGGCTGATCCTAGATGGGCAAGAATGTTTGGGGTTGATCATTGGAGAAGCTTTCCAAGTGGTATTTGAAATTCTTTCCTTGTTACCAAGATCCAGTGTGAAAATCTATTTTTCACACTTATTTATGCTCCTGCGTTGGTTGATCCCATCATCCCTTTGCAGCAACCTGGTCTGTGTCATCTGAATAATAGCACAATGTGGGGTTAGTGTCCATCCTTCTCAGGAAGCATGGAGGCTCCAGACATTAGATGGAAATTATTTGTGTTTGGGCAATCTGGTGTTGAATTTATCCAGTCAAATTTCCAAGTTAACAAAACTGTGCAGATGTCAATATGGCCACCTGCTGCCTCACTGCACGTGTTTCCCTGGTGTGCAAACGGAGCAGAGGGCAGAATTCAGGATGGCACAACACAAAGGAAGACACTTCCCAAGCTGATCCAAAAATCCACCTCTCCACCAGGGCAGAACAAACTGTGCAAAGTCCTTTTAACCTGGAAGTCACGTCTTTGTAGAGCTCACATGAGGTTCACTTGTCTGTAATGGAAACACCTGCATTTTATTCAGTTTTACAGTATTTTAATCCCCTTATAAAATAAACGGCTACTTGCTGGAATGGTACCCATGCTGGATGTCCAAGATCTGATGAATTTTAAAGCTATTTTCAAAGATGAAGTAGAGAAAGAGCAGGACTGGAAATAGCCATCAGCCAGTGCTAGGAATGGAGAAGTATCACTCTCTTCTTTGTGGCTTCCTTCAGTTTCTGAGTGCATTGCACCCTCATAACATGCTAAGATTTCTCTCTTGGGTCATTCACAGTGTCAAACCAACACCTAGGAACTGAAAAGAGTGTTAATCTGCATTAATTGATTGTAATCACTGAGCTGTGCCACACAGTATCCCTTTGCTCTTTTAGTCACGATTGGAAGCCACCCTCAGCCATCACATGCCCCTGTCCCTGGGCCACGATGATTACGGTCTTACATTTTCTCAGTTCCTTTACCTTTTTATGAGTTCTTTCTCATGACTGAGGAAGGGATGTTCTCAACTGGTTTAAAAGCTATCTACTGGCCTTTGGATGAATCTACACTTCCCAACTCCAAGTGGATCTTGGAAGTGCTGCCCTGTCCTTTCCTTGTCCCTCTCACAGACACTGAGCAAGGCCCATATGATGTGTTGCTTCACACAACTTTGTTCTCGGGTGGCTTTGCAGGAAGAATACCAGGCTAGAAAAGGAGGTGGCTTTGCAGGAAGAATACAGGCTCGAAAAGGGTCTTGTCCCAGACATTTGATGCTGACCTGATAATCTAACCCTTTCCTTCAAATGGATTAAGGTGCTCTAAGTCATATCGTAGATATTTGTTTACTGCCAAAACCTCATTCACTGTAGCCCTGGTTTTTGAAATTACTAAAATAAGAATTGCCCCTCAAAAACATGGCTGGATTTCTATGCACAAGAAAACTCCTTTTCGTAGCCTAGCTAACAAATATTAGAATGCACAGGCTGCATCCACTGAAACTTTTATTCTCTGTTTCAGGATGACAGCCAGGCAAAACTCTCCTTCAAAACAGAAAAAAATGATGTAATTTTCTGTTCTCTCTTTTTCCTTCATATTCTGCTAATAATTTGATTTGATAGTAGCAAGGATTTCCTAAGCTAGTGTAAATCTCTGGTTGATTTCTGTGTGCTCAGCCTGCCCTGTCTCCCCACATCCACTTGATGTGGACTTCACAAGTTCTGAGGGCAGGTGTGTTGTGTTTACATCAGCAGGTCCCTGGCCTCAGACACCTCTGCTCTGTCACAATGCTAATGCTCTTAGCAGCATTAAAAATAACGCTAGGAACTGGTTATGCAAAGCAAGTCTGAGCCAGAGATGCCCTGATGAGGTCACTCACAGCTGATCCAGGTTCCTCTGCAGTGCAGACATCCCCTGACAGCGCTGTGGGCTGGACACACTCCTGTAGTTTTTTGCAGCATGCATGAAAACACAGCATGGAGGCCATTGGAGAGGAAGGAGGGGTTGGAACAGAGTTCTGTTGGCTGCAGTGCTGGACATGCCAATTCAGATCATTATTACTGCAACCATCTCCTTCTAGTTCATCCCTATCAGCCATTTTTAGGCCTTTTCAGCATTTCCCTCTTGCCATCAACTGAAGAAGGTCTGGCTATGATTCATTTTGCTTGGCTGGTGTGAGTGGAGGAGCAATGACCCTGGAATCCACGTCCATCTCTCCACTGCAGTGCAGACAGCCAAGCACTGTTGGCCCCAGTGGATATTGCTCAGCAGATCTTTGTCAGGTTTGTTCAAACAAGATATGTTACCACTGACCTACCAGCTAAAAGTTCATGCCTCTGACTCCAGGATACTTCTTGGTGTTGTTTGTTCATTGAAATAAATAGTTATTGTAAAATTATCACATTAACGGGGGACTTTTTTTATTTGTTTTAAGACAAATGGCATTCTCCTCTTTTATATTCTATTCCAGTGTGGGTTTGGGTTCATGAAAATGAGAGAACCTCCACCTTGAACAAAGCCAATTTCTTTCCAAATGTCCCCCAGCCTTTGGCAGTTTCACTCATTGGTGGCTAATGCAGCTCAGGCCTCACTAAGTGAAAGGTGCCAATCATGCAGAATTATGCAGTGGTTTTGCACAAAGCCAACTCACCTGTTTGCTGGAGACTTGGATCAGACCACCAAGCACATTTTCACTTCTGGCTAGGAGCGAGCCAAACCCACAGAGTCCAGATCCAAACCTGGCTTCAGACTCTCATGGCCTGATCCTGATGGACTCTACAATTTCTTTACTTAAAACACCATGAGGAGATTGAAGAGTAACTGCTGATGAGACTCTGGGGCATGACAGAGCATCAGTCCTGGTTCAGAGTCACCACTGGACATGGCCTGACCAACTTTTTTACTCTTCAGACAACTGAATTTACAAATTTTGTTCTGATCTCCTTTTGATGATTTCCGGGCTTTTACTTTACATTTCCTCCATTCCCAGATCATACAAGATCCTGGATCAGCTCAAACATTGCATATTAAAACTGATGGTGGCCTATATTCTTTTCCCAGTGCTTTTTTTTTTTTTTTTACACATAGAGTAGCATGTATTTTGGATCTGACATCTGAAATGGCTCATTTTCTTCATATTTCTTGACTGATTCAGGGAAGCTGGCTGTACTGGGACTGCAAGGAGGAAGGTTAAATTTCATCAAGCCTTTTCTGACGGAACATTTAAGAACTAGCATTTGCTGTGGGGGCTGATAAGCAGGCGTGTGCATCTCATTTGCACCCTCTGAATCTCAGGTGCAAATCTTACAGAATGAACAAAACTCTTCATCTTTCCAAGAGCAAGGCACTACATACTGTCCAGTCTAATGCATTAAATTACTCCACTGAATATCTTGAGAGTCAGTCTGTCATCTTGCTGGAAATACCATGAGAGAACATAGAGTTTTTCATAAAATAATTTGTCTTAAAGTCTAAACATTTCTGTGATCCATTAGAAAGAGTTGGCAACCATATACCCAGCAAAGTGTTGAGGGGTGGGAGCCATCCTGTAAAAAATTGCTTTCCAAAGTGGAGTTTGACTTCATCCAGCTCAGCACTTTGTGGAGGGGTGTGCGTGGAGGCTCCCTGGGAACAGACAGCAGGAATGTGGCTATAGGTCTGGGGAGCTGTAGCATTTCTGAGCTGAAATTTTTATTACTGTGTTTCCAAATTTCCTTTCAAGTTCCTAATTACCAACAGCCAAACCAAACTCAGTTGAAGACAAGTCTGTGTCCATCCACAGCCCTACAGCACTGCCAAGCCAGATTCTGTTACACTGCTTAGGAAAAATTACTTTCTATGCCTTCAATGCATTTCTGGTTTTCAATAATACTTTTGATTCTGTTTTTGCTTCTTTCTCCTTCAGCGACTTTACCTCTGTGGAGTCCCTTGCCACCAGAGATCAAGGGCTAAACTTTTCAGGTCAGTTTGTGGGAATTTAGGTATAGAAGTGGATATTCCCATATATCATGTATTTTCAGAGGTCAGTGAAAGTGCATATATTTCCATTGCCTCTGGAGAGACTTTTAGCCCTGGCTTCTTGATAGATCAATTAAATATGTTTTGTTGACAGAAGTAAGAATGGCACTGTTTGCAAACTTACTTCATCCTGTATTTGCGAGGGATGTTGGGAATGTGGCTGCCAGAATTGCATTCCCCAAAGAGTCCATCCTGAATACCTCGACTTGGCCGATTTCCCACTGACTGCAGTGGCAGGTTGCATTGTGGAAGGAAAGCCACTGGAGTCCTGGGGTGCATGAGGCAGAGCATTGGCAGCAGTCAGGGAGGGATCGTGCCCCTGTGGCCAGCCCTGGAGGCACCTCTGGAGTGCTGTGCCCAGCTCTGGGCTCCTCAGCACAGCAGGACAGGAGCTCCTGGAGCGGGGCCAGCGGAGGCTGCGCAGCTGAGCAAGGGCCTGGAGCATGGCCCATGGTGCCCAGGAAAGGCTGAGGGAGCTGGGGCTGCTCAGGCTCCAGAGGAGCCCCAGCTGAGAGGGGCCCTCAGGCCTGGCTGTCCATGGCTGTGTGCAGGGAGGCTCCGAGCAGGGCCCGGGCTCTGCTGCGGGGGCCCAGCCATGGCCCAGAGGAACGGCAGGGACTGAGCCCGGGGAGCTCCCCCTGCACAGGAGGCACAGCTTGTGCCCTGGGCAGTGCCCGAGCCCTGAGCAGATTGTGCAGAGAGGCTGTGCAGTGTCCCTGCCTGGGGATATTGCAGAGCTCTGTGGGCACACTGCTGTGCCCTGTGCTCTGGGCTGGCCCTGCTGGAGCAGGGAGGTGGCACTGCATGAGCCCTGGGGGCCCTTCCAGCCTGACCCACCCTGGGATTCTGCGTGGTCCCATGAAAGCAGCAGCAAACCAGCGTGAAGGAAGTCAGTGGACATGGAGCACTCTCAGAGCAGCAGCAGCAGCAGGTTTGGTTCCAGGGTCGGTGATTTGTGCTTCTCCAGCTCTCCTGTGCTTCCATAGGCAGAGGTGTGCCCAGTCTCCATGGTCATAACACGTGCACATGGACACCACTGCACTCTTGGAAAGGAGGTGACTTCCATGAGAGAAGGAACTCTTTTCATATGAAATGGAAAGGACCTAAGTGCAGAGTAAGGGCAGAGAGCAAGAAGCAAGGGGCGCTGTGTCCAAAATGAGTCTAAAAAGATACAGATGTAGAAACAGGTGTTCAGGTTATGTCTTTCCCACCTTACATCCCTTCCCAAGCTAATCTACATTTGAGGACAATATTGTAAGCATTCCTCCTTCTTCCAATACAACTTCATTCATTCTTCCATCTCACAGCTTTCAGCACCAGGCATATTCCATCCACACAGAGCATAGCCTGCACTCCTCCTCCACCACAAACACACATCCTACTCATGGTCTTCCATGCTTGCAAATGCACAACGAGTGGAGAATATTGTACTCACTTAGGTATGGCTGTAGCTCCAAGGTGTCCTTCATCTTTGCACGTTCTCCTCGGTTGCAGAAGTCCAGACTCTACTGAATTGCTTCTTGTCTTTTAAAAATAATCTGTGAAAGCAGGGAGAAATGGTGATCAGACACTTGTTTCACATACATAAAGATGAGTGTGAGGTGGAAAAGCCCTAGCTGATCACCTGTACATCCAGCCCAGCACTGGCTCTACTTTTTAAGAGTTCTTCTGTGACAAAAGGCCAGTCACAGTGTTCGCCAGAAACCATCTGATATATTTGCGTTCCTAATCCTGATCCTACCATTTAGAATAAAAATACTGAACAATTCAAAACACCAGTAGTAAGACATGACTGTGGTTTGGTTTTTCTCTTGGTGCTTGGCAGACAGACACTCAGGTGGATATTGCAGCATAAATTTGTGTGACCAATTGTTTGTGGTCTCAATATACTGCTAAGCAGTTGTCCAAAGGACAGGCAGGTAAGGAATTGCAGCCCTTGCGGTGTTGAGAGAAATCAAAGTCTCACTGGAGTCCTAGGACAGTCCCTTTCTGACCATGACATCATCAGTATCTGTAGTGAAGTCTCCAGGAAGAAATGTTGAGGTGCCCAATTCTCCTTAACACCATAACTCTGATCTGCAGCAGGAAATTGCCTCTGACCTTCAAAATATCCAAGGCTCTTCACATTAACTTACTCCTGGCTTCCACATCAGCAGCTTTTACGGCTATGGTATACCCCAGAAAAGCCATCTGGGGCCCAGGCTCCTGGAAATGCTGTCTGCCAGTTGTGCTGGGACTTTTGGCTTGTTTATAGGATGCAGCATTTGCTGTCAGCCATTTGCAGTTCCTACCCAATCCAGCAAATGAGGAGGAGGGCCAACATTTCACCTGTGGCCTCAGGCCTTTTTACCTGTCTCGGCCCATTGAGGTAGCCCTTTTTAACTCACACCTGAGGTTCTGCATAGGTGTCAGGTTATTTCAAGTAGTGTTGGTGATGCAATGATGAGCTGAAAAATAAATCTAGGAAATGTAGATTTAAAGGTTACAAATAAATGGAAAGTCAGGAAATCAGAAAATAGCACTGATGGTACAAAGCCTTAAATGTCTGTAAGTCTGTAACCATTCAAATTCAGCCTGGACTCCCTTATTCTGCCCTGAGAGGTGAGACATTTGCACCTTGCTGGATGGGAGAGTGAAGAAACCATATTTCTACTGAGTCACATTTCCCCAATTCCCTATGATATAACATCCTTACCACAGGGATGGGACAGTTCTGCTGCAGTCCCACCCCTCCCTCCCACTTCCTCTCCAAGAGGCTCCTCTACAGCTCTCACTTCAGTCTTCACTGATCTGAGGGCGTACAAAGTGAAAAGGAGGAAAAAGAATGAACTTGCTGTCAGTGGAAATACTACTCCTGAGTTTGCCCCAGCTGCCAGATGTGGAAGTGGCTGGCAGGGGCAGAAGGACTGCAGGTTTTGGACTGGAGCAGGTTTTCAGTTGTCATTGACAGATATTTTGTGGGGAGCTCTGAAGCTGCTCACACATCCAAACCTCCTCACCCTTCTCTTGGCATCCAGCACGGCAGCTGAGGGGGCTAAAGCGAATCTGCAGCCAGGGAGTCTCACCATTAATGCTGCCATTTCACCCTGCACATCTGACCTCTTTAAGAGGGAGTTGATGTTGCTTTAAGAAACACCCTGTCTCTGTGAAGAAATGCCAACAGAGGAGAAGTTTCAAGCTTGCTATTTTTATTTAAGCTGTTGGAACAATATGGACATAATGTAAGTAACGGGACCAGCCAAGAGGGTGTCTGTCAGTCAGTGACTCAGTCTTCAGATCAGACAGATGCAAGCCCATATAAACAGGTTCAGCCCAAAAGTCATGATAATAAATAATTTATTTTCATACATTTCAAAACACCAGACACAGTAAAATGAGTGTTTTCTTTGGAAGCAGGCAGTACTGGTCGGCTGGATCTGCTTCCCACACCAGCAATAACATGTTCTGAATGAGTGGAGGGAGATTCTGACCACCATTCTGCCAGAGCCTACTTGGTTGAAGACTGCTGAGTCTTAGGAAATTGCTCAGAAAGAAATTAATTCAGTGGTTCGAGGTATGTCGCATCATCAGGTTTTCATTCCGTCACTGGAAGCAGTAGACAGATGGAGTCAGCCAGGTGGGCAGCTGGAGAAAAAGGACTTTCAAGGCATTTTTTCTTATCATTGTGGGATTGCTGAGTCACTCACAGCAAATGGAAAATACCCCAGGATCTTTAAAGATGATTTCAAATCATCTGAACTGCCACATAAAACTGGGAAAAGAAATACTTGACAAAACAATCAGATGAGAGGTAGAAGCATGGGAGCTTAACAGGGAGTACTGTTAGGGACACTGTCCTTCATCCACAGCACTCTGCTGGGTGCAGGTGCAAGGTTTCTTGCACAGGACAGTAGGGAAACCATCCAGGGCCCACACTAAACCCCTGTTGCCTGCAGCTTGGGAGCACAGTGCTCTGGGATCTTTTCTCTCCTCTCCGAGGATGCCTGGAAGTGCCTGAGGAGATCCATGGTGGCATCAAAGCAGGCCCTTTCCCCAGGGCTGCTTGGGGCACATGCCCTCCCTTCCCTGGCACCCTGCTCTCCCAGCCAGCCTGGAAGGTGCAGGCTGAGGAGCACAGGGCTCAGGGCTGCCTGCAGCAATGTGTCACCTTCAGCAAAGGTGACACTCTTGTCCCCAGCCATGTCGTAAAGGGCTGCGTGGGATGGGAACACCAAAGTGCTCCAGAGGAAGAGGACAGCTGGCTCTGAGGAGCCCCAGGGAGCTCCAGATCTGGCAATGATCCTGCAGGGCAAGAGGAGCCCCAGTGACCCTACGACCCTACACTTTGGTGTGAATGGAGCAGCCTGATCTATCCTGTTTTAGGGTTTGAGATCCCTGCTGGTCTAACAAAACATTTTAATATCGTACTCACTCAAAGTCTCACTGCCTGTACATGAGGTAAAAATCCATACAGGAGCAAAAATATATGCCCAAATATGCAGGTAAGGTTTCCAAATATTGAAAATCCTCTGTTTAAATTGTATTTAGAACAGAATTCATCAGTAAGCTGGATGTGACCTTGCCAGGAGACAGGAGGAATAAAGCAGGCTGTGTCATAAGCAGTATATTTCAGGGTAAGTGGTCTCTCACTCTTGTACCCATGCACCTTACTTTGAGGACAAACCATATTACACAATTCTTTACTCATTATTTAATATGGTCATTTAAGAAACAAAACAAATAGATATTTACTTTTACTATCATTTAGCTGTGCATGTTTTATATTTGTCTAAGCAAGGCAAAAGCAGAAACTGCTTTTCTCACTGAGCTCCCAGGGAATTTGGCAGATTTCTGCTGCATCTTTGGGTGTAAACCGGGGGTCACACCCACCCTTACTTGCAGCAGCCCTGTTCACATATTTGCATTTTAACTGAGATACTGCCCTGCCTCCATTTATAGATGAAATGCAGTAAGTTTAGTAGTAAGAAGTGAAAAGCTTTTTGTAGCTGCTAGAACTCAGAGTGGACTCTGCAAGCCACACTGGCTTTTGGGCTCATCAGCAGTAGCAGCAAAGGTCCGTGGGGTTCCTAAGCAGAGACATGACTTGGCTTCCTTCTATAGCCTGGAATTGTTTGTGAAGGTAACCTCAGAGCTGATGGGCAGAAGGAGCATTTTTAATAGTCCTCACTCCCTCAGGTACTGCTGCAGTTCCAACACCTGCAGTGGGCAGAGAGCACCTCTGCCAACTCAAACACATCTCTTCAGAAGGATAACTAATACCTTGGAATAACTATGAAATATCCAAAGCTGCTTTGAAAAGTGAAGGATTAGGTTCACGTGTCCTGGAAGAGAACATCCAGAATGGGTTTATTTGAGGGTTTTGGAAGGGGTGGAAGGGAAGAAACTGTGGAGCAGATTCTTTCATGTAAGGTCCTTCATCAACAGGACAGGAGGACAGGTGCACATCAGGGGAATGAAAAATGAACAGCAAAGCAGAGACAACCACTGACAAATATTCCTACAAGCAAGGCTCTCGAGCTGGAGACTCCAAGACTTTGTCTGTCTCAGCAAACTGTAAATAAAGAGAAGGTTCTTCCATGTGAATCTTTGGAGCTGGTCCTCACAAAGAGTGCTTTCAGCCCCAGCTCCTACTTCAATACTTTGCAGCTGGGGGAGGGCACAGGGAGTCTTATTTATGGATCCAGCAGCAGTTTATGACAGGCTCCATCTCATCTCAAGGGTCTGACATAGACATGCATCATTGTCCAATTTGCAAATTCTTGCATCTAAAAGTTTAATAAGCTCTTCATTTGATTTCTTAATGCTTTTCACAGAAAGTGAACATTTTTCCTGGCAGAGCAGAGACTCTGAGTTCTTTTATCTGCACCCCATAAAGGGCTGGGATGTCTCTTTGAGCTTGGCCAATAATTTGAAAGTAATCCAGATTTTGTATTTCCTGTAGGTCTAAATGAAAAGTGAATGTTTTAAGTGGAGGAGTAAGAGGTACATTGAATTTGGAAATATGACCACAGTAGCAGCAAACTGTGGAAAAAATCAAGGAGTTCCTTAATCTTTAAATCTCAATTGTTTAGAAATTAGGCACATAGTTTAAAAATGACATTTTGGCAAAGCTGTGTAAGTTACCCTTCCCATCATATATTTTATTAAACTTTTGCCATATGTCCAGTCTTAGCTGGCCAGGAGTGTCCCCTGGTTGCCTCCAAACCCATTAAATGACCACAGCACATTTCCAGCCATTGCTCATCAGCTCTTGAAGAAGCCTTGGTGCTTGATTCTAAATTCCTGGAAGCAAAGGTGAACTCCTGCCATTTTCCTTTGGCAGTGGCTCCTCAGGAAGGGAGGCCACTGGAGGAGATGATCTTTCTCTCCCATGATACTGCAAGTATCATAAGCTGAGCAGCTTTGAGTTTCTTAAGGCTGAGCTGCTTCTCTCACGCTGTAGGAACAGAAGAACATCTGGTCTTAGCTACTGTTTTTCAACTGGATCATCTTGTGCCTCACTAAAATGAATGAAAAACACATGCAAGCTGTATTTTCAAAAAGTTGTATTTCATTGATGCAACTCAAGTAGTGATTTTCACATGCAATTAGATACACAGATGTAGACAAGCAACAATTTACACACACACACTGCATTTCCAACGAGGCCCTATGAGCATTCCCATATGCTTTACACATGGAAATAGGCACATGGAGAGGAGGCATGGGAAAGTATTCACATGTGCAATTGTATCTTCCCACAGCAATGCCTGGGAATTAGAAAGGACTGACTGAGACAATATTTTGGATGTAAAATCTGATGACACTTTCAATTCTGTTATGCAGGCCCCACTATAAATAATGCTAATTATTAATTATGATCTGCCTACAACAGCACTTCCCCAGACACTTTGCAATAGGCCAGAGAAAAAGAGCTCAAATCACCCTCGTGTTACTCTGTTTTCGAGAAGAGTTTTGGAACAGACATCAGTGTCCAAAATGCTGCAGGAACAGCATAAAGATGTCCCAAAGACATTGATGAAGAGAGAAAAACTGAAGAGAAACCAGAGCCCCTCTGCTCTGGAGCCAGTCTGGAAGAGTTGGGGCTGCTTATCCTGGAGAAGAGAATATACCTGGAGAAGGGGAGACCTTAGAGCCCCTTCCAGTGCCTAAAGGGGCTCCAGGAAAGCTGGAGAGGGACTGGGGACAAGGGCCTGGAGTAACAGGACAAGGGGGAATGGCTTTAAGCGACAGAGGGCAGGGTTAAATGGCATATTGGAAAGAAATTCTCCCCTGCTAGGGTGAAGAGGCCCTGGCACAGGGGCCCAGAGAAGCTGTGGCTGCCCCTGGATCCTTGGAGGTGTCCAAGGTCAGGTTGGACAGGGCTTGGAGCAGCCTGGCGCAGTGGAAGGTGTCCCTGCCTGTAGCAGTGGGTCAAGCCCAAAGGCTTCCGTCCGCCCTGCAGAAATTGTGGAATCCCAGGGACTGAAACCCCCCTGGGGGGGGGTCCAGGGTGGACTGCCCCAGGAAAGGGCTGAGTTCTGACTCCTGTCCCTCACTCCATAAATGCATATCATATCTCCCTCTCTCCTTCCTTCCTCCTTCCCAATTGGTCTCTGTCCCTTGTCCCTCCCTGACCCTTCCCCGTGCCATCCTCAGATTGGTCGTTACCCTCAGAATAAAGTCTGGTGTCCGGCTGGGCTCTGGGTCCCTGGCCCGGAGCCCAGGCAGATGGTCACAGGGTGTCTGTGTGTCTGATTGCTCTGGGCAAGGGAACCTCCCTCTGTCCCCTCCGGCTTGTGGATGCAGAGTGGCTGCCAAGAAGGACGGTGCAGCCTCTGGCCAGGGGACCCTAACCCCGTCTGCGGTGAACCCAGGCTCTGGGGACACCGACAGAACCCACCAGAAGGCTGCTCCAAACCCTGGTGGCCGCCTGACCCAGCCAAGAACTAACGGCCATACCTGCCCATGGCAGGGGTGTGGAATGGAATGAGCTCTAAGGTCTGTAAGGTCCCTTCTAACCCAAACCAGTCTTTGATATATGATTCTAGGATAGTCCAACCAAACCAAAATGTTCAGGAGATAAAAGGTCCAGATTGTAAAAAAATAAGCCTTTTTTTCTTTTTTAGTGATACCACATCTTGAGTCCTTTTTGAATGAACACAGGAACATTTTCTTTACTAAAAGGGCAAAAACTGTGCTCTGAAAAATGATACTTCTTAGGAGGAAGAGAGATTTTGGGAGAAGGAAAGCGGCTGGGGTGTTGGCCTGGCCCTTAGAAGTGAATTCTCTCTTGCAAGGCCCCTCATGACCTGTAGGCTGTCTGAATCAGGTCTCCATGTTATAATACTGGAATATTTGTCTTTCCTTCCCTTGATGTGTGAAGATAAGGGCACGATGTCGTGGGTTGAAGGTGGTGCAGAGGTTGATAATGAGGTAATAGGAGCCATTGATGGAAGAAAGAAAATGCTTTTTGTCTTTTTGGTGCTGAACCACTGACAAAAACCCAAACTCTAATGCCAGTAAAATACTTGAGGGTTTTTTCAGTGAGCACAGGGTATGCAACAGTGAAGGTCAATAAGGGAGTCAGTATCATGAACTTGCTCCTCCTACTGTGAGTGTTCAGTGTTGTGTGGGATGGGCTGAGTTCTCTGTGATAATCCCGTGGGGTGTCTCGCCCCATGTGGAGATGCAGCAGTGACTCCCTGGTGGTGCTTCCGCTGTGCTGTTGGGATGCAAAGGTGTTCACAGCTTCAGCCACACAGGCACACAGCAGTGAGCACCTCGGACTGGTGCTAATGGTCACCTAAAAGCTGGGAGGAGGAAGTGACATGGGAGGGCCGGGAGAGGGCCTATGGACAAGAGCCAGCCAAAAGTCATAGGAGAGGTCAGGGATGAGTGAGAACAATCTTCTGGAGCAGAAGGATGGGCAGGCAGGGGCTGGGGACATACAGGGTGTGAAGGCAGTGCCAGCTGGGGGATGGAGGGTCATGAGTCACAAGCACTGAGCTCCCAAGAGCTGAATGCTTGGATGTGCATGTCCTGACACATGGAATTACCTGCTGCAGTCCTGGCTGAGAGCTTGCAACAGCCTCTGCTCATTTCTCAAAACAGATAATTTCTGTGACCCCCTTCAGTCCTTGTTTCCATTAACAGGCCAAGCAAGTTCTAAGTGCCAACATACCGAAGAAGTGGAAAAGTTGGTTTGTAGAAAGGAAAAAAGGGAAGGGAAAAGAAAAACAAAAGCCAAGTTATTTCCACAATGTTTGCATTCCCATGTCTTAACCACAGTATTCCCAGCACGTGCATTTTTATGGCGCATCTGAAAATCAACCACAATGCAAAACAAGCTTCAAAGTGCTTAAGGAAAGGAAAGCTGAGAGGGAGACAAGGGGAGGGAAGTCAGGCAGGGAGTAGAGCACAGGAGCAGTGCTGGACTGTGCTCTCTCCTGCAGTCTCAGCGAGGACCTTGCTCTGCAGGTGACCCAGGACACCAGCACATGTTCAGGGCAGGAAGATCTGTAAAACTCAGTTACTTAAATGGTTTTAATTTCCTTTTTAGCAGGTTGAAATAGCAGGGCATGACCAAAGTATGTGTAAGTGCAGTTCTTCTCTCCCTGTAGTTAAAACACAGTGAGTGCTGGTGGTGTGGCTGTCGCCCAGGTGGGGAGAGGGACTGAAAGGTGTCCTGTGCTGTACCTGGTGGTGGGTCACAGCTGGAGAGAGGGGAACAGAGGCACTTGTGGTATTACATAGGATGTGCAAGTGTGAAACATTGCTGATGTCTTTTACCTGACCATGGATGTTTAAGGGATTAGTGCATTTGGTTGCCAAAAACCTTTATAGCTACAAACCACACAGGTTGTACCACCACAGACATGTTCATCACCCACACAAAATTCTTCTTCAGCAGCACAGGCTGGGGGGGAACTGCTGGAGCAGCTCTGTGGGGAAGGAGCTGGGGACCCTTGGGGACAATGAGCTGTCCCTGACCAGCCACGTGTCCTGGGGACAAGGAGGTCACAGGATCCTGGGGGCATGAGGCAGAGCATTGGCAGCAGTCAGGGAGGGATCGTGCCCCTGTGGCCAGCCCTGGAGGCACCTCTGGAGTGCTGTGCCCAGCTCTGGGCTCCTCAGCACAGCAGGACAGGAGCTCCTGGAGCGGGGCCAGCGGAGGCTGCGCAGCTGAGCAAGGGCCTGGAGCATGGCCCATGGTGCCCAGGAAAGGCTGAGGGAGCTGGGGCTGCTCAGGCTCCAGAGGAGCCCCAGCTGAGAGGGGCCCTCAGGCCTGGCTGTCCATGGCTGTGTGCAGGGAGGCTCCGAGCAGGGCCATAGTTCCCTGTCCCCTTTGCTCCGGGTCAGCTCAGCAGCTCCTCTTTGTGAAATGATTGACGTTGTTTTGTGCCTCTAACATCTCTGCCTCAGCCACAGACCAGAGAGTGATTCTCAGCTGGCTGGAAACAGCATAATTATATCAAAACCAGTCAAGAGGTAGCAGGGTGCATTGGCTGTGAGACTGGCCTGCTGTGTTCTGTTGAGTTTTTCTATGCCTTTTTTTATTTTGTTGCCCAGGTTTTCACTTTGTGACTCCCAACACCTCTCTCCATGGTCTGGAATGTAAGAGCAGGCCTTGTGCAGAGAGCAGATTGTCCACATGAGCACTCTGCACCATGGGGTAACTCCAAATCAATAGGAATTTTTTACATTATTGTCAGCCTGGCTTCTGTAATGATTGCAGATTTTCTGTCTGAGAGACTGAATGTCTCCAGTGTAGGAGAGAGTCAATGCTGAAAATACAGTCCAAACTAGCATCCCTGTCCAAGGGAAGAGAACAGAGCCCTAGAAACAGCTGAGGTTTTCCAGAAAGTATGGCTCCTAACACTGGGGCTACCTCAGAACTTGTCTGGGCACTGAATTAATGTAACCAGGATCTGAGAATAATAACCTGAACCTCCCAGTTTTAAATTTTTCTGGTGTAACCAGGGGAATTTCACGGGCCCATCCTTTCCACCATCAGCACCATGTTCCTGTTAGGACTGGCACTGCCTTGCCTTTGCAGACATGTGGATGTCTGGTGGCCTTCTGAAAGCCACAAGGGGACTTGGAGTGTGTTTTGGGATATGCAATGTGACCACGAGCCTGGCTTGTGCATTTCCAGGGTAAACAGCCCCTGCATGCAGCACTGAGCAGCAGTGCAGCACCTGCGGCACGAGGCTGGTGCAGTTTGGGTGTTGAGGAAGCAAAGTCTGCAGCACATTTCCATCGCAGGCACCTGCAGTTAAGTGCACACATGCCTCAGGAGCACAGCTCCAGCTCCTTCTGGGATAAGGAATCCAGGAGCTCTAAGCTCCCCTCACACATCTCATGGTGCTGTGCAGGCCCACCTCGGCACTGCCCGTGAGGGTGAGGGTGGTCCTGCCTCTGCCATTGCTTCTGGGGGGCAGCAGCATTTGGAGACAGTCAGTGTCACAGCTAGTTCCAGTTTATGCATCCCTGCAGTCTGTTTGCCACCCCAGCATCTCCTCCAAACGCGGGACAGCAGCAGGCACTCAGCCAGTGAATTACTGTCCCCAGCAAAGCTCCAAGCAGATGTCAGGAGCCACTTCCTAAGCAGTGAGTGCATCCTATGTGATGGAGCTCCTTTGCTCTCTGAGGGTTTTGTCAACACCTCAGTATTATTAAAATTTTGCTTTTAAAGTCAATTTCCTTTTCTTTTCTTTGTAGTTTATAGAGTGTTGCTGAAGACCTTCTCCCAGCCCAAAATGAGGATCAGTTCCAGGTTTGCAGTCATATCAACAGTAGGTTGGTGATTTATTTCGGAGGTGCTGGTGTAATTACCCATACCTCACACACACCTCCTATTCACACTGAGTTCCCTGCAGCTAATGAGTCTTCCCAGAGAGGAGAAGGAGGTGGTTGGTTCAGTCAACCCCTGTGCGAGTGAATGAGCTTCTAAAATGAATCCAGCCTCTGTAAAGACAGCATGTCCTCAAAGCTGTCTGTCCTTATTACAAATAAAATGGCTCAGCTTCCTTCAACTGAACATTTCAGCCACATTTTGCTAACATCATGCTGATGTTCTTTTTTTCCCCACTATTTCTGTTTTGGTCAAAACATTGATGGATTTGTGATGTTGTTATAAGTTCTGTCATCTATACCAGCATGTTGCCTACATGAGGCAGGGTTTGGTCAATGGTGTCCCAAAAGACGCTATTAAATATTTGGATACCTGAATCCATTGTGTGCTGATACTGGAAATGTTTGGAGCAGGGATTATATTTCAGAATTATGAAATGCTGCCTTTGGTACCAAGTTTAAGTTATGTCTTTGGCAGGTGATGATGGGATGAGCTTCGTCAACATCACACCCTGTTGGAGTATCTTTGTGGGGCTGCATTTTTGCACCCTGGGTGAATCTGGGTGTATCTGCACATTACAGAGAGGTATGCAAAGCAGAGCTTGCCAGGTACCTGGAGGAGGTGGGATGGACCGTTTGGTAGCCTGTTAGAGCAGCCAGCTGCCCACCAGCCCTCTCTGTGCAAGACAGCCACGGGTGGATCCGAGTGTGGCAAGTGGAGGGTGCCAGGTGCTGGCCTGGGCCTGGCCAGTGGCCACCCCGCCTGCAGAGCTGCTCGGGGCAGCCTTTGAACTCTGTCTGAACGAGCTGAGAACTGGCCCCCCATAAATGAGAGCAGCCTGGAGACTGTTATAAATTACAGGGCTGCTCCAGCCCCAGAGGCAGGCACACATCTGGCTGGGCTCCCACCAGGGGAGCAGGGCTAAAGGTGTTGCTCTGGCTCTGTCCTACAGTCAGATTTCCCTTTACTGGGGTGATCTTATCATGGCTGCTTGTGCTGGGCTTGAGCTGTCAGAGCTGGGAAACATTTTCCATCTTTCCTTTGCTGGAAATACCAATCCTGATGTAAAGTGTTGTCAGCTTCCGTGCCTGAATTCCTGATGGCGATCAGCCCACCGACCAACCTGCCCCAGCTCGGGTCACCCTTCTGTCCCCATAAGCAGCAACTTTCTTTAGGAGTCCTTGGCAAGGACCTGCCCAAACAGTCTCTTTTTTCTGCCCAGGGTGTGGATCCAAACCAGCAAAAACATTCTAAGCTGAGCTCCAGGTGCCCTCTGAGGTCAAAAACCTCTGCTGGCCTTGTCCAGCCCTTGTGCTGTATTGCTGGGCTGATCTTAGCAAAGAAGCTCAAAGCAGGTGAAGGTCACCCACACCAACATCTCCCACACCTTGTGCCCTCCCTGCATGGCTGTAAAGACAAATCCTGGCCCTTTCAGACCTGAGATACTGTTCTACAGCTGCTACAGCCATTTCAGTTGAAAAGGTTTTAAGTTTTACTTTTTTATCTAATTACTTTAAAATGAGTTTTTTTAAAGGCAACCAGGAAAGAAGCCAGCAAACCACCAGTGCAAGCCAGTCAAGAGCCCTGATAATGTGACTTTTTCCTGGAACAGGGACATAAGCAAAGCAAACGAAGGAATCCTCATGCTAACACAAAACATTTAATTCACTTCCTTGCAGGTGATTTAGCTGCTCCTGAGGATGAAAACCCTTTCAATGCAGTTCCCCTCTCACAAGTCGGGTGGAGAAGCAAGAGCTTGGGCCACCCTGAGGGCAAAGGGCAGCGCTTACAGTGCTTACACTCCCCATCACAAATGAGCCATGGAGCGCTGGCCAGAGCACTGGCTGTGCACAGCTCTGTTCTCCCTTTGGAATGAAGCAATAATCAGTCTTCATGCCGACTTTCTGCTCAGGAGAAAAGTTCAATTCAGTGCCCACGAGGATCCTGAGTCTCTTCAACTGGCAGAAAAATTTCATGGCAAAAAAAGGGACAGATTTTTTTTCTGCATTTTCAAATAAATTGGTGGGATTTCTGATATATAAGCTGATGTATCTCCTCTCATAAGCATAGCTCTTAACTTTGTGTATGAGTTTTGCAGGTTTAAATATTTGGAATCTGGAAAAAAATGCCCCTCCTGATGGAATCCTATCCATCTGACAGCCAGACTCACCTCCCACATCAGTCCCTTGTCCCAGATGCTCTGTTCTAAAAGCATCCTGTCCCAAAACCCAGAGCTTTTCCAAGAAAAGGAAGAGAGTTCAGTTTTTACCTTCCCAGCCTCATCAAGTGGGAAATACAGTGTTCACACAAAGGCCGAGTCACTGCCCACTGGGCTCCACACTCTGTGGTGGATTGAGGAAGATAGAAAATACTACAGCAAAAATATTACAACAATATTACAACAAAAAAAACCAGACAAGCTGAAGTACTTGCAAGATCTCATTAAAAGTATTATGCAAAGGACACATTTTCAGAGGCAACATGTAAATGGACAATGATAATGACAAAGAGTAACCCTGACAGAAGACAGAGAGAATTTCTGAGTTTTGGTGAGAATTTCTAAAAAATCAGATTTCCCAGCTGAAAGTCTGATGCTAGTCTGCCACTCCTTTTGGTGTCTGGTAGGAGCTGGAAGTTGGGAACTAGATGTTCCCATTTATCTCCAAAACACAACGAATTTCAGTAGCACATCAGGCTCCCCCAGTTCTCCCCAGCATCTCCCACTTTGCTTTTTTCATAGAACCATCACGGAATGGTTTGGGTTTGAAGGAACATTAAAGACCATCTAGGTTCAACCCCCAGTCATGGGCAGGGAACCTTCTCCTCACCAGGCCTTGAAGTCCCCCACAGATGGGCATCCACAACTTCTCCGTGCAACCTGATTTTTTCCAAAATTGAAGGCTTTTAGGTGAAAAAGTAACATTGTGAGGAATTCCAACAATTATCACAAAATATTGAAAAACCTCTTAAGGATATATCCATAGCCTTTTTTGCAGATGTCTGTTTGAGGTGAGTACCAGCTCTGTGTTTACATGTGCTGCCCATGGGACCAGGCAGGGGAGGATGTGGCCCCAGGGTCCCCTGGGTGCTGGAGGGTCATGTTTGGGATTGCCTGGCCATGATTGTTTTGTACTGGCCACCTTCCTTCTGTGATCTTAACAATCTCTTCCATTTATTTGGTTGTATGTTCAGGGCTGAATGCAGCTCCGAGGAAATGTCGGACAGTTCAGCTGACCTGCCCAAGAGAACAAAATTAATTTGTTTGTATCCATGGTGTGATGATCTGGAGTTCCCCAGGTGGAAGGTGGTACAGAGGTATGGAAAAATTGGATTTTTTTACATGCTGGGGGTGCCTAGAAGGGGGAGGAGGTCTGTGCATGGCTATGCCAGCCTGGGGAGTACAAAGTGGGTTCCCATATGGTCAGTTTTTAGGATTTCTCCTGTTTCAAATCTGCATAAATGGCCCACTCAAGGAGGCCAAACTATTAAAAACAGCTGACAACGAAAAAGGGGGAGGTGAACGCCAAGCAAGCAACCAGTAAACTCTGTAACTGAGCTGACAGATGGCAAATTAATGTTGTCAAATAGAAAGAAGTACATAAAGCTAAGGAGCACTATGACCAGATTGCTTTCTTGCACATGAAGTCTTTAATCATATGGATATCCTTGCTATTTTTACTCTAATGAGATTGGGAAAGAAAAATAAGACTGAGGCATCAAATTTAAGATTAATTTGCTTTGAATTCACAAGAAATTGAAGCTCTTACAGAAACAAGGAGAATTACTTGCCAGGCAAAATTAGTGTCACAGATGAACTTGTTTGTGCTTCTGAATTTTGACATGTTTATTTTATTGGTAATATTGCTGTAGTCAAAGAGAGTAATAGCCAGTGTAGGTAAGCAGGCAAAGGAAGTTGAGTGAAAAATTATGTTCGTGGAGCTTTCTGCCCTTAGGCAAAGGCAAAAAAGGAACCTAGCCCAACAAAACCTTTCCCTCCCTTTGATAAAAGGGGAAAATAAGGAAAAAACCATTTCTCTTCAAAGATACAACTTGATGAAATGCCAATGAGCCGAGTACATGAACGCCAAATTATTATTTGCCCATTGTGAGGTTTATACTGAGAATACAAATTTGATTTGTTTCATATATTTCTTTAATGGTAAGTATGAGGATGTCTTTTAATCAAGAGTTTAGTGTGGGCTCTGACAACTATTAAGGTATTCACACCTCTGATTAAAGGGAGGATTGGCCGTGTTTGAGCAAGGGGCTTGGTAAACAAATACATCAATCACGGGAAAATCTCCCCCAGAATGTGCATGGTCAGAGAGAGCCACCAAGGCAGTTAAAAGGAAGCAATTTTCCACAGTGCTTGGAGGTAGGTAATATAAAATAATCCATAATTAAGTTTAATCATGGCTTATCAGGCCTTCCTAGGCCTGTGAGCATTGTGGCTAATGTTTAACATATTGTCTTAGCTCTAAGTTTCCTCTGATGCCATTTCATTGATACAATGAACCCATTTTATTTGGAAGTTGCGGGTGTGACAACTGTGTCTGGAGGCCAGACTCATCACCAATACGACTTGGGATAGCTCAGCAAGTGCTGATATTGGGATCCTCTGCTAACAAAAAATGGCTTTGCTTAGTGGAGCCAATGGAACCATCCAACTTACACAGAAGAGCCTGGTCCAGCTTTTGGAACAGTCAGATCCCCCAGAGGAGGCTCAGGGGAGACCACAGCACTTCCTACACCTCCCTAAAAGGAGGGTGCAGCTGGGGGGGTCGGGCTGTGCTGGCAGGGAACAGGGACAGAAGGAGAGGGAACGGCCTCAGGCTGGGCCAGGGAGGCTCAGGTTGGACATCAGCAGGAATTTCTCCATGGAAAGGGTGCTCAGGCCTTGGCAGGGCTGCCCAGGGAGGTTTGGAGTGCCCATCCCTGGAGGTGTCCAAGGAAGGGCTGGAGGTGGCACTCAGAGCTCTGGGCTGGGGACAAGGTGGGGATGGGACACAGGTTGGACTGGATGGTCTGGGAGGTCTCTTCCAACCTCAATGATTCTGGGATTCTGCGATTTTTAAATTTTATTGATTTAAGCTAGAAGCTGCTTCAACCCCCTATGAGGCCAGCAGTTCTTTTACTAAAGGAGAAAGAAGTTTCTACTACACATAAAGCTGCATGTACCCTTCTCTTCTTGTCTGCATCAAGCAGGGCACAGCTCTTGGGGTCAGAGCTGGGTGGGAGATGGGCATTCCAGCTCAGGATACAGAAGGTCGGTGGTGCAGTTGGTGGTGGCCGAGGCTAAAGAAGTCTTCTGTGCCCATTCCCTGCAGCCCTTGCTTTTACAAAAGGGATTTATGTTGGTAGAGTGCAAAGACATCTTGTTGCTTCAAATGCCCTTCCCATCACTCTGTTTCTCCTGAGTCCGATGAGAAGTGCACAGTTTGTTACATCAGCCGTGTCCTTATAGTCAAGTAGTCCTGGCCTTGTTCTACAGGACAGGGTCTGCTGACCTTGAAAGCAAATAAATAAATACAGGACCACAAGAGGAAAATGAGGAAAATGGTGTTCTGTGGTTTTGAACAGACCCATCTGCAAGGGGTCACTAGCTAAACCAGGGGGTGGCACCACCTAAACCGGGGGCTGCCATTAAGGGCCCGGGGCTGACACCAGAGGCAGGGGTTCAGCTCTAGGCAGGAGGTGCTGTCAAGAGGAGGTGACAGCAGTGATGGCGAGAGGAGCAGTTTGTCACTAAGCACCAGCATCAGCAGCTTTGCACCTGTATTAAGTCCAGCATCAAAGTTTTTTTTCTAAAGGGTACAATTTACTGAACTTTCATATAACAAATTTTTTGCTGCACATAGCCAGCAACAGCAACCAAGTCAAAAAGTAAACCTTGACCTATTCCTTCCTTTGGACAGTATATTTTAGCAGAAACATAAAAAATTGGATGTTGATGTGAGAAGATGTGGTAAAACACCCTAACCTGCTCACTACAATTAATGCTAGTGCTGGGAGAAAGTTGGTCGTCTTCACTTTTGCACGAGTAGTGTGTAACATCTCAGCCGATAACTCTGGGATCTCAGAGGCTTTTAGGAAATCAGATCAATTATATATTCAGATAATGCCATTCAGGATAAACAGATCTATATGCAGAAATATGAACAGTCCAGTAAGCCATGCTGACAGGCTGAGTGCTGAAATCTCAATCTGACCCTAACAAGGGCCATCTGAGTGTCCTCAGGCCTTTGGGACTTCTTAGGAATGTGGGTTCATTTTCCCAAAATGTCCAGCTTCTTGTGTATCTCCAAAGGAGAACATTTTCATGTGAGCAATCCCAGGACTGGGTGTGATTTTCCCATCTGTTGCTTCCATATTAGAAGGATAGAATTCTTACTTCACTTCTGTGGATCTTTCTTTGTTCTCAGCATTTAACTAAAGCTGAGAAAAGTTTTGCAGACTTTTTTTACCATTTTAGAAAAAAATCCACGTTGGAACAAAGTGGGAACTATTCATTAATCAAAATATACCAATTAATACTGTCAAAAGAAATGTTCATATGTACTGACATTTACATAATTTGATTTGTTATGATTAAAATCAAAAAACATCATCTTGGAAAAAAAAGAAAAAGTTCATTGAAATGCAAAGTATCTTAATTTTGATAAAAAATTTGGAGGAAATATTCTGGAGAGGGGACACAGTTTGAAACATCCTTGTTCACTTTGGCAGTTTTTTGGCGGACTGAAGAAGGAGCTTTTCACAGAGCTCCCCTTTTAACTCACCAAGAGAATATCTGCTCACTGTTCCTCAAACCTACCCTCCCAGCTTTATGTTTAAATGCTGATTCCCAGTCTTTAATCCAGGCCATCGTATTTTCCTTCGAATTCAGAAACATCGGGACTTGGGCAAACCTCGCTCTATTTTTGCCGCGGCCTTTGTGAGCCGTGTGGGATGTTCAGGCTCCAGCTCCGCGAGTGCTGAGGGTCCCCAGCAGCCCCAAGGCTGTGACTGCCCAGGGCTGTGGGGACTGACTCCTGATCCTTCATCGCTGAGTTCCCGCGGAAAAATCCCACCTCGGTCTGCGAGCAGAGGGAGGACAGCAGCGAGAGGCAGACCCAGCTCAGGTGAGCTCCTCGTTAGGTGCAGAGCTAATTAAGGTGCATCATTTTAAGCAAGTCCCAGGCAGGTGTCTCATTTCAGGCCTGTGCTTCAGCAGTTTTGTGAATGAAGGCCTGAGGCTTCTCGGGACAGGCCTGCTCTCCTTGCAGCTCTGGGTCTGGGAAGTGGGAAAGGGATTTTCTCTGGGCTTCAAAGGTTGGCAGTGTGAGGGTTTGAGGCCCTGGCACAGGTGCCCAGAGCAGCTGTGGCTGCCCCTGGATCCCTGGCAGTGTCCAAGGCCAGGCTGGACAGGGCTTGGAGCAGCCTGGGACAGTGGAAGGTGTCCCTGCCCACGTCCGGGGAGTGGAATGGGAAGGTCTTTAAGGGTTCTTCCAACCCAAACCATTCTGGGATTTTGTGATTCTATGACCCAAATAACAACAGGCGATTTACCAGCAGCAGCATTGGTGCCGTCCATCAGCTGTGCCCAGGCACATTTGTTTTTAGGTATGGAGGCTGTAGGCCATCCTGTTATTCCAAATGGTGGAGAAGGACTTGGAAGGGCTGTGTGCCATCCTCACTCCCTCCTGACCCTGGCAGGGATGGATCTGTGCCCTCCTGGCCCAGCAGCTTGTGCTTCCCTGCAGGTCCACGGCTTTGGGCTCAGCTCTTCCAGAGCTGTGCATATAAAAAACAACCTAATAAATGGTGTTTGCTGTTTCTCTGGGAAAAGAAAGAAAAGCTACAAAGAAAACACCTACAATTAATTTTTGTTTTTGTAAGTGCTTGGATGGGAGCTGAAAGTCTATCACAAAGATGCTTCTTTGGCTTTGATTTGACACTAGATTTTAGTCGGTCCAATGGAATTTTAAAGCTATGGCCAAATATAACATCAAATAATGAAAAACTTCAATGGTAAACATTAACACAAACAGGCATCGAGTATATTAAACATCTTTTAAAATGCAACAGGCCAAATCTGCAAATTGGGAACAGGTCCCTGAGCTGGCACAGTATAAAAGAAGGCTTCAGTTTGCCATCTCCAGGACCTGCTGATGGAATACAGGGAATATCTGAGCTTGACTGCATTACCTGTTTAGATTAAACTCTGTGTAGCATTGATTCAGATATTTGTTTTGGCTACAAGAAAACGGTGTTCAAACATGGGTGCCTAAATGGGATGTCCATAGCCCAAACCTGCACTGAGGGGACCAAGTGCTTATTTTATAAGTCTGGCCACTGAGGTCAACAGCTGAGCCCAAGGCTTGCAAGGCCACTGTTGAAAATGGGGCCAAATTTTACAAACTCAGGGCCTGCTGTGCGTGCTTGGGGTTTTTCAAAAATGTAAAATCCCTGGTAGCTCCCAGGGAGTGCAGATGGGGGGGCTGAGAGCTGAACCAGGGACAGGGAGTGCCCCTGGGAGCATAGCATGTGTCCTGCCGCGGGATGGGCTCTGTCCCTTATCTGTGGTGGGCACCCTCAGTGGGTGGCTCTGGCCACATCATCAACTCCTTTAAAACTCGCCCCATCAAAATAAACTCAAAAAGTGCCACAGCTCAAGTTCTTTCCTCCTGAAATGGTTTCTTTTCTCTTTCATTGTCAAGGCTTTAAGGGGTTGCTGCCACACATTCAGGTTGTAGAGATTAATGGATAAAAAAGCATGTGATGGGGGTTCAGCTGTTCTGGTTTTGGGGACACTGCATGGTTTTTGGTGACAAGGAGTCCAGTGTTGGAGACATGCACTGGACTGAGGAGTGGTGCTTTTGCTTTTCCCAGTAAGCAAATAATAAATAATGCAATAGATATGCCCCATGAATAAGTCTGCCATCAAAATAATGCATTAGCTCTAGAAGCAGTTCATGCGTGAACCCCCATAGCATGCAAAGGCACAGACATGTCGCCTGAGCATTATATCCTTCTGTTGGCAACTGAGCTGTATCCCAAATGCCAGCATCCACCGGGGTTGTTTTCCCCACTTTGATTTTTAATTACTGATCACATGGAAGGATGGAGAGGAAAGGCCCGAGTTGGGCTGGTTTTTTTTTTGTTCCTCATTTAATAATTTAATTTGTATTCTGATCTTCAAATCCCAATAGCATCATGTGAAGTAGAGAAACTCGGCAGGGGAGGGGGGAGGAGGGATAAGGGAGGGAGCCAGGGCTTTCTATTTCCATATGGTGAGCCTCTCTTCCTCGCAATCACAGCTTGTCATCTGTCTTCTTTTAAACTTCAGATCCCCTGTAAAAATCTTCCCAGCAAAGAACAGGCCATAAATGTGACATAAAGACAGTCCAAGAGGAGAGATTACCATGGGGTAATCATGAAGCATGGTTTCATTAGAGGATTTCTTTACATGCAGGCATGGATACAAGAATAACCCAAGCACCGGGAACTGTGTGTTTCTGGAGTGGTGCACAGTGGCAGGAGTGTTATTCATATTCTGGGGAGATTAGCCTGTGTAGTCCCCTTTAATTTACTTGGCCGACAAAATGATTCGTATCTTTCTCATAAATTGGGATCAGATTAAATGACCACCTTGATTTACCTGGGTTTTAAATGGATCATCATTGTGGCCCAGCCGAGCCTCCAGCCCCGCTGCATCACCCTGCCAGAGACCACTCAGTGTTAATATGCCACCAGCTGAAGGAAGGAATTTTTTCTAGTTTAGAGACTTACTGTAAAGTAACAATAATGTAATCTTCTGATGTGCAACCGTGAGAGAACACAATAGATATTGCACCTGTTTTTGGTGCCCCGAATGCTGCTTACATGCAACACTTCTGAGCATCTCTCTTAATTATTTCATGCAAACTGTTCTTCAAAAATAAAGTGAATAGTTTAACTCAGTGTAATGCAAGCACCCCTGCCGCTGATTTCCATGTATGCCCCTCGCAGTGCTGCGGGTGTGTGGGGACAGCACTCACAACAGCTCATTTGTCCTGAAAACCCTGGCCGTCATTAAAACATAATGATTTCTCCAGAAAGACCTCCCTTCCCTCCTGTGCTCCGCTCTTGCAGAAATGGTTTGTGTTGGTGATGGAGCAGGAGTGCCGTGGGCTGGTTCTGGCAGGAGGGGAGGTGGGGAATAGAAAGGGGGTGCTCAGCCAAAGACCCTCCCCAGGTGTGATCAGAGCTCCCGGAGCCTTTCAGAGCCATGCCCCAAACTATGCCTGGGCATCGTGTGCATGGGGAGAGCCAGCCCAGTTCCCTTCCTGTAAGGAGGGAAATGCCTTCACTGAAAAGGGGATCCACTGAATGGGAGTTCCTGGCTTGGATCAAGTCATGTTTCTGATTTATACTTTGCAATGAACTGCTGGAGGTCCCTGCGTTCTGACATAGCCAAAACACATCCTTGTGCCCACAGAAGCTCCATACCAGAGCCATGCTTTCTGTCTCTCTCATCCCAGAGATGTTGCAGAGCAGACCCAGAGGTGGAAGGAGCATTGCTGTGGAGCAACCTTGGCACTGGCAAGGACTTGGCTGGAGGCAACTCAGCCCATCCAGGCATGATGGAGTGGGCACAAAAGCTCCTGCTGGGAGCTCCAGCCTTGCAGCCTTCACCTCCCACTGCTCCTGCCCACCCAGCCCTCCATTCCCTGTGCTCCTGCCCTCCCAGCCCTCAATTCACTCTGCTCCTGTCCACCCAGCCCTCGATTCCCTCTGCTCCTGCCCACCCAGCCCTGCTCAGCAGGTGCCCCTTTTTCCTTCCCTTCCCACTTGTGAAAGTGCAGATGGAGATGTGGGGTCACCCCTCTGCAGTACCTGCTGCAGACAAATCCAGGTCATGACCCTCCTAGAAACCCTACTGGCCCTCCAGAAACTCTTGCAGGACACAGAGTGCCCAGCTGGCCCAGCCCCGAAGGCCACAGTGGTGTGGGCTGTGCCAGGGTTTCCCGGTGTTCCTGCTCTGTTCCGATGAAACATTATACAGAAAGATATAGGCAAAGCATTATGCTCACAGCCTTTGCCAACAAGTTATGTTTTAATGTAATTTAACTGTAATCTCAGAGTGTTTTTTTAGCTATAATTAGTAAAATATGTCTGTTTTCTGTGTTCCTTGAAGACGTCTGAACTCCTGCCAGTTCCCTATAGTTTTCCTGACATGCAGTGTAACAAGCAGACCACCAAAATGTATTTACCAATAACTGTTTATTTACATTCCATGAAATCTAATAACATTTGCTGCCTTCATTCAGGATAAATGCTGGCCAAAGTGTAAAGCATAAAAAAATAAACACTGCCTTACTTTCTAACCCACTCCACAGAATATTTTATTTTTGCTCAATTTGCCCTGCCTGTTAGCATTTTGGCATTCTGCTGCTTGGAAGTTGAAAAAAAATCAAAAAAGGTTGAAAAAGTTCTGTAATGTATCTTCCTGTTCAGTCCAAAACCTTGCAGGGATTTCCTGGACATTTTATTTTTCATTTTAAAGTCTGCACGAGGCTGGTATTTAATTTCTTTGTTTTCAGCTCTCTTAAGCGTTTGAAACCATCTTGCAGAGAAAATATCCAGGGCACTGAACAGCAGCAGTGATTGGTGTTGCACCAGTGCCAGTGTAAAGCACTGCTCTTTCTCCCACAGTCATTGGCTTTGCTGGTGTAAAAATAATCAGAATTAGGTCTGTATCTTGTTACTAACCAAATCTGCTCTAGTTCAAGAAAGTGTAACTGAGGGCAGAATTGTCATCTCAAATCTCAAACAGGTTCCTCTCCTCCTGTATCTGGTTTTGTTTATCTGAGTCCATGCTTGCTCCAAGCCCAGCAAGTTCAGATGGTGCAGGGAGGAGAGGTCACATCCCACAGCTGTGGGCGGCATCCACAGCTGGCAGAGTCTGCTGCAAGCCCATCACTGTCAGCCATGTGCAGTGCTGGCCCAGCTGGAGAGGGATCAGTGTGAGTGGCTCTGGAGCACAGATGGCTCGCCCAGGACAGTGCTCAGCTCACGCCCATCTCGAGGCATGGCGGCAGTGGGGTGTACGTGGGGCCACTGGGGGGGCTGCAGTGCGCTGTACATGCAGGGGTGCAGGATTTCCTGGTGCCATGGGTGTGCTGTGCCATAACCCAGGCAGAGCTGGGCATAGCAATGGCTGAATGGAGCAGCCAGATGGGTTTAGAGGGAACCCAAATTCACAAGTTGGCTGTGCTGCTCTGGGCAATGCGTGGCAGGCACAAACGCCGAAAGTTCCCACGTCACCTCCAGGGCCAGCAGAGCCTGAGCAGCTGCAGCTCCAGGATGCCTGAAGACCTCATACATTTGGCGGCTGTCACTGCTTCTCAGCTGCTGTGCCAATGCCCAGCTCTGCTCCTGCCGAGCCCCGAGCTGTGCCTGGCCTGGGGAGCAGAGCTGGCACAGAGCTGTCCCACTGCTCTGCAGCCAGCACAGGGCTTGGATCCTGCCTCAAGGACTTTTCCTTGCAAACTCACCCAGTCCAACCATATCTCTGTGGCATGCCATCTGGGGGTCCTTTCGCACCATCAGAGAACCTCAGTTCAACCAGGTCTGAGGTCTGAGAAACTTTGCTCGTGATTTGGATAGGCAGCTCTGTGCCTTGTGTCCCAATGGGGCAACAGTCCCTTTCCCTGGGCTCACTGCAGTGTCCTTGGAGGAGCTGGGTCCTGGAGGAGCCACAAACCACCATGATACTGTTGCAGCTTTGAAGAATTAATCTTTAGAGCTGTGCCCTGGAAGGCCATTTCCATCTTTTCTGTGACTTAACCGGCATTTTGTTACAGCAGAGCACTCTGCACTGTTCTAGATGCTTTCAGTTTAGGAGTTCCACACACTGAACCTTAATGATTTAAGCCTCAGATTAACAGAGTTCTTCAGGAAATTCAGAGCAGCCCCATTCTGGGGCAGAGATCATAGGACATCTCAACTCCAAGTTTCCAAATTGCCTTGAGCTCCCTTGTTTCTGTGCTTGCATAAATTGAGAGTAAGATTTTCCCTGCCTTCAAATGAGAGCAAAGTTTCAATGATTTTGGGGGGCTTGCTTGAAAAGTGTCAGGCTCAAAGGTAATAAAAATGAAATTCGAAATCCAGTCCAAGAAAAAACAGCTACTGGTGTGGGATGAGGAGCCTGCTCTGTTGGCATGACCCTCTGAACTCAGCAGTGGTGGCACGGAACTTTTTACCCCTGCCATGTTGCCCATCTACCCAGGCTGATGGAGATCTCAAGTATAGATCCTTTGGGATAAATAAAGAAAAAAGAAAAGAACCTTGAAAATCATGAAAATTATGTGTTACCACATAGAATTCTGTGATTCTACGTCCATTTATATTTTCTTTCATTGCTTTTCTGGGTTCCTGTATTTTTCTAGCTTCAGTTTTCTCATGTGTAAGACTTACAGTGGTACTGGTGAGATGGTTGGGGAGGGGAGGAAGGAGAGAGGTCCAAAATGCATTAAAAAACTACAGGAAGATTTCTCTGCTGCTGACCACACTCAACAGACAACACACCACAGCATTCCCTTGGTGTTCTGGTAGAATGTTCAGTACACTGAGCTGTAAATAATACCATAAACTGTTTACTGCTGAAATTATGTTTCCAAAAGCAAGGACCTCTCAAGGGCAAGTGTGTGAAGATGCAACACTGTGTGATGGTCGTGGAGGTGAAACCAGGCAAGAGGTGGGTGTGCGTACAGGGCTGGTCCTGCCCCTCCAGTGCCAGTCCTGCCCCTGCAGCACCTCCCATTCAGCCCAGTGCTCCCTCAGCAGGTGTTCTGCTGGGAGATCTTGTGCTCCATTGAACCCTGTCCTGCTGGGCTCAGCCAGGCAGGAGATGCCATCAGCCAATTGAGAAGGAGGGTTTTGAGCATTAAGCACTGCTATAAATCAGCCTGGGCAAGTGAGAGGCCAAGAGGATTTTCTGGAGATAATTATAAATATTGGGAAGTGAAAAACACAAAAAGTAGAAAAAGAAAATTGGAATGTGCTGACAGAAGGAAAACCAGAGGGAAGTGCTTCCACCCTGAGTTTAGAACCAAGCTGTCCTGCAGTTGTTACTGGACTCAGGGAAGATGTGACTTTGGAATGGGAGACAAAATCACCTTGGGACCTCTGAACCACAGAAAAAATTTGGGAGACAATGTCTAAAAATAACAAGCAGACCAAACAATAACAAAATCCCTTTGTAGAAAGGAGATTCCTTCACCACATGAATGTGACCGAGCAGAATCCCCAAGCCATTAGTCATCAAGTGCTTTATTGGCAAATTCTGGTTCTTTCTCATTTAAGCTGGAAATTTCTCTATTTTCTGTCTGTAAAAGTGACAACAGATCTCTGGGGCAGAGATCATAGGACATCTCAACTCCATGTTTCCAAACTGCTTTGAGCTCCCTTGGTTCTATACTCACATAAATTGAGAGTAAGACTTTCCCTGCCTTCAAATGAGAGCAAAGTTTCAATGATTTTGGGGGGCTTGCTTGAAAAGTGTCAGTCAAAAGCCCAGTGTGACAGTCTGTGCTCTTTGACAGTGGTGAGAGAAAAGAGCCAAGCCAGGCTGAGAGAGTTTGGGTTGTTCAGCCTGGAGAAGGCTGCAGGGAGACCTTAGAGGGCATTCCAGTGCCTAAAGGGGTTCCAAGAGAGCTGGAGTGGGACTTTTGTCAAGGGCCTGTAGAAACAGGACAAGGGGGAATGATTTTAAGTTGGAGGAAGGCAGGGTTAGATGGGAGACTGGGGAGGAATTCCTCCCTGGGAGGGTGGGGACGCCCTGGCACAGGGTACCCAGAGCAGCTGTGGCTGCCCCTGGATCCCTGGAGGTGTCCAAGGCCAGGCTGGACAGGGCTTGGGGCAACCTGGGACAGTGGAAGGTGTCCCTGTCCATGGCAGGGAAGTGGACCAAGGTGATGTTTAAGATCCCTTCCAACCTTGTAATTCAATAAAACTGAAACATGGCAAAAATTACAAATAAAGCAGGCCAAGAACACTGAGTTGTTTTAATTTGTTGGAACTTGTCAACATACGCTGGTCTCCTTTTTCCATTTGAAATTGGGATTCTCCATGAAAATGTGTGGAGAGTGTGGAACTGGATGGGCTTGAATTGTCACCTGGCTGAGAGTCCCTCTGCCCCCAGCTGAGCCTTGGCTCAGTCCCTTTGTGAAATGCTCAGCAGAGGAGGTGGAAAAAGTAGGCCAGGCTCTGCTCACAAACACACCTCTTACATGTCGCCAATTCTAATGGAATTAGCGAATGAATCAGTATTAAAAGCTGGGCAAAGGAGTTCAAAACCTGGTTGAGCTCTCAAAGGGATGGTGAGTCCAGCTGTAGCTACTGACTACCCATGTGTAAAAAAACTTTAGGAATCAGGTAAAATAGGCCTGTGTGTTCTTAGAGAGAAAAAGACAGGGGGAAAAGCAGCCACCTTCACACAGCATTCCGTGCAGACACAGCCCTGGACCCTCCTTGACTGCACCCCCACCCCTGACTCTGCTCCCTCTTTCCAACACTCCAGCTATTTTTTTGGGATTTATTTCCCAATCAAAAGCTGCTTTGCAAGAAAAAAATAAAACAACAACCCAAAAAGCTGTCTGACTCATCCAGGCACGACCCAGTCGAGTTTGGATGCAAACACTGGGAAAGCAACAGCGGGGTACAGGAGCAGCTGCCGGGACAGCGTTTCTGGGATGTCAATTCAACCCTTACCAAAGTACCTTCTTTTTTTCTTTTTTTATTTTTTTTCTTTTTTTTTTTTCTTTTTTTTTTTTTCCCCAAGTACCCTGACAATTAGTGGTAAAAAGGTCACCAGTAAAAATGAGTTTTGTGGTTTTGCAACTTTGCATTAAAAAAACCACCATGCTTCTGGCACTGCGTGCCAGGGCTGGCAGCCTTTCCCCAGCCAAGATTGAATAAGCACTCGGGCTGAAAAGCCCATTCACATCAGTCCCTCTAGGTCAGGCTCTCCTTACGTTAGCAGTGTATTTGGGAGTTTGTGTTGCACCTGCCCGCAGAGCATCTGGCTGGAGAATTGAAAAAGCAGGGGTTTAATATTCCTTTGTCCCAGCTTCTCACTCTCCATGAGCCCTGCAATATATCATTTGCAATTAAAATATAATGAAATCAAATTGTGAGATCATTTCAAAGTTAATGACCCTAGTATTTAACAGGTTGTGAAAGTTTTTTAGAAAGGCTGAGGTGATAGAAGTATTTCATTCCATATTCTTTATCCTTCAGAGACCTCAGAGTAATAAACAATTAAGTTGAATTCAAACTAACTGTGGATACTACAAATTCTCCTTTATTGGGTGTCCAATACATTGCTTCTTTTCTTTGCTGTGTTGGCGAACTGGGACCATGCTTGAGGTGTTATCAGAGACGATGAAAGCAACCAAACATCACAGTTCCACTAAAGGTTTTGCAATGAGAAATCATATCAAATACAGCCTGGGAGGGATCTGATGCCCTGTCTCTGGACTTCCAAGATGTCATTATTTCAAGCAGGACTTCTGGGTCCAGGTGCCTTGTTAGCACATTTAGGGCTTGTCTAAAGCTTCAGAGAGTTTCACGGATGAAGCAGCAAGCTGTTGTATGAGATGTTGAACTTCCCAGCCTGATTTCTCAGGGATTTTGTCCTCCTCTTGATGCCTAAAAGACGGGCTACCTGAAACAGAGGCCAAGACAAATTAGGAGTATAAAAGCAGACAATTTATTCAAGGCCTGCAAAGGCCCCGAAGGTACATTCAGGCAAGCAAAGCCTGGTTGGGGACGACACCCAAAATGGACCCCAAGTCACGAGCCCTTCACCTTTTATAAGTTCTGTCCCATTAGCATATTAGCTCTTAATTCTCCAATCACACCCTTAGATAATGATGTTAACTACCCCAGGCCTGCTCCCCGCATCTCACAGTTGTTTACATATATTCGGGCCCTAAGGCATGAACATGTCCTTGAATCTGTGTTCAGAGAGCCTTGTTTGGCTAACGGTGCTGGGAACAGAAGATTTTAGCACTTAGTAAGGAGCACAGAACTACAGCAAGTTACAGATATATGAAAAGAAAAAAAAACCTAGAAATATTCAAAGGCATCATTCTCAGTCCCACCAGAGCTTCCTCTCATCTCAATGACACAACCCAGCTGCCCTGCTCTGTGGAAGAGCCTCGAGTGCAGTGGCATTAATGAAGTTTCTCAGTGGGATATTTTTACCTAAAATTACCAGTGTCAATGACCAACTCAATCCATCTTGTGACTGGCTCTGGTCTAGAAGTGAAGTGATATTTTCTGAAGTTGTTACAGACTTGTAATCCATTTTCTTCCTAATGGGCAAAATTACTTTGGCAATGATTTTGTGGAACTCCAGGCATATTGGAAAGGAACAGAAGCAGCATTTTTTTTTCCTTTAGCAAGCTAAGATTTCATTTCTACACTTTAAAAGAAACTCATTATGGGATCCATAGGAAAACAAGTCATACCAGCAAAATCCTGCTGGGTCTGGATTTCCTGGTGAAGATGCACTGGTGAGCACAGTGCTGGGTCCAAGGACACAGTTTCCAGCTCTTTTGCACCAGGCAGTTCCAGTTCTGCAGCGTTGGGGTGGGTTTGAGAAGGAGAGCAAAAACAACAATACTATTACAAACAGCTAAAAAATAGTAGACAACACCTCTATGATACAGGTGAGAGTATTTAGTGGGCAGCAGGAGGGGAAGCCCCCAGGAGAACACTGCAGGGGTGGCATTGGCAGAGCACATCAAAGTACTGAAATAAAAGGAGGGTGGAGATGGAAAGCCAACTGCCGGGGCCAGGGTCCTCAAAGTATCTGTACCTTGTTTTCGTGAGCTGGGGAGTTTCTCATTTTCAATGGGGATTTCTTTCAATATATAAAGCCCAATTTGTCTCCAAGCTCTTGGATGAAAGGCTTGAGCAAGCCCACATTTTGTCTGTGTTTTTTATAATTCGTTTCTCTAAAACACAGCAATCTATCCCAAGTAAACAGGGTTGGATTCCTCTTGTAAGCACAGCCTGACACAGGTGGAGCACACCAGGCGTGTGTCCTCCCAGCTGCCGCCAGCCTGGGGGGACACTCAGGCCTCAGGACAGCCCAGGGTGGGCAGAGTAGGTTGGGTCAGAAATAACCTGAAACACATGTTCAGGTTCATCATCACATCAGGATCTGGATTCACGCTAACAGCTCAGCCATGGTGCTTCAGGATCTTCCTTCAGCCTCATTGGGATTTCAGCATCATTCAAACTGATGCTGAAATCCCAATTTAAGCAGTTTGACTGAAGCTTATCTAAGGGAAAAACTGGTTGGGCTATAGCAGCACCATGAAGACAAAGCTTGGCTGATTTCACGTCTTTTCACGTCACCTCAGGGGAAATGCTCATTCAGGGAGCCTTTTCGATCAGCACATGAAAAAGGGAAAAAGTAATCTGTTCTCTCTCTGGATGATGCTCCCCAGGGATGATCAGAATCCTTTCAGAAGCCTCACACCCCACACAACCTGTGCCATCAACCAGCAGCTACACCTGCAACTCAGGAAAATGGGGAATTCATTAGAACTTTGACACTTGCCCTTGCTACTGTAACTGTGGCAGGATTTACGGTGTTGTTTTGGAGGGTTTCGTGGAGCTGTGGTCCATCTGCATGGAAACACATCAGGGCTGGTGGGGGCTGCTGCCAGGGAGGGAGGGGAGCTCAGGTCGGGCCATCTCCTCCCGCTCCCAGGCTCAGTTGCTTTCGAGATGCACGGTGCTCTTCTTTCATCTCTTGGATTCAAATCCACCATAATAAATAAAATTCTTCCTGTCTGAAAGATACATTAATTTTGGTGGTCTCAAAAGTAATGAAAATAAATACTTGACTTGGCATGCAGAGCCCGACTGGAGTGAGGAGCAGAATGTGTGTACTTGGAGCTGTTTTTACAAGAACATAAGCTGTGGAAAAAGCTTGGCTTTTTGTTCACGGGCTCTCTACATCTGAAGAGAAATGGAGAGACTTGAGAAATTCAATCAAACAGACAGAAACACTGTCAAATACGAGTTTTCTATCTGGGTTTAAATGCTTTGAAAATGGCACATCAAAGCATTGCAGGCGGAGGCACTGTCTGAATCCAGAGGGATGCTTGGGCCAGCCCTGGCAAAGCACTTGCTCTGCCAATGGAGAGGTGGAAGGGCTGGCCTGCATAATTTCAGGTCTTTTAAAAACATCTATGGGGGAATTGCAACAAAACCAAGGTTTTGTTAAATTAAAACCATTAAGTTCCTCAGTTATAAGGAACCTCAAACCACCGTTCACTGTGGCTGTGGTTGGAAGAGCCTGGTCCTTCTGCCCTGGGAATTGTTGCTGTGTGCTGGTCAGGTTAATAACCTTGGCTCTAACCAGTGCTGGATCCTGCATCCATTCCTCCTGTGGCAGCAGTGGGAAGGGCTGGGAGAATGGGGAATGGCACCCTGGCGAAGTGGGATGTGCTCACAGCCGGGCAGGACTGGAGTTGATCCTTCTCCCCAGGACGTGGCCGTGGACCTTGCCTGACACCCAGGCCTGGGGCTGGGGAGTCCTGGGGTCTTGGGGCTGCTCTGTGGCCCACTCAGAGGGAAAATACCCACTGGATCTTTGCCTACCCATTCTCCACTGGTGTTTCTGGGCCGCCTGGGCTGGGTGTGATCACACACATATACACACGTGTACAGTCAGAGAATCATTAGGGTTGGAAAAGACCTCCAAGAACATCAAGTCCAAGCTGTGCCCCATCCCCACCTTGTCCCCAGCCCAGAGCTCTGAGTGCCACCTCCAGCCCTTCCCTGGACACCTCCAGGGATGGGCACTCCAAACCTCCCTGGGCAGCCCTGCCAAGGCCTGAGCACCCTTTCCATGGAGAAATTCCTGCTGATGTCCAACCTGAGCTTGCCCTGACACATGCCTATACACAAACACACACTCCCTGCTCTTGCTTCTGCCCCTCCCATGCCCCACTGAGCTTGTTGGGCAGGGCAGAAGGTACCTGGACATTCAAATGTCCCTTCTGCTGCTGGAGTTTGGGTCATGGGGTCAGTCCCTGCACAGTTGTTGCTGCTGCAACAATCGAGGTTGCTGAGGCTGCCCATGCAACCACCGATGCATCTGACCCCAGCAAGGGTGGCATTAGCACAGGGGAGTTGGCATTAGCACACAGGGGTGGCATTAGCACAAGAGGGTGGCATTAGCACAGGGGGGTGGCATTAGCACAAAGGGGTGGCATTAGTACAAGAGGGTGGCATTAGCACAGGGGGGTGGCATTAGCACACAGAGGTGGCATTAGCACACGGGGGTGGCATTAGCACAAGGGGGTGGCNGGTGGCATTAGCACAAGTGGGTGGCATTAGTACAAGGAGGTGGCATTAGCACATGGGGGTGGCATTAGCACAAGGGGGTGGCATTAGCGCAGGGGGGTGGCATTAGCACACAGGGGTGGCATTAGCACAGGGAGGTGGCATTAGCACAGGGGGGTGGCATTAGCACAAGTGGGTGGCATTAGTACAAGGAGGTGGCATTAGCACATGGGGGTGGCATTAGCACAAGGGGGTGGCATTAGCGCAGGGGGGTGGCATTAGCACACAGGGGTGGCATTAGCACAGGGAGGTGGCATTAGCACAGGGGGGTGGCATTAGCACAAGTGGGTGGCATTAGTACAAGGAGGTGGCATTAGCACATGGGGGTGGCATTAGCACAAGGGGGTGGCATTAGCGCAGGGGGGTGGCATTAGCACACAGGGGTGGCATTAGCACAGGGAGGTGGCATTAGCACAGGGGGGTGGCATTAGCACAAGTGGGTGGCATTAGTACAAGGAGGTGGCATTAGCACATGGGGGTGGCATTAGCACAAGGGGGTGGCATTAGCGCAGGGGGGTGGCATTAGCACACAGGGGTGGCATTAGCACAGGGGGGTGGCATTAGCACACAGGGAGGTGGCATTAGCACACGCGGTGGCATTAGCACACAGGGGGTCCCAGGGCAGCTACTCCAAAGCCAATAGCTCCCAAGTGCAACTCGGAAGTGCAGTAGCCCCATCACAGAAAAACTGAGCTCTTCTCCCATGTAGGCTTTACTGACATTTAGCAAGGAAATGGTTTTCATAGTCATGTTTCTCGAATAATGCTTATTATTTGAGCATAGAGGAATTGTCTAATATTATCTGTGTGTGTGAGCTATTGCAAATCATATTAATATTATTCAGAATACAGACAGAAGCTGCTGATACCTTTGGACCACCTCTGACTTGCTAACAATTATCTTTTCCTTTGTCTAAAAGAGATGTGTGCCTAAAGGGGTGTTCTTACTCTGCAAGCTGAATATTCCTGTGGAATATATAGATGTGGCTGCTTGGTGGTACAGTGAGTGATGAAGTACAAAACAAACTTTAATAAGCTTTGTAGAAAATATCTGGCATCTAAATGTTGTAGAATGAGAAAGATATTTCAATTGTGAATTAATGAATTGCATCACAATGCCAGCTCTGAGGCTGACACAGATATGATTAAAAATGAGCATGTATGCCATACAAAACCCCCAATATTCTATAAAATACTGCAGCATAAAGATGTTAATAAAAAGCACAGCTTATTTTAGGTTAAATTAATAGGGAGTCTCAGGAATGCATCCAGAATCTCTTGTTTCTGTTGATAACCAGGATCATTAAAAGGCAGGTTTTGGGAGGGGAACTTCGACAAGTGGCACCTACTGTGGAATGCAGTAGAATGCAGTGTCCAGAATCACTCGAGGATGACTGGAATGGAAGGTGCCACTCTGGAAGGTCCATGATGGTGGGGCAGTGCTGGCTGCAGGTTCTTGAGAGAGTCAGACACTACTGGGTGAAATCTGTGCTCAGGGTTCGTTCTGAGCCCACTGATTGCCCTTCTCTGGAAAAACCAGCAGAGACCACAGTAGTCTGGAAACAGCAGTGCTTCATTCACTGTTTCTGACAGCTGTATTTCAATGACTTGGTATTTTGAAAAACAGCATCCATGCCAAGACCTTTCCAGGTGAAGAAGCACACGCTCGGCGCTTCCCAGAAGCTGCAGCTTCACATTTGGATGCAAAATCCCTGTGTCTTCATCTTCAGAAGCTGCTTGGTTTCATTATAACATTGCTTTGTCCTGGTTGTGTTTTGAAACAGTTGGCTACTATGGTGGACCCAAGCCATAACAGGGTTGAGAAAGGGTCAGTTTAGATAAAAAATATTCAGAAAAAGCAGATGTGGGGCTCAGATGTGTGGGTTGTGTTTAGCACAGCACTGCAGCAGGGATGGTAGCCTGCTGAGCACAGGCAAAGAGCACTTTCACTGCACCACAGGTAAGGGCAGTGCTGTGACTTGTGTGACTGTGACCAGCCTGAACAAAGAAGTCACTGGTGGAGACCATCCATGAATCAGGGGCATTTAGACCCCCAGCCAGCACCAGGCAGTGTGTCCAAGGACACTGAGGGAGGACATCTCTTACTGGCAGATTATTTGGTTTGGTTGAGGGGGGTTGTGTCTCCTCTTCACCATCTTCTGTCTACCAAGGATTGCCTCCAAATAGTCCAAAACTGTAAACTACATTATAAAAAAACAAGCAAAAATGGGAAAAGCAGGAAATAAAATATATATCCATGGTAGTAGAGAGGTGTCAAGTTGTTGAATATGCCACAGAGATTAATTTAAATGTTGGGAGGCACACAAGTTACCCAAAGCCATTGCTCCTCACTGCAAGGAGCTTGCCTTCTCTTCCCCTGTTCTCACACTGCCTCCCAATCTTCTTGTCCCTGAATGGTTGAGGAGCTTTGGAAGTAAAATTTCAAGCAGGCTAATTCAAGATTTCAACAAAGAATTTAGCCCCAGTGTTCTGGGTCAGGTGATACTCATTTTTCCTATTAAACTTTGAGAAGCAGAAGAATTAATCAGGCTGTAAGCACACTGATGCAAAAAAAGCTGGAAAAAATTTAATAAAAGCTACAGTGTTAACAAATACTGAACTAATGACCTTTGATATATGAAGCAAATGCTTCACTCACTAGCCTATACAAGGTTTCATTACCAGCCATGGGAATTTACAGGTGTTAAATTAGCTGCAAGATAGCTCCCATATTGTTGCCTGACTACAATAGAACATATTGAAAAAGTTAATAAAGAATTGAGCATAGGGACTGCAGGGTTCAAACAGAACCCACTTGCCAGTTCAGTATGAGGTCTTTATCAAGCTAAATTCCAGCACAAGCCACGATTTTGTGTGCAATTGTTCATTCCCTTTCCTCAGGCTGCAGGACAGCATCCACCAGAGAGGCACCTACTGCCAGAGAGAGGGAGCCATGGAGAGGGAACACGGAGGGCCCTGGAGCTGCTCTAGTCAGGTGTAGTAGTGGAATATACCCTCTTTTGGTTTTCAACATTTTTACCACAATCAACAGATGAAAACTCTTCTAAATGGGAAACCTGAAGTTCTTTTTCTGAATCTGTTGCCATCAATCTCTTGTGTAACTGTAGAAATTGAAAATGCACCCAGACTTCCCATTTAGCTGTGATCAAAACACAGCTAACTGCTACATCCCTGCATTTTGCAGTTAGGTATTGAATCCCACATGAAAAGTATTCCTTGTTGTTTGCAAGTCCTGACAGAGACAGGACACTCACATCACTGCTTGGAGTCTTTCAGAGCAAACTCGATCCCTTCCATAAATGCTCTCACGCCTTCCAGTGAAGCCACTGCTCGCTGGTCTGATGGGAATGGTCTCCCTTTGCCCACTCTTTAGCATAGTTACTGTTTCTTCTCTTGTAGATCAAATTATGTTAAAAAGTACAATGTATTACACCTGGGGACAGGAAGGAGAGGTGAAAGGCAGAAGAGGGGTGGATTTTACATAAATGGGACTCTGGAATGTTGCTGTCTAAATTTTTTCTTAAAGCAAGATTTTGTGTATTCAGAAACCCCTTGGGATCACCAAACCCCCAGTTCAAACACTCAATTTCATCTAATAAAATTCATAATTTAACAGTACCAAGTCTTTAATATATATCTCATAAATATTGAAAAACATGTGCTGATGGTGCCATCAGTGGCAGTGCAAATTGCAATAAAAAGTGGGGGTGAAAAAGCAACAAAACCCAAATAAGGAGTTTCAGAAAACCTTGTTAAAGCCCCAGTGTGCACTCAAAGCATCCCCAGGCCTTCCTGCTACCCAGACCATGGTGTCACAGCCCAGGTTTAGTGGTGGGAGCCAAGGACTGGGGGCAGCTCAGACTTCCCAACAGACACTTGCTATGAGAAACAAGCGTCAGACCAGGAGGCTTTGACTGAATTGAACAGAAGAATCAGAAGAATCAAAGACAATAGCAGAAAGGCAAGGCAGGAAGAGCAGATCCACCTGGTTATTCATGGTTTTGGGCGTGTACGTGTGTGTGAGTGTGTGAAAACAGTTATTCTGTGTCTCAGTTTGCACCCAGAGCTTGAATGGCTTCACCACCAAAGGCAATGCACTGCTCCTGTGCAGAATCAATCCCTCAGCTGAGCACTGGGAATGCAGAGGGGATGACTAAAGTACTGAGCAATTACAGCTCTAACTTAGGTAGATGAGGTCACAAATAAAAGCAAAGAATGGGGGTAGGAGAGGAGAGGGAAGCCCTGTCCATTTGCTGACATTTGGGTTTACAGACTTCAGATATTCTCCTTGGTGTTATGGAGAAGTCACATGTTGTTCCACAAATACAGCATTCGTTTTCCATAAACAACAGCCATACAATAATTTTAAAGCTAAATTAGCCCATGTGCATCATGCAATGTCCCCCTGTAAAGAGGGGGAAATGTAACAGATGGGAATAAATAATAAAGTAATTTTATGACAGTTGTAACAAGCCAAGAAACTCTAAAGTGGCAGCACTTAGAATTATAAAATACATTCATTGTTAGCTCTTTTCACTGGCACAGAGTTGGTCGGTGAAATCAGAAGACAATAACCAAAACTCCCAAACCCAGAAACCTTTGATTCCCCCCCGTGCACCACTTGCCCCCCATGGGAGACAGCAGGGTGCCCCTGATTTTTGCGGGGTGCAGAGAAGGCAATAATGAACATCCAAGCACTGTTTGCCCTCGGAGAGCTTCCAAGCATGGAGGAACTGTTCTACATTTGCTATTTCCTGCTGCTCAGGGCTGCCTTGCTGACCCCTCTCCTGGTAAATGAAACACCTCTGGCAGCGCAGTGAGTTTGATTAAAACACAGAAAATATAGGAGGTAAGAAGTTTTCAATAATGTTTCCAAACCGTGCCTGATCCGATGGCCCAGAACGCACCAGAGTCAGAGAAGTGATCATGGAAGAGATGTGTGCTCTCGTCCTTGGCTTGCAATGAAATAACCTCTGGAATGAATCTCAATTGTTTTTCTTAATCTTTCTCCTTTTTTTCTTTTTTGTTTTAAACAAAAGTTCTATATGATTTTCTCTGACGGTGTCTCCTGGGGGTTTGCATTTTCTCTGCTCTTTAGCACTGAATCACAGTATCTTACATTTATATGGTACCCAGAGGAACCTGAAGCATGCAGAAATTATAAGCCAAATTTTGCTCTTGGAAGCATGAGCTCAGCTCATACCAAAGTTAATGGGAGGTGAGCACAAACATCTAAAGGGAAGAATTTGCCCTTTCAGACAAAGAGGAATCGTTTCATCCACTGCTGAAGTGCAGCTGCCTGTGAGGCAAAACATGGCAAATGGTTAAAGGTTCAGACCTTGGAGGTGCTGATCTCTATCAGCTCTTGAAGACAAGGAGACCTAAGGATAGTCAACACCCCAGCAGGGTGCTGAGCTGGCTTTCAATTGTCTCAAGGCACTGTCTCATCAATACACAACTTTCTTGGCTTTCATGGGCTAGAAATTAAAGGGCTCTTAAAATTAACTTTCTTTGTTTCTATTTTGAACCGACTTGGACTTTTCAGCTTGAAACATTTCATTTAGGGGCTTTTTAAGGCCAAGATTTGTAGACTGGGAAGCCTGAATAGAGCCCTTGGGCGCTGGTGCAGAAACCACCATGGCAGGAATCTGTGCTTGTTCTGTTTGCAGCTCTGATGGGAGAGTTATTTGCACATTTTGGAATTATAAATCAATTTGTTTTTCTTGCTCTAAAGACCCTGGGGTGGCACAGACACACACAGTTCATTAGAAAGGGTGTTTAAATTCCTTTCACTGGCACAAGTCAGGGTGTCAGGTTAGATGACAGTGGCCTGTGCACATCCAGCTGCCTGCAATATTCCTTGCCTTGCATCCACTACCTGATGGCTCTGACAAGTACTGAGACAGATCATGGGTTTAAATCCAGAGTCCAGGACACCAAACAGCAAAGAAGAAACTCCCTTCCCATGCACTTGTTTTCCATTGGTTTTGCTAGCAATGGCTGAATTTCCAACTGCTGTGCCTGAGCTCTTTTTTGGATGACCCACCCCCAAGATGCAATCCAGATGCATAGCCAAGTGCCTTAAACCTCTGAACTGACTAAACCAAGTTATATAAAATCTTCTGAGTTTGCAAAATTGAGTTGGGACTCTCAAGAAAACAGGCGTGCTTAGGGGATTTCCAATGCTTCCTCCTCCTCCTCAGGTTGGCAGTATCACAGAGCAGCCTCTTCCCATGGCGTTCTGGCACTCGGGGGCTTCATCCCAGCCAGAAGAGTCATTTGCAAAGGTGCCCAAAGTTAAAAAAATTATGGGGAAAAAAATATTATTTGGCCTCCTCAGAGCACAGAAAACTTCTTTGAAGCATGAGACAAACTGATGGTTTATTAGCCAGGCAGGTTCTTCTATTCCTGACTCTTTGGGTGTTGGTTAAATCACAGACTTCTGTGGAGAGCTAAGCACTGCAGGGACCTGAAAGTAAGTCCAGAAGGCTTTTTTTCCTTCCTGTTTCACTAGTGGATGGGCTTTAACCAAAAGCTAAGAGCCATATTGAAAGAAAATTGGAATAAGGAGCCAGGACCAACTCTCACAAAGTCCTTACACTCTTCATTCGTGTAATTAACACCCTGAGGGAAAACCTAGGTTTTGGGAGCACCTGAAGGAAGCCTCAAGGTTGCAATTCATGGCCATTCAAATACCCAGTGGCATTTGCTAGGATGGTTTTGCACTTTCCTAAGTAGAAATGTAGCTCCACTCACATTTCCAGAGGAACTCTACCTCTCTCCAAATTCACTGTTGCAATCCAAAATTCAGAATAAAGCAGGAGCCAGATTACCTAATAAATATAGGAGCTGCATCCACTTCCCATCACCCAATCTGAACTCTGGGAGCACAAAATACCCGGCCGTGTTAGGAGGGGAGATGTTCAAACTCAAGTGCTCTAAACGTCACTGGCTAAGATGTAAGAGCAGTGCCTGGTAACTGGTCTCAGGATTGCTGCCAAACCAGTGCAAATCCACAGGAACTCTTTTAGCTCAAATCCTGGGGCTGGGATGAATGGGAGCGTGCATGCATGCACACACTCAGGGTTGCTGTGGCTTGGCAGATGAGCAGCAACTCATTAAGTTGCAATAACTCAATCACCCACTATCATCCCAATCTCGAGTCTCTAATGCAGTGGGTTGGTTTTTTCAAAGGCTGGGGAGTGCTCTCAGGTCCCAGGGGCAGCGATGGGGTTTGCAGGTGCTCCAGACATCTGAAGATCAAGGGGTTTGTGCCGATGGTGAGTACAGCCCCATGCCCAGCCGGGCTCCAGCGCCCCGGACTCAGCGAGGGCAGCCCGAGCCTGCAGCACAGAGCGCTGGGATGAGCACTCGTACAGCACAAAGAAACAGCCTTGGGTTTGAATGAGGAAATGCTATACTTGCCCAAATCATGGGGGATGGGGTGGGGAGGGGATGGCGAGGGGGAGCGCCTGACCTCAGTGTGACTCCGCAAACCCTAATGTCTATTTATCGTTGTCATTCTCGCTCTTTAGGCTTCCAAATGCAATGAACCAGTTTCCCTGAGATCATGTTTTAAATATACTGCCCCGAGGCTACTCTTTAAAATTCAAAACATTGGAGGACACACAGGGAGGGCGTTTCGAATCATTTTTGACAGGCAGAAATTCTCCTTGACAACCTGAAAGGTGAGCACCGGGAAGCCCTGAACCCCACACACGGCGCAGCACAGCATCAGAACAAGACCACAAAAATGCAGTTTTCTTGTAAGACACTGCCTTTTCATCTGCACAATTTGCCAGCAAATCTGAACCACGTTGCTGAAGGTTTAGATGTTGGATAACCCCTCTGAAGGAGAGGAGGTGGCAGGCAAGCTCTGCTTTGCACAACCTGCTTCTGCAACTGCACAACTGATGGTGCTGGGGTCCAGAAAGACACAAAGCAAGCTAGGGAAGAGCTCAGCTGATGGACATTGTCCCTTCGTGTCGCATGCATGGGCTGTCCAGTCTATCAGATTCAAAGGAAAAATCCTGGCAGGTGGTGGTCTGTGCCCTCCCATCAGAGCTCTGTGGCTGCATCCCTCCCTATTTGGGGCAAAGGCAAACTGGCTCAGTTAAAAGCCATGATTTCAGAGCTCAATCAAAGCTCTGCATTTCTGCCAGCAGCCATCCCAGTGGACAGACCATATACCTTTAAGTGCTGCTCACTTGCCCTCTAAAAGGGAGAAAATAACTCAAAAAAAAANAAAAAAAAGCTGTCAGGAGTTATATTACCTGCAACAGCTGAATTTAATTAGTACAGCAATCACAACAAATATTTAAAAGGTCTAAAAAGCTGTGAAGGGAAATTTTCTTTCCTAGCAGAGACCTGTGCCTCGCGTGCTCTGTGCAGGACAGAGCTGCCATGAATGACTCATGTTGGAGACACTTCACACAGCTGTGGGATTTTGCAATCATGGCATGAGCTGGAGTATGGAGACAGGACATGGAGATTTTGGTACAAATCAGAATTTCCTCATCCTGTTGCCTACCTCTTTCCAACCACTGGGCTGTTTTCTGGACGTGCGGGCTGTTGGTGCTCTGTGTGCTCCATTCACTGCAATCCCTCCCTTAGCTCTGCCTCCAGATGGGATGGAAGTTTTTCCTCTGATAAAACCTGAAAAAAACCAGCAACAATAATGAGAGGGTGGAAGTTTTGCTGCTCAAGCCCTGAGAGCAGGGCAGCAGCCACAAGGGAGATACCAGTCAGCTCAGGGGCAGCTGGGCCACTTCTGTCCCAGCACCGGGCTTCAGATGAGGCAGGTGGAGAGAGTCCCTGCATCCCTCTCTCCAGCACACAACCTGGATCAGGTAGAAAACAAAGATGTTTGGCCTATTGGATAACACCAATACCTTTATCCTTACCAGGTTTCCATTTTGTGTGTGTTTACTAGAGCCTAACAGATCAAAGATAATGACTTTCTCCTAGGGATGGCACAGAAGGGAACAGCCTTTGCATCCCTTAAAAACCTCATGGTATGAAAGCATCCCTGGTGGAGAAATGGTCCTCACAGCCTTGGAACTCAGGTGATGTGGGTTGTGGCACTGTCCCAAAATGTGAGCTTGGAGCATCCAAAGAGTTCATTTGTGGTGCCAGAAGAGTTTTGTAGCCCAAAACAGCCCAGAGCCTTCCTGAGCCCACTAGGTTACTCCTCTTCATTGCAGGCTTGCTCCTATGTCCGTGAGCAGAAAGGGCCAGCGATCATGGCTGTCGTTACTGGTGCTGGGTGCCCCGAGCAGTCCTTGCAGGGTCCCTGCATCCACAGCTACTTTCTCCTTCCCTGAAAAGACACAGAGCACCTTCTGCTAAATCATAACCAGGATCATGAATTACAGGGACTAGGGAGAGGTGTTCCTGTGTGAGGAGCATCAGACAACGAGCCTGATTCATCACTCACTGCCTGCACCATCCCACCTGTGGCACTGCTGTGGAAACCCTGAAATGAGCTCTTGCCAGAGCAGAGAGGCTGCAGGAGGGTGAGATGCTGGTGCAGGCAGTTCTAGAAAGAGCTGAGTCTCAGCAGTGAAAGATGAGCTTTGCAAACCTTCCCAGAGCAGAGATGGAAACACAGCACATGAGAGAAAGGCCAGGCATGAAGGCTGGATGCCCCAGCAAGGAGCAGGGATAGTTACTGGCCTGGGGATGATAAAAATGAAAATAGGTCCATGTCTGAGCAATCAGGAGAAATAAATAGTGAGAGTGCTGAAGGCAGTGCAGCAGCCTGGGAGTATTTGGTGCTGCTCACCCCACCTCTTCATGGAAAGCATCTGCTGCTCAGCAGTCCCTGGGTGGGACCAAGGGAAACCCACAACTCTGGGAGGGGTGAGTGTGCTCCTGCATGGCATGTGCTGCTAGGATGAATTCCTCCCCATGGCTGCGCTCCCAGGGCCTCACGGAACTGCACAGGACAGGAGGGTACCCCGATTCCGTGCTCCAGGCACATGGCACTGCCCCACACACAGATCACTGCCCCACACACAGATCACTGCCCCACACACAGATCACTGCCCCACACAGATCACTGCCCCACACAGATCACTGTCCCATACAGGGTTCACTGCCCCTCACTGGGCTCACTGCCCCACACAAGCCACCCAGATCTTGGGTCTAGACAAGAAGCAGCTGCATCTTATGCCTGCTTTAGTTTGAGGTCAGGTGGGTGAGGAGGAGTGGGGACTTTGAGGAGGTTTGGGTTTATCTCCTGTTCCCATTTCCTGCAGCACCTGAGCCCATCACACACTGGTGTTGTTCTAGCCCAGCCACTCTCACCTCGGGGCAAGGAGGAGGAAGGAGAGCTCCAGGCTGCTGCAGGAGCAGTATCTCCAGGCTCTGCATTTTGATTCCCTTTCCTCGGGGCAAACTGTGCCACAGCCTGCCCAAGCAGCTTGGCTGGTCCTAACCCCAGCCAGGGAAAAAGGGACGGTCGTTCCCTGCTCAACCAGAGGGTCCCTGGGTGTCTCTCCTCCAGTAGATAGAGCCAACTTCTTTAATGTGTTTAGGCACCTATACCACGACTCACATTTCACTTCGGTATTCATTTGGGCTTGCTCTGAACTCTCAGAGAAACCTTAACCAACAGCACAGGGGTTTAGGCGACCTTCACCGTGTTCTGACTCACTGAAATGGGAGGCACCTCAGGTCCTGGTTACCTTTAAAAACCAGCAAACAGCCCTTTGCTTCTTCAGTCCTCAGGTTAGTGAGGTGAAGGTACTTTCCTATGGCAGGGAAAGCAGGAATGTGGCATTACACACTGTGGGGCATTCAGATATGTCAGACCTTCAGGAAAAGGTCACATCTTCTTCCCTCTTCCCAAAGGACTGCAACTGGCACATCCAGAGAAGTTTGCTTGGGATGGGATGAGGCCTCAAGGAACTGAGATCCCTGGAGGAAGTCGTCTGTAAGCTCCGTGCCAACTCCCACTGAGTACCTGGGCAGCCAGCTCATCCTGCACAGCTTAATGTAATTTCACTGCTTAGCTCCAGTGCTCGATGCCTCTTGTGGAACACGAGGGAAGGACAGGAGAAACCAAACATTCCCCGCCAGGGCTGGCAGAGCAGCAGAAAGCTGAATACAGCCCCAGAATCTGCACAGGGACCCATTGGTCACATTCCATCACTTCGAAGCCCATCCAAACTCACTGCCTGCCCTCTGCCAATGCACTTCTGAGGTGGAGAGGGAAAAAAGCCTGGACCCAAACGCACAATCTGGAGCACTTGCTCTCCTGGGGGAGTAGGAGCAGCCCTCTGCCAGGCCAGGCTGGTCAAGGCCATAGGGCTTTTTCACAGAAGATCTTGGAGGTGCGGAGAGGCCCTAAAGCTCCCCCTGAGTCCAGGTGGAGATGAATCTCCTGCCTGCACATAAGATGGCAAGTCCAAAATTTGCCATTTGCACATTCCCAGTGCCTTTCCCTTCATGAATTTGAGGTTTTTCTTTGCAGGGAGACACAATATAGACTCTGAGTTCATCCAGCCAGACTTGATCCCTTGAGAGCAAAAGAAAATGCACTTTAAGCTCTGAGTCCCCAAAATGTCACTGTCTGGGCAGGGTGATCCTGTGCCAGGCAGGACACGCAGGGCTCCAGCTGGTGCCACATTGCATGTGTAGGAAAAGGGGAATTTCTCTGCATTATGGTTGATGAGATGCTGGAGACTGCCTGATGGACAGCTGGGTCAAGGACCTAGGCCATCCAAATCCTTCCCAAGATGAGAGTTGGGGTCACTTGCAGAAATGGAAGGGAAAGGGGCTCTTTTCCTGCTCTCTTGTTTTATTTTAAGGAAAATATATGACACAGTATGTGATTTAACATGCTTTACATACCAAAAAATGGAGTGAGTATAAAAGAATCATTTGTCTAGGGAGGAATTCTGCAAAAAAAGGAACCAGAGTGGGGCAAAAGAACTACATAAACAGTTAACTTAAACACAACACAGTTTGGTGCAGCTTGGCTCTGCTCACAGCCAACACATGGGAACTCTGGGCAAAACCATATTGCACTAGTTACAGGCTCATCTTGTAGACTTAGAGATGGAAAAGACTTATTAGGTCATTGAGTCCATCCCACCTGCCAGTGAAGGATTGTTCCCTGCAGAATTTTCGCTATTGCTTTGTACAGCCCAGTTTTAAATGATCCAAGCAATGTGGTCTCAGTGACTTCCTTGGGGAGACTCTTGCACAGATATATTTTGTTTGACTCAATCCTTTAAATGGTTAACCCTTTTCTTTCCCAGTTTGTCTTGTATTTTTCATTTTATGTTTCCACTTTCTGAACCACAAAAAGTTTCATTTAATATTTCCCTTGTCCTGTACGTACAGAGTTATGGCTGTACACCACTGCTGCTGCCTGCTCAGAAACACAGCATCCTCCCCAATGGCTAAAAACATGACAGCAATGTATTGCTAAAAAACCCCAAATTTGCTTTAACCATGTATGCTCCTCAAACAAGCTCCTCAAAGCCATGAATCATTCAGGACATTACAGCACAACCTACCTATCACATGGGTGCTCCGGTATGTTCCTGTCTGGTGGAAAATCAACCAGTTTCTAGCTCAATACATTTAATTCTCAGCATTAGGATATAAAGTCAGTACAGTTCAGAGCTCAATAAAGGTATTGACAAACTCATCTCAGATTATTCATGTTACTTTGGTACTTAGGGGCAAAATTTAACCCAGGGACAAGCTTGGCTTATATTTTGCCCATCTCAATGGAAGCAGTAATGTAATAATAATTCTAGATAACCAGGCTTGTGCTAGATATCAAGAACAGAAAAATCCTGACCTGGCTCTTCATTGTTTCTGTCTTTCTCTAATTGCTTCTTTTGGCATTTTACTGTGAAGTGCACCATAAATATTGACCAATAGCTATCAGCTCACAGAGTTCATTCAGTTGCTGACACAACTCAGCTCTCGTGGCAGGGTGGGAAATCAGAGCCCTGATGCCAAGATGAAGGAAGGGACTGACAAGGGATTCTTGAATGGAGCCTTTGGGGTTTTTTTCTTCATACAGCAAAATGCAAAGAAATCCAGAACATGCAACTCTGTGACTTCAGGAGCTGCAAAGAAGGAATACAGACCAGAAGGGCAATGTACAGGTTACAGAGCAGTGTCTGTCCCTGGAACACCAAGAATGTAACAAAAGGTGTTGCAATACCTTTTTGGTTTCCCACAGATCAAAGGCCAGGGATTGCTCCATTAATCTCTTAATCCACAGGAATTATAGCGATTGTCCAGTTTCCTTTCTAGAAAGAAAATTTGTACAGATAAAAATAGTATATTTTATCAGACAAACTGATGCAGATGAAAGCAACCTGCCAAGCCTTTGGGTCTGAAGGACAGCTATATAAGATACTGTGTCTTAAAAGCTTGGGGTTTTTCCCCCCAGCCCATTTTGATGGGAACACAATTGCTAGTGCATTAGGACAGGGGAGTTCTTACCCTTTCCCCTTGCACAAAAAGCAAACACGTCCTTCAGTTCAATCACTTCTTCCTCTAAGTGAGCATCAACACGAGGAGCAGAGGAAAACCCCCAGGGGAGGCAGCCTGGAGGATGTGCTCTCTCCAAGGATCTGCAGTCTGGTTTATATTTGAAATCTCTGTAATCCCTGTGGAAAACTCACACCATGAACAGCTCTGCGCTGGTCTTTTGTTTATTGATATAAAGAGTTTGGGTAGTTTGGGTAAGGGATCAACCAGCACTAGAACAGGCATGGGAGCACCAGTGTGACTCTGCTAGCCCTGAGCATTGCACCAGGGTAATTACTGCTGTGCATGAACACACACTTAGCACATCCCCATTCACACCAATCGGATTTTCTAGCACAGCCTGGTCTGCAGAGTCCTGGAGAAAAGCACCTGAGCAGAACATGAGGTGGCTCTCTCTTCAGGCAGCAATGTCGGTAGGGTTTGATGACCTGACCAAGGGAGCACTGGCATGGTCATTATGTACCTGAATCCCATAATGTACCCTGCCAGACACTGACCTACAGCAAAAAATTGAAGGAAGGAGGGAAATAAAGAGCTGTGGGACTTGTATGAAAAACAAGAGATAGCAGAAGCAACTGGGGCAGCCAGGTAGCGAATCATGGTCAGACAGTAATTCCAAATCAGCCAGATTTTTCCTCTCTCAGGGCTAGTGTTGATCGGGTGAGTGAGGTTTGTTCTGTTCAGTGAGGCCATCGCTTCCTGTCTCCTGTGTGAAACCCTCTGGACACACATCGTGGTCACAGTGGCACCTTGTCATGCCAATATAGTCCTTGGAACACCACACTTGCCTGCCTCTTCCAGAGGCAAAGAGACAGAAAGTTTCCAGGACACACCCTGCCAGGATCCAGACAAGGGAATTTTAATATCAGACAGGTCATAGTCCTCAGACATAATATACATATATTTATATACATACTAATATGTTTAGATTTTGTTGCTGCTGTTGCTTTTGAGACCTTTTCCCCAGACAGCTGTTATCAAACACTGGCGGTGTCATGCCTAAAGAGAGCTTTAGTTCCTGGGCATTTCAATGAACATTTTAACTGCTTCCCAGCAGCAACACAGATCAATCCATCCCATGCTGATTTAGTTGGTGGAGAATAATGTTCCTCATGTGATGGAGAAGCTACTCTGATGACTGCCTCTGGGCTTTGTTTTCTTTACCATAACACAGAGCTGATGCAGCACAGGAACTCAGCAGGGTGCGGAAGCAGAGGCTTTACATGGGCTGTGCTCCATGTCCTGTGAAGACCATCTCAGCTGATCCTCCCCATGGCTGTGCCAAAGCACCATCCCTGCTGGTCCTTCTCTGGCTGGGTTGTTCTCAGCCATGCCTTTGTGTGGAAGGTGGTTTTTCACTCGAGGTAAGCAAAAGAATATCTGCAGAAACCACAACCTTCCACTGGTTTTTGTTTGTTTCTTTGTTTGGCAACTCCCAAACCACAGAGCCTGTTTTTAGAGGGAGGATCAGGAAGCGGTGGAGAGGGAAAGCTGGAAGGTAGGTGTGGGTGAGAGGCAGGTAGGGGAGGGGACTCCCAGGTGGAAATGGAAAACCAGGCAGGAGCCAGAGCTGGTAAGAGCAAGCTCAGCACCTGCGGGGACCTGGCCCCGGCTGCAGGGGCTGCCAGCAGCGACGGGAGAGGAGCAGTGCATGGCAGGGGAGATGCCGGGCGGAGAAGGGAGAGGGGAGATGAGGTCAGGGAGGTACTGGTGGGTGGAGTGGGTCTCGTGAGGGAGGTCACATCCAAGAGTGCAATTTTATATAAGCCAGAAAGAGTGATGAATTATCCTGCTTAGTGCAGCACAGATAGCAGAGAAGGAGGTTGAGGCTGTCTCTGACTCAGGTTTCCTTATTCTGAGCTCTCTAAAAGATCACCTTTTACTGCCTTGTCTACAGCCAAACAGATAAATAACCCCATGCCTCTCCCCCAGGCTGGCTTATCGTAAGGGTGTGAGTAAGCCTTGGTGCCTGGATCCAAACTCACACTCCCAGCCTCCTGGGATGCCCATCACGCTATTCCATTCAGATCTACATGCATCCTCAGGATTAAGCATATCCCCACCATGGGCTGTTCCACAAACTCCACACCAGTTTTCACAGGAGACCTTCTAAGTGTTCTTCAGAGTGTCCTGCTACACTCAGTGGTAACCCCATGGGCTACCATGAGCTAAATAGTGAAGCTGTCCAACAAATGAAAGGAGTTCTCAGGTGTAGCAGGATCCTTCCAGACTTCAGATCCAGTTATTGATCAATAATTAAGTCCATCACCTAGCGATGGTGGTGACCCAGGCAATGACCAGTTGTTGGGCATTGAGCAGACCAAACCTGCTGCCAAGAGCCAAACACTGCTCAGCTCCTCACCATTTCATCTGTGAAGACAACAGCTCTCCCCAACCCCTCCTGGTTTCACCCAAAGCAGTCTGCTTTAAATCACTGTCTCTTTACTCCCAGATGGATCTGAAGGTGGGTAACAGCTGGTAGCAACACCCTGACCTTAATGTGCGAGATGAAGCATTTTGAGGCTTGTGAAGGAGTTGGTGGAAGTGGATGGTAGCAGTGAAGATTCGAGAACCACAATGGTGTAAACACTGCTGCTGCAAGCTCACGGATCTGTGTGGGTGACCCACCAAGCCAACAAGTCTCACGAGCTACAGGATGTGCAAGCATCTCCATCCAGAGCTAAATCAGTGAATCCAACCTATGGGGCTTCATGTGCCTCCTTCCACTCCAGGCAAGCTTCAAGCCTCTGAAGGTATTTAGCCCAATCAATGGGAATCACAGAGATAAATATTTTTGAGTATCTTGGCCTAAGGACACAGGTTTATAGAAACATTTAAAGATGTGCTTCCCTGTCCACGTATTGGTGTTTCCTGCATAGAGGAACTGCCTGACAATTGCTGCTCATCCCTTCCCTGCAAGGAGAGCTGCCTATGGGGCTCTTGGCCAGCCCATCTGCCTCCAAGCTGAGCCTGCTCCTCCTTACACAGCATGAAATACCTCTTGTGGGAGCAGCAGGGCTGCCTATAGGACACTTTTCCATGGGACACTTTCCCTGTTTAGGCACTGGCACAGGTGCCCAGAGAAGCTGTGGCTTCCCCTAGAGCCCTGGAAGTGTCCAAGGCCAGGCTGGACAGGACTTGGAGCAACCTGGGATAGTGGAAGGTGTCCCTGCCCATGACAGGGGGTGGGACTGGATGGGATTTAAGCTCCCTCCAATCCAAACTATTTTATGATTCTATGATTCTATACTAGAACAACTTACACTAGAGAGGGCAGGAAGGGCTGAGTGAAACATGAGCTTTCTTGCTCCACCAAACTCCAGGGATTTCAGTGTGGCTCCTCAGGTTTTAAGCACCCAGAAGCCAATGCCCTCATGTGCACATGCAACAGTGCAACAAGAGGTGATAACAAACCAGTGGAGAAAAAGGTTGTTGCCCCTACATTGCGTATGATGAAATTAGCAATCTGTTGATAAAACCCACTACCCTTCAGGCAGAAGGTACCACCCTTCAGCTGAGATGCAGGAGCAGCAGTTTGGATCCTCCTAGAAGCAATATGGGATGGTAGCAGGCCTCAGGGCGCAGCTCACTGGGCACATCAAGCCAGTCAGGAGCTCCTGACCTGATGTAAAGGACTCGATGTTCTCCATCATTTCCAAAGGAAACGGCAGAGTCAGCACAATCCTACCTACACCCAGGCTCCAGTGAGTCAGCCCCAGATTGGAAAATCCCATCACCACCCATGGAAACCTGGTTAAACAAAGTCCCAAACCACGCGTGGACTGCTTGGGAGCGCAGGCTGCCGCAGCGCCTCTGTGCTTATGGACTGTGCCTGCCTGGGTCACGCTGAGGCTTCCCAAAGCTCTTAAATCCACCCAATTCAGTAATGCAACTTCTTGGCCCAGCCAGGCTTCGAAGGAGAGTGCTCAGCACCACCTACAACCAGGCTGGGTCTGAAATTGGGGTATTTTGGGCTGCTGCAGAGCACGCGTGGAAATACCGAACATACCATGCAAAGTACTCTGCATCTCAGCACTCACTTGGCTGGAGGTAGAACTCTTCCCAAAGCAAGTATTCCAGGCTTGCATATAAATTAAAGCTCATAAATCAGGGGAGAAAAAACCTTCTCCATGGAAATGGCCAGCTTGTTAGAACGGAGTTAAAGGCTGCAGACAGTTTCAAGGGAGCCTTCCTGGCTGTCAAGAATGCGCAAGGCAGCAGAGTTGTTTGGGTTGGGAGCACGAGTCGGATTTTTCTCCCCTCTTTTGAGAACAATGAAATGTAACAGGTTTCCTTCCCCTCTGAGCTGCTCCGAGCGGCCTGAGCTGAGAGACAACAGCACAGATAGCATCTCTGGAAACCATGAAGTGACTGAAGAATGGCTGAGGAGTTCTGAATAACTAAATAAAGCCCTCTGTATTTTCTTTAGAAAGCAAAGAAAATACTTTTAGCATTTTAGTGTGACTTTTGGGGTCAAGGGGGAATCTCAAGTCCAAATACAACAAACTGGTGTGGAAATGACTGCTAAGAGTCAGATAGGCTGGGATCTTGCCTTGAGGCTCAGATGAGAGAATACCACTCACAGAGGCAGGCTGAGATTGAGGTTTTGCTCAGATCATGGGAATCTTGGACCTCCTGTAGGTGCTTGCTTTAAAAAGCTGAGTATCCCTCAGCAGCCCATGGGCAGGGCAGGCACTGAGCTCCTCTGCTCCCAGGAGATGGAGAGCACCCTGGAATGGTGGCAGGTCATGTCCAGCAGCACTCGGAGGACACCAAGCATAGAGTCACAATATTGCCATCTCCAAATGCCTTCCTGACGTAAAACACATCTTCCCCTTCGGATTCTCAGGTCCACTTCAGAACACCTGAAAATGAAATGCTCCCAAAATGTTCACCATGAGACGGCGCCGAGTGGCTCCACCCAACACCCAGCACAGACCATTGCATCTCTGGCAACCCATTACGTCTTTGGCTTGTGAAATTCTTCTGGGAAATGGGTACTCAGCATGGAGTGGTGGATCAGGGTCACACGAAACACTGAAGGGAGAGTCAGGAGCCAAACACACTCAGGGGCCGTGAAGATGGGAGTCCATGGAGGCTGAATATTTTTTAACTGCTGTTTCTGATTCTCATCTTCTTGTTTTTGAAAAACCATTCTGCTCTCACCAGTCTCTTCCCCAAACAGGGGCTTGCAGATTTCCTTCTGTATGCCATGATGAGAGCAGCAGCAGCTGGGACATGGAAACAACAGCGTCCAAAGGAGCACATTAGCACTGACTGCAGAGAGATGTGAGCTGGGAGGAACTAAAAGGCTCAATAAAGAAACAGAAAAAGAGGAATTCATATTTCTCAGTTTCCTGATTTTTGATGCATTTTCTGTTGGAATTGTCATTTCTACCCATCCCACTAAAAGGTCTAACTTTTGTTTGGCTTGTGTTAATTCCAGCGCTATTGTCTGAATAAACGAAATATTAATAATTCTAGCTTCAAATACACATTCAATAAATTTTTGAAGAGGATTCTTTGGTTGCTTAGGTAGTAAATGAATACTTACATCAGTACATCCACTAGAGACATGTCAGACTTGGTTCCAGTTTCATTTACCCCATCAGTCTGGATCAGCCTGGGTGGAACAACCCTGGTACCACGAAGAGCAGAACAGCACAGCAGAAGCAACATGTTTATTTCTCATGCTAATAGTGGAACTCCTGGAGCCATGAGAGGCTTTTGTTAGCCCAATATGGCTGGAAAAACAGACAAACTTTCAAGTGCACAAGGGCTTCTTCTGCTTTCCTGGGACCATCACAGCCTTATAAAGGATATTACCTCTCTCTTCAAAATGGTCTTTGTTATTCATGACATTCAGTCAAATGAAAAGGAGATTACAATAAATAGCGTGTGTTTTTTGTCTTATTTTCTTCTGTTTCATTACTGTATGTGGAAGTGGGGGGCACCAAGGATTCCCAGAGAGCTGCCTGTGCCTCTTCTAGTGCAGAGCCTCATCAGGAGTCCTTCTGCTTCCAGAGGCAGCCAGCATCTGACACACCAGGGACCATGGCACAGCCTCCCAAGGATCCCCTGCATCTGCTGCACTCACAGTCATTTCCAGCCACGTCAGGTTTGGCTGAAGCAGCTCTCCTAAACCCAAACACATCTGCTGGCTTAGAGGCACCACAGTAAAGTAGCCTAACAAACCAAAGCAATTGGTTTTAATAAGAATCTTGGCTTGTTTTGACAATGCACTGAATCTTCATGTTGGCACCACAAATGTTTTTTTAGGAAAATGTATGCATCTTTGCAGCACTCAGCAACTAAATCCCCTCTTCTCTTCATGGAAAGGGTTTCCTGGCTATCCGCTTTCTAATGGATTCCAAGTCCCTCGCAGCTGTTTGTTGTCTGGGCTGGAAATGCTTTCACATGGAGCTCGGTGTGCCCCCAGTGTGTGCCGTGTGCGGGACGGGAGCCGGGCACGAGGGGCACATCCTGGGCCTTCCTGGGGTGCTCCCACGAGTGTGCAGGGGATCCTGGTGCCTCCTGCCCGTGTGGAGCAGATGTGTTTGCCATGGCTGTGGAAGCAGCCGTCTCCTGCTCCCGGCCCTGTTACAGGCAGTAGCAAAACTCCCGGAGTTCAAAGGCATTTCATGCTCACTGAGCATTTTTCAGCAAGAAATCTGAGATTAAATAAACTTGAATCCTCTCTGAGGAGAAAGCAGAAGATGGAGGGCGAGGAGCTGGCTCTCGGCTGCACAGCATGATCCCGGTGTACCTTGGAAAACTCCCAGGTGAGGTGCACCTCAAACCCGCGTCTGGCTGGGGTGTTTCACTGTGGGGCCAAATTTGTGTCTGTTGGCAACACTGTGGATCTCAGTGTGTTCCTGCCACAGCTGCACACCTGAAAGTCACCTGAGATGCTTTCTAGCCTTTTGTCCCAGGGGATTGCTGAGGGTAGGATTTACAGTGGATTCACATCTTTTCTCTACTTTCCTGCATAAAAGGTGACAAGTTAGCTCGTCACCAACAGAAATATCCAGCTTTCAGAGAGTACAGGCACAAGACTCTTCCTTTCTGGAAAGAGCTGAGCTGTTCATTAGCAGAAGGCCACATTCCCCCCTTGTACTAAAGAAATAGGGCCCTGAGTACATCAGCAGCCGTGGACTAAAATGCGACTCTGAGTGTTGCTCATCCAGGACCCAGAGAGCACAAAAAATCCAACTGTTTGACATATTCCCTCTCCCTAGCAACTTTGCCTTTGTGGGAAAAAGAAAATATTTGGGTCACACAACTGACTGAAATGTCATTTCTGCAGATGGGGGCTTGTGCAGTCTCAGCTGATGGAGCAAGCTGGAAATGCCAATCCTGGGCAGCCTCCACACCTGAGCCGCAGACAGCAGCTGGATGCAGCTGAGCTGGGAGGTTCCATCCTGCAGTACTGAGGCTGCAGCTGAGCTGAGAGGTTTCATTCTGCAGTACCGAGGCTGCAGGTGAGGCCATTCCCCAGGAGCTGGGGTGAGATGTGTGCTCAGCTTCCCAGCTGGGATTCACCCTCCCCAGGCTCCAGAAGGTGTTGTGCTCCTGCTCAGCCGTGCAGAGGTGTCCAGGCCATGGAGACCTCCACCCCCAGCACACTCCAATGCTTAATTCCCACTGACTTCCTGAGGCAAAGACACATAACACCACTGAGGATCCAGGCCCAGTGTGGTTTGGAAAATCCTGCTAGATACCATTCCTCATCTTTAAGTGACTAAATACTTCTGAAATCCCATGCCAAACACCCTCAGAGACTTTGGATAGTCTGCACATAAATCTCTCCTGGGCTGTCCAGTTGAAAAGTCACTGTGGCTTTGCTGGAAAAACTTTCCATGTTAGGCCTGACTTAAGCCTGATCTTGAAAAAGCCATGGAGCTTGCAAGCTGAGAATGCTGCAGTGGCAATTAGCACATCTTCTCTGCTGTAGACAAGACAAGTCCAGGACAGATCTGAAAGCTTGAGAGACAGACATACAAGAGTGTTATGTCCTCTGTCTGAGAGCTGAATTCCAGGGAGGGTGGAAACAGCAATGTAGGACAGCTGTGAGTATGCTTAGTATTAATATCAAATATAATGGTAATTCAAAACAGAGTCTTTTGGTACAAATCTGAACTGCACAAGCCAAGTTATGAAATGATATTAGCAGCTGGATCTGAGGAGCAGCTGAGACTAAGCTGGCCAGCAATTGCCATATGTCTCATCTGCAGAGAATATTTAAATAAGTAAACACAATGAGTTAATAAATACATGAAATAACTTTGCAAGATAAGCACCTAGTGGTGTGGCAAGTTGTCAGAACGATCACATCCAGGGGAAACCCTGAAAGGGAAAAATTTATATGGCACAATGCTGGATATTTTTTGAGTATTCAATTGACTGAACAGCATAACCCAGAATGGTGAACATTTACGATGATCCTCATCTGCTGGCAGGTGAGAGGATCCTGTTGCCATTGCCAAAGTCTTAACTCATCTTGGAAACATAAGATGAAACCTTTTAAAGACCTTCTAGCTACATCCCTGTGTAGGCAGAAGGGACTATCATTTTAACAGCATCAAAGGTATAGAAAGTCATGCTGCTTTCCAGTAATTCCCTGATAACACCTAGAGGGTGAAACAAACCTGCTGGTGGTCTAATCTGAACTGGAGGAACAAAAAAATGTTAAACACTGATTCTGGGAAAGAAACTATTCCTTAAAAATAAGCCAGACAGATCCAGTGTCCTGAATTCATCTTAATTTGTGCATGTATCTAAATGTCTCCAGCGAGGACCTAACCTACAAAGGATTTCAGGATTTGACCCAAGAGAATCTCTTGAGGGACCACCAGAGTTAAGGGTTTTTAGAAAGAAATCTCACCCCTTTGAACAGCAGACTGAGGGCTTGAGCATGAGATCAATGGCATCCAATTGCTCCACATCCACAGACAAACACACTCAACTCCCTGAGCAGCTCACTCTGACTCTGAATCACATTCTTTTATTGACAGAAGAGGGAGAATATTAATTGCATACCAAGGACATTTTTACACAGAATTTTTTTGTAATCTCAGCATCTCCCTAGAAGATGTCAACAATTTGATTCTAATAGGCTCTGGCAATGCATGGTACTATCAGTTTATCAGCCTCAGCTTTTTTGCTTTGGGTGGTACAAAATGTTACTGAAAAATTAACACTGCTATTAACAATAGGTGTTTAAAGTGATACTTGCAATCATTTTAGAAAAGTTCAAAGCCCAAGTTTATGTGGGCTCTCTAAACTAGAACACGTAACACTATTTTAATTTAGAACAGCACCTTGCTTCAGTTCTTGCATGGGTAGGTTCAAACAGGACTGACCATCTCAAAGATTCACAAGTTGAGTCATCCTGACTTCATTCTTGTTCACTCTCCTTTTATGCAGGATAGGATAAACTGGGTCATTCAGTAGAATCAAACCACATCCATTTGGGTTTCTTGCGGTTTATTTCCAACAGGTGTAAAATCCGTTTTAACATAAAGCAGCAGTGCCTCTCTCCATCAAATCTCCCATCAGTGAGAAAGGTTCATTCCCTGAAGGCAAAGAGCTGTGTAAAGACCTGACACATGAAAGTAGGTCTCACCAACTATCTCACCAGCTGTCAATATTACTTTTTCCTTGCCTCTTGGAGGTAATTAATGAACAAAGTTAAATTTTATAGAGTCTGGTTGTGATGTGTAGCAGATTAAATGGTTGTGATACTTAGAGGAGAAATGCTTTAGGGTTCAGTCTGACTGGTAGAAGCTGCACAAATGAATTCAATTCCCAGCCCATCATCCTCTCCCCGTTCTGCTCCCTGTGGCAGCTGCACATCTCGCAGGCAGGTGAGGCAGAAGAGCTCTGTACCATGGCGCTGTACTTGGGTTCACTACACCTTCCCTCCTCTCTTAGCCCTTAGCCCATAACATGAGGCTCCATACCCTCAACAACAGACTTCAAAGGTAATTTTCACTTTCACAGACTGGTTTGAAATTGCAAAGCACATTGAGGGATTTTGTTAATGGTACGGAGAGGTATAAAATATATGCAAGTGCATGAAACAGAAGAGTCAAATGGCTCGAACCAACCAGATGGAGTAGTCAGCCCAAGAGCACAAACACAGAAATATGATGGGTATGAAATCATTGGGAGCCAATCAGTAAGCTCCAACTTCTAAAGCAATTTCATAATTGAGTAATGGGACACAGCAGGGTCTGAACTATTGTGTATTATAATCTGAATGGAATGCTGTGAGAAGGCTGGAGCAATCTGATCGTACCGAGCCCTCGCTCACCAGAAATGCCTTTGACATATTTCCTTAAAGCGCAGCAACGAGAGCAGAGTAACTGCTTGTTAATGACACCCTGATGGGTTGTCTGCAGCACTGAAACTGAGATAGCATAGATTGGAAAGCATGTGCCTCTCCTTGGCTGGAGTTAACACACCAGCCCCCACAGACTGCCCACCCACTGCAGCCTAATCGCCGGCGTGCCTGTACAATCACCAGTTTCACTTCACTACATATTTCCTCCCCCAGAACTTCGCTTATAAAACAAGAGGCACTAATAATCTGAGATGATCCCACGCCAGCCTCCTGTCATGGCACAGTGCTCCTGCTCCATGCTGGCCAACCATTGCTATCTGCACAGCTACGCGAGCTGGGCTCTGTTCCTTTCCCTTTTTTCAGTCCCTCCTCGGATATGTATGCACTGACTCCACCAAAAAAATCACCTCTCTCTGGTTTAAAAGACATCACCCCTCTTCACCCCTTTTCTGTGCTCTACTTGCAGACAAGTCTAGAAGGAGACAAAAGCTGGGCTCTGGAAGAGTTTGACAGTGATACAGTATGGATGGGTTGGGGTCTGGATCCCAAGAGGTGCTGGGGGAAGCAGGGAAAGCCCCCAGTGTGCTGCTAGGCACAGGCTGGAACACATCTTTCTTGCTCAGATCTCTTCCATAGATGTGCTCTGCTGTGGAAAGGACTGTTGTGGAGCAGCACAGCTTGTCCTCGGTCCTGTGCTCCAGCCCAGCTGGAACCACCATGTGGAGAGGGTGCAGCTTTCTGGGGAGCAGGGGACAGGCTTTGCTGGAGAATGCTGCAGTGGGTGCAGCAGCCACGGCAGAGATTTTGTGATGAGGACAAACTGGGAGACTCCTGCAAGGATCAGGGAGCATGACTGGAGTAGGGACCAGACTCACAGCCAGGCCTCAGAGGTGATGGGGAGATTGGGAACCAGAAGGGACTTGTGCAACCTCTTGAACCAGCCACCGAACCTTCTTGGCTTGCAAGAGACCCCCTTCTCCACCTCAGAGAGCAGTTTGTTCCTTCAGTACTTACCCTATTTCAAGCAGCAGCTTTGAGCACTCTTGCTCTGGTTCAGCATTTTCACGCTCTAAGAAGACATCAAATATTGCTGCAGTTGGGTTGTGGGCTACAAGGAGCCTGACTGCTCCATCAGAAGACAAAGAAAGGGGAATGAGGGAGATTTTCAAAGAATCTAAGTGCTGCTGGGGGCAGTCAAAGAAATTCACGTTGCAGAACGAGATTTTCATAGGTGCCTGAAGATTCAAGAAAGCTCCAGCTGGGAGTTCATAAATGGGTTTCTAGGTCTGGAAACTGGTGATAGCACACATGGCACTGGATGTCCCAGGACCTCTGCTCCCAGCACCTCACTGTGACACTGTGACACTGTGACCACTCAGACCTGTGATTGCTCCAGGGGGAGATGGGCAGCGTGGTCCTGCCAGGGGTTGGGAGTCAGGAATAAAGCCATCAATAAGAGCTGTAGTTGGCAGAACCAACACAAAAACAAAGTGGGAATCGAGCTTGGAAACTGGAAAGGCACTTCCAAAAAATTCATCCCACATAATTCTAGCCCTTTAAACACCAGGCTGGCTTCTCTCCTCTGCCCAAAGAAGCTGTTAAAAATCCCTTGCTAAATTCTGAGCTGACAAGGACGCTGCCCAAAGCTCACTCAGGCTTGTTGCCAGAGGAGTTACTGGGTAGGTTTGTTCCCTGAGCTGACAAATGTTAAGCCAATATTGAAGAGTCTCAGCAAGCATGATGGACACCTACGGCCAGGTGCAAACATAGAGAAACCTATTCCTGAGTATTCCTGTCCCCTTCAGGTGACGTCCACTCCATGGACCTTCCAGGGCCCAGCAGTGCCAGCAGGAAAGCTCCCTTAGCTTCAGAGGGACTTTAATCAGGCCCGTGTGCTCTGTGTGCACGCATGCAGACAGTCTGGATTTGGACTATTGAATACTAACAACAAACAACTCACTAATAAGCTACAGACCAAGATTTCCTTTCTTTTTAGAGGTAATTTTTTTTTTTTTTAAATAGCCTTCCAAATAACAAGTTTCTCTGGAAAAATCCAACTTTTTCATATAGACAACTCACATACTGGAAAAAAGGCAGCATTGTTATTTAAATTATTCATTACAAATTGCCCACCTATTTCTTGTTACCAGTGGTGCTTTTCATATACCTGGAGATGTGGAAAAGTTAAGGTCACCTCAGACAGAAGGGGAGGGTCACTAAAAGCAGCCCTGGGGCATCAAGCCAGATGAGGCTGATGGGGGGATTTTGACCTGGCATTTTCCACAGGGACCCGGTTTGCTGTCAGGCTGGGGAGTTGCCCCTCTCTCCCCTCACCCACCCAAGCTCAGAGGGGCAGCTCGGGCATTCGGCTAGGCCAGGCTGGATGGGTTGCTGGGGGTCATGGGGCAGTGCAAGAGCCCTGGCAGGACAAGGCACAGCTCACATTTGCCCTGTGCTGCCAAGGGAGAGAAGGGTGGGACGTGAGAGAGAACCTTGGCTGAAGAAGCTCCACTCTCACCTGCCTCCCAAAGTTAGCTATTTCGGAATATTAATAAAAACAGTGAGTCCATCTTTTGTAGTACATGTTCTGATACCTCTGGTGAGCCCAGCAGCAGATGTTCAGTCTGAGCCCAGGGCATCAGTAAGGCTTCTTCAGATCTTTGTATCTGCAGAGGGATGAGCAGGTACAACTCAAATAAACAATAAAAGCCAAACTTGCGACACCAAGGGGCATGTGGTGAGTACCTAAAGGCATTGCACAGGGGAGAAGTGTTTCACCAATGCTGCCCTAGTCCTGTGGGGCTGGGGTGGCCATGGAGCAGTGGCAGACCAGGTCTGCAGCAGTACAGAGAGGAAAATGTGTGGGACCCACTGTGGGATTCCTCACTCCCCCTTCTGTCAACCTCACTTGCACAGCACCTTCCAGTGGAAGAAGATGATCTGCTGTTTGAGAGAGGCTCATGGGGAAGGCAGAGAGTGCTACTGCAGCCCCAGCAGAAACTGGAAGGCAGATGATGTTTGTCTGTGTGTTCATGCAGAGATATCTTATTTTGCAGGTCTGCAACCTATGGCTGTGCACCAAAAATCTCTTTAGCCCAGAACTTGTTTGTCCATGCAACTCCAACCTTCAATCCACATCAAAAGGCAATCAGAAGAAGTCATCCAAGATGTTCCTAACGAATCATCACAAACATTTTAAAAAAAGAAAAAAAGAAGCAGGCACTATCAAACCAGGTGGTAATTGATAATGATTTGATTTCTTTGTCAAAAAACAGTGTGGCAGCAGGATCAGGGCAATGCCCATCCCCTGTGCTGGCACTGCTGAGGGACCTCGAGGGCTGTGTCCAGTTCTGGGCCCTCGTGGCCAGAGAGACCTTGAGGGGCTGGAGGTGTCCAGGGAAGGGAACGGAGCTGGGCAGGGGCTGAGCCCCAGGAGCGGCTGAGGGAGCTGGGAAAGGGCTCAGCCTGGAGAAAAGGAGGCTCAGGGGGACCTTGTGGCTCTGCACAGCTCCTGCCAGGAGGGGACAGCCGGGGGGGTCGGGCTGTGCTCCAGGGAACAGGGACAGGAGGAGAGGGAACGGCCTCAGGCTGGGCCAGGGGAGGCTCAGGTTGGACATCAGCAGGAATTTCTCCATGGAAAGGGTGCTCAGGCCTTGGCAGGGCTGCCCAGGGAGGTTTGGAGTGCCCATCCCTGGAGGTGTCCAGGGAAGGGCTGGAGGTGGCACTCAGAGCTCTGGGCTGGGGACAAGGTGGGGATGGGGCACAGCTTGGACTCGATGGCTTTGAGTGGCTTTTCCCAGTCTTAATGATTCTGTGATTCTGTGATAAACACCTGTTTATTGAGAGCTTCCCAAGGGTCAGCAAAGGCAAAAAAAAAGAACTTTACTGCAAACCAGAGCTTTGTAGGTTTCCCTTGGAGTGTAAGTTCTGAGCGAGCAGTGTCTCCACATTTGCTGGAATTCCATTGTTCACTGTCCATGTCAAAGAGCTGTGACTGGCGTGTAACAACTTCTGTCTCCCCCTCTCGATTTACTGAGCCCCTGAGGCGTGGCCAAACTGCAGCACAAACACACCCTGATCCCCCTTGGGCTCACAGCACTGCAGAGCATTAGGATTTCACAAACCAGCATGGCTTGTGCCATCTCAGAGTTGTATTCTACCTTTTTCAGGCATTCAAAAATCTCTTATCTACTATCATAAATCTATCACACACTATATATCTATATCTAATCTATATCTATACCTATATCTATATCTATATCTATATCTATATCTATATCTATATCTATATCTATATCTATATCTATATCTATATCTATATCTATATCTATATCTATATCTATATCTATATCTATATCTACGTCTATATATCTCTATCTATGTCTATGTCTAGATATCTATATATCTATATCTATGTCTATATATCTGTATCTATGTCTATATCTATATCTATATCTATATCTATATCTATCACACTTCCTGCTGTGAAACTCTTCAGACAAATCCTGTCATGTAATAGTCTGAATGCCCAACAGTTGAGGAAACCACAGAGTCGGGGGATATTCCACATCTGTTATCTTCCTACATTTTCCCAGCGTAGCCACGGCCAGACTGGACCATGCACGTGGGTGCAGCTGCAGCTCCTCAGGTTGGGTTGAGTCTGACTGAGTTTTGCACCTAGAGACAAAGCAGCACATGGTTATGTACCCAAAAAGAGGGAACGTGTTTTTCTGACTGACAGCTCTTCTTAAGTGTTAAATTACTATTTTTTAGCACTTCAAGTATCTACTGTAACTAGTTTACAAGGAATTACTGGAAGTGAGGTGGTTGTGGAATTCAGCATATTTGTTTCCTCTTGCTCTAAAGCTCACCACAGAATAAAGTGGGCTTGCAGACTGAGCAGGTAGTTGAGATTCATGTGCCATGGATGTACATGAAATCACTTTAGAGGAGATCAAGCGTCAGTTTGAACCAGCAGCTCCTCAGATCCGATGCTCTCCTTTGGCAGAGGCCCCTCCAGCAGAAGACACGAGCACATGTTCCAGGAGGTCTGTTCCAGCGAATAGCTCCTCTTGCTATCTTCCTCCTACTTCCACATCTTACATCTGCTTGGAATTTAGAGGCTGATTTCGGGATTGACTTTGGCTTCTGGCGAAGGCATTCAGACTTGGTCTCCGCAATGGCTGCTGCAAGAAGCCTTGATAACGACTTGGGTTGGATCCACTCTCCGAAGCCAGCGGGGCCATCTGGACACCCGCAAGGTGCCAAACACTGTCATTCTTGTTCAGCCCAGCTTCCGCTCCAGGCAAATGGCATTTTGGAGTGGCTGCTCCAGCGCTGGGGGTTTGATCCTCACGTGTCTCCAGGCTCTCCCCAGCAGTGACATGGTCGGCTCATCAGCTGTTGACTCAGTTTGCAATAGAGCCAGCTGAAAATTTTTCAACAGAGCGATTTCTCATCCAGTAAAGTCTATTTAAAAATCAAAATATTTCTCAGCAGTTTGTCAATTTCTATGAAATTTTACACCAAGAGAATGTCAAAACATGATGTTTCATCACCGCCGCGCTGGTTCTTCTCAATGGCATTGACGTGCCTCGTTTCATTCCGGTCTTTTTGTTCCACTGCTGCACATAGCTGAATATTGACTCAAACCTTCTAGAGATTTTAGATTTTCCACTGCCTAATGTCTTAGTTTTTCCTGGTTTTGTATAATAGGGAAGAAATAAAGATTTCTTTTCTGAACAGGTCCTAAATTTACATTTTGTAGGAAACTTCCAAATTTCACCTTTTTATCTTGATTCAATAACAAAAGGAACTGGGCAGTGTCAGAGCTTCCCCTACATGGAAATTCCACCTTCTGAGCAGCTATCATTAACACCCAGCCTGACCTAGCTGCAACCCTTGTGTCTGTGGGAAGGTCCAGGGTAGATCTGAGTCCCAAGCCCAGCAACAGCCGGAGAACACAGCTGGCAAATCAGCCCTTTGTGAATCATCACAGCTCTGATGGAGCCTGTCCTCCATGCAAGGAAAATGTACCTCAGCAACAGAAACAAGACCTTAAATCAAATCAGATGCAGCCTGAAATATTTATCTACTGTTCTGAGAAGAGGAATTGTAGTGGAACAAATCCTCAGTTATTTTACTCCTCAAAGGGGAAGAAGAAAAGAAAATCTGAACAGAGTTTGTCCAAAAATGAGGGAGATGACACACGAATGTGAAGAAGCTCAGGCCACTGAAGTAATAAAACCATATGACACTGAACAGGCAGCCTCCCCACAGGCTGAGGAGCTACAAACCCACACCAGATACCACCAAACACCAGAGGAAACACTTCGTGGTGTAAGTCACATCACAAGTGCTTGTGAAACACAAGGCCACTCAGTGCAGAGCATCAGACCTGGGTGAGATTCAGCCACTCCCCTCTACCAGAGCAGCACTCCTTGGACAGAGCTGCTCCTTTATTTCTGAAGGTGCCTTCCTGACTGCGGGAGCTCATCTGCTGTCAGCCTGATGGTTTCACACGTTGCAGCTCCTTGCTGTGTGTTTGGTGATAACCTGTCAGGGCAGAGAGGGAGAGGCTGGGTGACCACAAGACTGCTGCACCATGGAGTGAAAGCCATCTGCAGAAACACAGAGGAACCCGAGCTGGCAGGTGATCCAAACCAATGGTTCCACGCTGCTGTAGAGGAGCCATCCCAGAAATCCAGTAGCACCAGGGGGATGTTTGCCTTGGAAAGGGCTTCCATCCTGTTCCAGGGGCTGTTTCTAAGGTCACCCGCAAAATGACTTCACGTCTACAAGGCAAACCAAGGGTTACAGTCCTAGGAGCTGAAGAACCTTGCCTGTAAGACAATTTAAAGAATCAGCTAGCTCCAGGTTGATCTCGACCAAATGGTTCCAGTTCCCTCAGTCTTTGCTCTTACACCCACCAGCACTCTGTTGCACCTAAGCTGCCTACAGCCTTTGGATCCCATTCAAGGGGAATGTGTCCAGTCTATGACCTGCTCTTCTCTCCACTTCCCTGAGGCCCCTGCAGTCTTTTCCCCTTGTCATCCAACTGGAACTGAGTCCAGTTGCAAAATGACCACACTCCCAACACAAAGCAGGGGCAATGAGTTTTCCATCTCATGGATGCCCACCCCCAGCCAAAGGGTTACGAACTGCAAGGTTAGATCATAAGTAAAACAGGGTGGGAACTTCCTAGCAGAGCAAGGAAGCCTCTCGGGGCAATTTCAGTGCAAATAAACAAACAATATATTTAAAATGTGACTGATGTGGAGCCCCAAATATTTGAGGCTGGCTACCCTGAGGACCAGAGGCCCTTCTGAAATGCTGTGATTAGAGTGCAGTAACCATGTACAAGCAGAGACAAAGTGACAGAGCCAGGCCATGGTTTCACAGCTGCGCTGGCCTGGGCGATGAAATCAGGCCCAGACAGGAAGCAGTTTTCCTCAACAGTAAGCTTCTATTTTTACCCATCTCAGTTCTCCAACCAAAGAGATATTTGAAGTCAGTGGACTCTGTTCTGCTGCCCGTCACGACAGCACCAATGTCTGGAGGTGTCCCCTGCCCGCAGTGGGGCTGGGCAATGAGCGCTGATGGCTCCCCTCTCCATCAGCATCCTCCTGCTATCTCAACACCCCATGGCTATCAGTGTGCCTCCACAGGTCAGGCCACTCCCGCCTAAATCCCAGTGGTCACATCGGCCCTGTGTAAGAGCAGCAAGTTGGAAGGATTTCCCATGGGTCAGGGTGAGCACAAGAGCCTGCAGCACCCTCACCAGCCGCTGACCCTGTGCTGCACTGCCTAACACACAGCGTTAGCCTCCAGGAATCGCAGAGGAGGAGCTGCAGGGCATGGACGTGTCCAGTTCTTTCCTATCTCAGCTGCTCTGTGAGAATCTCATATTGCTATTTATACAGCAATAGAGCAGCAGTACAGCAATTTATATTTATAGAGGCGATGGTTTCCTTCAGCTCCTGTATGTCCTGTCCTGTCCAGGTCACGGGCCTGGCTCCTACCTGGGGGCTGCAGGTGGGCTCTGCAGGGCAGGCACATCCATCTGCCACTTCGTGCAAGGTGACAGCTCTGTTTATTCCCCATTTCTCCTTCTCCCCACCCCACAGCAGCAATGTGGGCTGAGGGAGTGGCAGCACTTCCCAAATCCCAGAGCAATAGATCTGGAGTGAAGTCACGAATAACTGCTGCTTCACAGAACGAGCTGGAAAATAGAGCTAGGAAGGGGGAACATGCTGTTTATGCCAGAACCGCTGACATCCAGTAACACCAAAAAGCAATGAGGGGAAACATTACCATCCCCTTCTCAAATGGATGATTTTCCCCCAATTTCAGTGCTTGGCTGTGGGAAATCTGAGCTCAGCTGGAATAAGGTAGAGTGAGACGGGTCGGGGTTTGCAGCTCTGGCAGAAAGGAGTTCCTGGCCCCGAGTCCCACCGAGGGCTGAGACAGCTCCCTGCAGGTCTGTGCCATCCTCCTCCCCACTATTCACCATTACAGGCATTCCTTCAGCTCTTTGCAGCCTTGCTTGATGTCTGTGCATATGCAGTGACCAGAACCTGCCATCACAGCACCCTAGCACTGTCACTGTCCTTTTAAGCAGATGTTTAATAGCAGAAAATGCTCGGATCTCCAGTGCACTCTCCAAAGCTCCAGTCCCAGCACTGTCTTCCCTGTTCACTGAGGACCCTGCCACACTGCACAGACAAATCGGGAAGCTGATGACTAGACTTAATGAAAACATATAAATTAACATATGCCTCCTAGGGGGGTTGTTAGGCTCAGCTCATTAGTGGTTTAAAGCATATCCAATGCTCCAAGTTATTTGTTTGTTTGTATTTTTGCAGCTGTCCTTAATTTTCTTAGGTCAAGTAGAGGTGTGAGGTCCAAAATAGCATTGGGATGGCTGAGCTTATGTTTCCAGCCCTGAAAAAACAATGAAGCGCTAATAAAAATGAAAGGCCTTGTGAGAAAGATTTCGCTCCAAAGCTCTTTGCAAACAACACACAAAACAGCATGGAAATGCAGGAGCCTCTGCTCCTCAGGGAGGGGAGCTGCTGCCAGCTACTTTGGGAGGAGAAGTGGAATCTCGGTGGCCTGGGGAGAAATTTTGGACACAGCTACCAGAGTAAGAGAAGTCACTGGATCTTTGCTCTCTGAGCATTGCAGCTCAGCCAACAGAGGTCAGAGGAGCCGTCCATCTGATCCTGCTGGTCGCTACCACTGAAATCCAGCTCTGCCTGCACAAGCTCTCACTGCTCCGTGCTATCAGCCCCAGGTCCTGCAGTGCCTCTCCCGAGCAGAGGCACTTTAGCCCCACTCATTCTCCAGACAAAACCCAGCGAGGGTGCACATTCTCAAAACACAGGGACCAAGCTTGAGCTACGGCTTGCGGCTCTTCCTCAAGGGAGCTGCTTTCCCCCACCACCCTGCCCTCGAAAACAAAGAGCTACTTGAAGCAGACCTGTCCTGTTTTAAAGTGCTCCTCCCTTTTCCAGCTGAGCACAGCATGAGAGGTCTGGAAGTGCAAAAGGATAAGTTAGGCTTAGAAGCCTCAAAAAATAATACAGAAGTACCGTCACCCCTCTCTGGAGGGCACTAAGCAGAGCAGCTCCTGCACATCCCTGTGCAGGCTCTGAAAGAGAGAAGATCTGACTTCTCCTCCAGCTGGCAGCGTTGGAGTGGACCTGCACACCTGCATCCTGGAGAGGACGAACATCAGACTGAAGCTGAAGATTCCCATTTCTTCAGGAAAATGAGAGAGCCAGTTCTCCAACAGGTTTGTTCTCATTTGGGGACATGTCACTGGCTGGAGATCTGCTGGATGAGAAGCAGCACGAAGGGGGTGTGTCGATGGCAGGGCAGCATGTTCACCTTTAGATGACATAAAACCAGACTGAGGGATCAGGCAAAGCCTGCACACCAACAGAGAGGTTACATGAGGAGCTTTCCACTTGCTTTGGTTAACTCCATCAGGGACGTGCCATCGTTTTCAAGCAAAGAAACTCCACTAAAAATAACTGACACCTCAACTTGTGATGGCCTCTCCATTCCTGGGTATAAACATTGCTGGAAGGTGATGGAAGAACACACCATCAAGCAACACTCTAATGGAAACTTTATCCCTGAAAATTGCCCTGAGCACAGCAGGAATTACTGCTCAGTGTCCTACCTTTGAGAAGAGGTCACAGAGAGTCTTCCCACAAGACCCCACTCTTTCTACAGCAGTCATTAACTGCAACCGTCTTTGCCATCAAGTGAAAAAACCACATCTTTAGAGCCTCAGAGGTAAAAGCAGAGGGTTTCTCACAGTGTCCAATGATGAGGTGACTTTTTGAGCAACACTGAAGCACTTGGACTGTCCTTCCCATTTAACAGTAGCGTCTTAACAAGCAAACCCCTTCCTTCCCCTGGCACTCCTGTCCCCACTTCCACCTCACAAATTTAATCTTATAAGTCATTAATGGTGGGCTCAGCTCAGGCAAAACGATGATTCTATTAAAAACCACCAGGATTCCCTTTTTTTTTTTTTTTTTTGTGGAGCCAGAATCCCATTAGCCAGCTTTCAGATGGGCAAGAAGGGGTTCCCTTTGAAGTGTGAGAGATGCTGCGTGGCTGCAGCAGGAGCTAAAGGGGACCTGAGGCAAGGCTGCACAGCCAGCCAAGGGGCTGTGCTGGTGCCCTGCCTGCTGAGCCCCATCCCAGCGGGCAAGGACAGGAGCTGGGGCAGCCTTATCTCACACCGGTCAAACTCAAGCCCATTCCAGGAAAGTTCTGTTGTTTTGATCCTTCTTCGAGGGAATGAGCTCAGATGAAACTGAAGCAGGTGCTAATTAAAACCAGGACCATTCTTCAAACTGGGATTTTAATTACTGTAAATATATGTCAAGGAAAGTTGCAAAGAAAGTTGTGCTACCTGCCATTTTCACTTGATTACCATCACACTTTTCTGTAGAGCAAAAACATCAGTCCTTCATAACAAACTCCTCTCTTGGGGGCTAGTGTGAATTGAGAGCTGTGAGGCCCCGCCATGGGTTCCAAAACTAGCAGCGTAATGTCTGTAACAGACATGCTACCTAATTAAATTGTTAGGGAGCAGGCTTTTATATCTTTAACACCTAATTTACTATTGTTTCTTTGAAAGTGTTTGGCTTCCCTGTGGTTTTTTGGGCCTCCCTTCTCAGTTTTACGATGGCTTTTAAGTTTTTGTGTGTGTTTCTACTAAATAACCATTTTGGAAGTTTTGTTAGGGTCCCGGCTTGAGTCGGACCAAGGGAAACAGGAGCCTGTTTTACTGTTGTTCATGCTGGGTGAGTTACCACTACCGTGCTAATTATGTAATTACCCTATTTTAATAGCTATTGTACACTACTTTATTGCTAACAAATCTGATTTCCTCTTTCTTTGCTCACTGATCGAACAGCATAGGCACAAGGACACACACAAACATTATACAGCTCTATAAACCTCAACACGAGAGTTGGCAGGGCTCTAACCATAAACAAGCATCTTCAAGGCAGCAGGTTTAGCCAAATCTACATCACACTAATGACGATATAATTCTTGCTTACCGGGAAGACACAAAATTGAATTAATTTCTCAAGAACTAATTGCTCCAAAACTGTTAGTCAGTGAGTGTTTAACCTGTTCACCACAAAAATCAGGGGATATACCTGAGATGTTTGGATTGTGCTGTACCAGAAATGAGTAATGAACGTGTTAATCAGCTACTTCCTTGCTTATATTTGAAAAAAAAAAAGAAATATTTGGCCCCAGAGAGGTGGGGAAACATATGTTCAAAAATATTCCTGAATTCTACATAGTAATTTCGAGTCCATGGCTGACAGGACAAAGTAGGATACACAGGGATATCAAAGTGCAGTGGGGCAGGATGAAAAGGGGAAATGTTACTCAGTGTTTCCAAAGGAATCTGAGCACCACTGAAATCAGAAGGTGTGAAAAATTATGCTTTGATAGAAAAAGAATAAAAGCATTAACCGAGAGTTTAGAGGTGAGAGCAGAACCCATGTGTTGTCCAGAGCAGCATCTGTGCTCAGCAGGTCAAACCAAACCAAGACAAGAGCTGGGAACAGCTTCTGAAATGACACCAGAGGACAGCAGAGCCTGGGGAAGATCTCACCTGGAGAGTTGTATCCAGGTCTGGGGTCCTCAGCCCCGGACAGACATGGAGTTGTAGACTGGGTTCAGAGGGGACCGTGAAGAAACTCCCAGGGCTGGAGCCCCTGTGCTCTGGAGCCAGGCTGGGAGAGCTGGGGGTGTTCACCAGGAGAGGAGAAGGCTCCAGGGAGAGCTCAGAGCGCCTTCCAGGGCCTGAAAAGGGCTTATAAAAAGAAGGGATAGAGACTTTTTATAGGGGCAATGGTTTTAAACTGACAGAGGGCAGGATTAGAGTAGATGTTGGGAAGAAATTCTTTACTCAGAGGATGGGGAGGCCCTGGCACAGGTGCCCAGAGAAGCTGTGGCTGCCCCTGGATCCCTGAAGTGTCCAAGGTCAGGCTGGACAGGGCTTGGAGCAATGTGGGTCAGTGAAAGGTGTCCCTGCCATGGCAGGGGATAGATGGGCTTTAAAGACCCCTCCAACCAAAACTGTTCTATGATTTGGTGAGTCTATGATTCAGTGATTCTATGATTCTGTGAAATAACTTCAAAGAAGTTGCAGGTATTTAAGGCAATGAGCTGCAGGGGATGGAAGGGGGAACAGAGAGCTCCTGAGAGTTTTCCCTTGGGACGAGGAGGCTTCATGGCAACATCCAGCTCAGGCAGCAATCCCACACCCTGAGACCATTTCCTGATGTAAGAGCAGGAAACATACCTGGGGGTTAACTAAAAGGTCCAGAGGGCTGAAATCTCAGCTAAAGGATGCTGGTGAGTTCCTGAGGGGGCACAGAGATGAAGTAAAAACATGAGGCACCTTGCATGCACAGTGATGAGAGAGACTCTCTCCAGGATGCAGCACCCAGGACTGGGGCAGTGACAGGCAGGGATGGAGGGATTTCAGTGAACATTGGAGTCCTGGCACATGGAGCTGAGGAGTGGAACTGAGAGAAGGATATTGTTCAGGGAGAAAATTCCCTCCTGTCCTGATTTCTGAAGGCTAAGCTCTGCTCTTACAGTCTGTACTTACAAATACGTACATGTACTGATTGTATGATCTCTTAAAAGTTAAAGAAGTCTACTCCCTATAGAATTCCATCGTAATAACAATACCTTATTTTTGTCCTCTCCTTATTTTTCCCCACAGCAAGCTTCAGGTCTCATCCCCAGTTTATCTGAAGGAGAACCAGTCTCCAGGCAGGTAAAATACACATTGAATTCATCTGGACTTTCAGCCATAAATCATTGTGTCTGTCGCTTTCCACTGACACTGACGGGCCCCAGTGACCCCCTCTGCACCAGGAGCATCCCTGCAAACAGCAGCAAGCTCTGACGCTTCACATTCCTCCTTAAATCCATCCGTTGCCAGCATATCCACCAAAAAATTGACAGCAAAAAACATTGCATTAGGCTGCTGGTGTGCTAAGACCACTGTCTATCATAGTGAGCAATATTGGCTCGGCTCTCCCTGCGCTCGCTCTCTGTCTGCACCCATCTGCTGCCTTTCCTCTCCTGCTCGTCACTGGGTCAAGGACAAAAGCTTTGGGATGCTGGGAGGGTACCAGTAAAGACAGAGAGGCACACACATTATGTGTATGTGTGTGTGTATGTGCATGTGCGTGTGTATTTATATGTCTAATGGGTGTGTGCATGTATGTGTGTGTGTATATGTATGCACAGGCATGTGTATGTATATATTTCTACACCTATCTATATAATCTATATCTATACCATGCATCAAAAGCAGCATGGGCAGGGCAGGGGGGGATTGTGCCCCTCTGCCCCTCAGGTGAGACCCCACCTGCAGAGCTGCCCCAGCCCTGGGCCAGCACAGGAAGGAGCTGGAGCTGCTGGAGAGAGTCCAGAGGAGGCTCCAGGATGAGCAGAGGGATGGAGCAGCTCTGCTGGGAGGGAAGGCTGCGAGAGCTGGGATTGTTCAGCCTGGAGAGGAGAAGCTTTGGGGTGACCTCACTGTGGCCTTGCAGAGCCTGAAGGAGCCAACAGGAAAGATGGAGAGACATGATTTACAAGGGATGGAGTGCCAGGACGAGGAGGAATGGCTTCAAACGGACAGAGGGCAGGGTTAGATGGGATATTGAGGAGAAATTGTTTTTTGTGAGGGTGGGCAGGCCCTGGCACAGGTGCCCAGAGCAGCTGTGGCTGCCCCTGGATCCCTGGCAGTGTCCAAGGCCAGGTTGGACAGGGTTGGGATAGCAGAACGTGTCCCTGCCCATGGCAGGAGGGTTTGGAACTGGATGATCTTTAAGGTCCTTTCCAGCTCAAGCCGCACTGTGATCCTACAATTCTATAATCTGTATCTATACGTGTTCGGTGGGGTCCAGATTTTGGCACTCTGTGCCTTGTTTCTCTCAGAGAAAAAAGGGGAAAAATCCCTTCAGAAAACAAGACTTCCCTGAAATTGAAATGCCTGCAGAGCAAACTCTGTGTGAGCAGCTCCTTCCAGCAGGAAAATCAAAGTGTTTAATTTCATGCTGGACCAGGAGATGCTTCCAGCCAGGACAGGAGCTCTGCAGACACACTGTAGTGTCCGTGTGCTGGCCGGGCAAGAGATGATGGGATTTGTCTTAGCTCTTCATGAGGTCAGAAGTTCCAATATTCTGAACTTTCCCACTGTGTACCCACTGGAATTCCTCTCAGCATGGACGCTCTGGACAGGCTGGGCTGGGTAGTAGCAGCACAAACTCAGCATTGTTCTGCTCCTCCTGCCATCACTGCCCATGCACCAGGGGCCTGGCACTGCCCAAGCACAGCTAGAGCCAGCCCACAACCCAGATGCCTAATTTCATTACTAAAACAAGCTGCCACCATGGAGACTCCTGAGCAGGACAAAAAGCCTGACTCTTGAGAAAGTCAGCCTTGATCAGGAAAAACCTTCAACAGGGGTTTCATCCAAGCAAGTACTCACAGCTGGACCTGTGGCACTGGACATGAGTGCACATGTTTTGGCTGATCTTGTGCTGATTTCTCATCCCACAGTGGCTTTTTATTCACTTGACAACTGTGTGGGTTAAGGACTGTATTGGTTTGTCCCTCTGACCTGCACCAGAGCACCTCAGGAATGGGCCACTATCATTTAATGGCTGCATGAGCCAACCCCACAGTGACAGCCTGTCAATATGTGGTCATCAGTGATCAGCTCTCATTTATGCTGGTATATATTCAGTATCACGATGAATCTTGTAATATTCACGGCTGCGGGCAGAGAAAGCTAGCAAGGAAGCAGGCAGAAACCCCCAAGATGGCGAAAGAGAGAGTTTTATTTACAGAAACTTCTTTATATATCCATTAATAATCTAGCAACCATTGGTCAGTAAAAAATCTACCTCCCAATATCATTGGTCATAGCTACAGAGCACTTAACACAAACACAAAGATTAAGAACGTACAGAAAGTGCAGTTTATCTCTATTCTCCATGAGAAAGAACAGAAGGATTTCTAAAACAGTAAAACTACAATTCAGGACTACATTACTTTTTGAAAGTGCCAGGCTAACAGAGCAGGGAGCAGAAGCTGATCCCCTCAACCTCCATTTCGGATATGCAGCTCGTGTCTCAGTCTCTCCCACTGCTTCTAGGATGTCCTGTGTGTTTTCAGAAGAAGGTATGGAGTCTTCTACTCATGATCTGCCCCTTGTGTCCAAGCCAAACTAGGTCAGGAATTACTGGAAGCCACCTTTGGAAGACCCAAAAGGCCAGAGGTGGTGCAGAGAGCCCAAAGCCACGTTTTAAGATTTTGGCCAGAAGACTTAACCTCCGTCTCCTTAGGGTGCTCCTGTGCTCCCCACTTTGCTGCTCAGGAATCTCATCACCCCAGTTTGCTCTGCAGGACACCCCTGGCACCCAGTGCCACCAAGGGGCAAAGCCCCAGCCAGCACTGCACAGCCCATGTGGGGATTATTTATCCACAAGCATCAGTTCTGAACTGAGGACCACACATTAATAGTTTAGCAACTGCTGACCCATACCCTGGGTGATCCATCCAGGCATGAGGAGGCCACCAAGATGGTCAGAGGGATTGAGAACCCTCCTTATGAGGAAAGGCTGGGAGAATTGGGATCTCTTCTCCAGGATCAGCCTGGAGAAGAGAAGGCTCAAGGGTGACCTAATTGCATCCTTCCAGTCCCTCAAGGGAGCCAACAAGAAAGATGGAGAGAGATTTTTTACGAGGGCCTGGAGTGGCAGGACAAGGAAGAATGCCTTCCCACTGCCAGAGAGTCAGGTTACATGGGAGATTGGGAAAGAATTCCTCCCTGGGAGGGTGGGGAGGCCCTGGCACAGGTGCCCAGAGCAGCTGTGGCTGCCCCTGGATCCCTGACAGTGTCCAAGGCCAGGCTGAACAGGGCTTGGAGCGCCCTGGATAGTGGGAGGTGTCCCTGGCCATGGCAGGGGATTGGAACGAGGTGATCTTTAAGGTCCTTTCCAACCCAAAACATTTTGTGATTCTACGATTCCAGGACTCTGGACTAGTCAGAAGATCAACATTCCATCATGACAACATTGACTGAGATCCACCTGCAGTTTCTCTGTGAGAAACATGACCCCTCTTTCATTTCCCAGGCAGGCTTTTAGAATGTCCTTCAGAAGGGTCTAAACCTGATCACTTGGTCACAGCCTGTGCTCGTAAGAGTTGTGTGGATCTTGGGTGTCTGAATCGAGATACCATGGGCAAGCACCATTCCACCAGCTTCTGCCTTCCACCCTGAAGGAGTTAAGCAGAATTTACAGCATTTTTAACTTACATTACTCACTTGTATTGAATTATTCTTGGATCAGATATTAAATGGAGATTTTCCATATAATATCTGTCACAGATGGAAAAAACCCCATCATCTATGGATGAGTGTAATCCATTCATTGGTTTACGGATACAGCCCTCTCCAGGGATTGTCAGAAATAAACACGATGTCCCTGTTTGCTGGATTTTTGCATTTGGATTGCTGAGCTAGCTGAAAAAATGTGTGAAATCGCATGAAAGCCGACAGCTCCCTATTGACTCGGCATACGAACAAGCTCCCATGTGTTATTTATTCCAGCAAGCCCATGGACTGTGGTGTGTACATGAAATGCAAGCCTGCTCTGAAATTCGAGGGGATAATAATCAATAATGCTTTGTTTGGAATGCAGCTTTCATCTGTAGAGCCCGGAGCGGTGGCAGGGAGCTGGGGGAGAAGGGAGGGGCAGATGCACAGACCCTCACTCAAAAGACAGAGCTGGAACCAGTCCCTGCAGCCTGGCAAACCCCAGGGACAAACTGCCTCCTGACGAGGCACCTTTTGCATCTCAGACATGCTAAATCCATGGATTTTTGTTTGTTTGCTTGTTTTTTAATGGAACAGTCTCTGCCAGAGCAGCTTTCCAGTTAGCTGCGAGAATGTACTGCAATGATTAAAAACTACTTGTTCTTTCGGGAATTCCTGGGAGGAATTAGGGATATCAGTGTGCCCAAAACAAGGGTACAGCAAGATGGGAAAAGCCAAGCCTATTTGCAGCCCTTGCTTTGATTCCTGAGCCCAGGGTTTGCTGCAGCGTCCCTTGCTGGGCTGGTGACACCCTGTGGGTCCCCGTGGGTCACCCCGAGCGGGCTCACCCCGCTCCCTTCAGCGCTGCGTCGCGCTGAGCTGCATGGCACCGCTCCAGGACAGCATCACCCTCACCACACAGCTACCACTCGCTCGGGGATAATTAGTATTTCCCCCATCTGCTAGATGAGCTCGGGGAGGGGAGGCAGGGGAGCGCTGCCAGGGTGTGCTTAACTCTTCCATCCTCAGGCGTTCCGCGGCCTCTCCCCTCTCCCAGGCTGGTGGCAAAGCCAGCTGGAGGCTCGGGAGTTTTGGGAAAGGTGGCCAGTCCTGCCTCCCACCCGATCCACTGCAGGGCTGCGGGGATGGGAAGGCTCTGTCCTGCTCCTGTGGGGCCACCACCAAATCCCTGAGATTCCCTTCGCAATTCCCTTCGCTGTGCCCACCGTGGGCAGCCTCCAGGTGAGCAGATTTGGGTTCCTGGGCTGCAAACCCCCTCCCCACCCTGCTCCTGCAGCCCTCCCCAGTCCAGGTAGGGCCAATGTGCCCGGGTCAGCGTGTGAGCACAGCTCGGGATGGGGCCCTTCCATCCCGGAGACAAAGGAGGATGTTAGCAGCTGCAGCCCAAAGGCAGACGCAGGATTAGTGCTGCTCCCAGCAGCAGACTCCTTTCCTGCATTAAAGTCAACACATCACCCCACACTTACTTCCCACCTTCCCCGGGGTGGCCAGAGAATTCCCTTTCCAAGGTTAATGCCTCCTCCTCCCCCAACACCCTGAAAGAAACAAGATACTTCCTAGCTAATTTGTATGTGTCTAATTTTCATATCAACAAAGCAAAGTCATGATTTGAGGCTTTTTCGGCTTTGCTTGCTTTCTCACCACATTCCCACTCTTACTGAGTCTGTTTCCATTCCTCCACTCCTTTCCCATATTTCAGTATCCGCAGGTTTCTGGGTTAACAACAAAATAACACAGGCTGGAACCTGTTCAGATGACTTTTTTTTTATTAATTATTTTTGTTTTCTTGCTTGGAAAACCTTTTCCCCTCTCTTTCACCCTCCCCGCCAGGGAGTTCAAAGGGACATGTTCGCAAACACGGGCAGGGCAGCTCTCTCCACACCCACACTTGCCACCTTGAGGGAGGGAGCGGCACGAAAACTCGCTGGTGAACATTTGTGCAAATATTCCTTTGGCATCTGCTAATGTCAAGTCTGGCTGGATTGGGGCTCGGAGCTGCAGAAAAGCATAAATGAGTCAGGCAGACAGCAAAAGCTGAGCTCCTCGTTATGCAAACAGGAGCCTCTCACAGCAGCTCTTGTGCACAGAGAAGGGGCTCCGGCTCCACATCATTTCTGTCATGCTTTGTCCTGCCCTTCAGCTACCATGATTCTTCTCATGCAAAGACCCTGGTGTGCTAAATGCTGGACAAACCTCCAGCCCCGAAGAGCACAGCCTCAGCAAAGCCCAGCGCAATGTGGAGAGCTCGGCAGCCACAGGCAGCAGCAGCAATGGGGGCTGCCCTCGCTCCTCATGGCTGCTCTGCTTTATTGCAGCTATTGCCACATAACCCTGCACAGGACTGAGCTCCTGGGAAATACAGAGCTCCACGAGCCTTTGGTCCCACCAGGTCCCTGGCCATGGCAAATGAAGCAGAGCAGGTAGCAAGGGAGGGCTCCCTGCCAGCACAAGCAAAATGTTCAAACACGAGCAAATAACCCACTCACCCAACGTTAATGGGGCAGCCACAGCCGGGTTGTGTGGCTTGTTAAGAAAGTGTCCACATGTAAAAACAGACCCTGGCCTAGATACAGGGGACAACCTAAAAGGTTGGAGTCAGTTCCCATTCATTTACCTGGTGACAAACCTTCCCCGAAATCAGCAGTACCTCATGGGGCACAGCTGAGCTCCCGCAGCCATGGGAGGACAATGCGGAAAATTCATCCCTCCCATGTAAATTCAGCAGCACCAATGCAGTGGGTCATGGACCACACAATCTATAATTTAATACTAAATTAAACAAGGAGCAGGATTACTTCTGCACCGAGTGTGTGGATCTTGGGAAGGAGGTCAAGCACACTTTGGTCTGGGGCTTCAGATACAAACTGGCCAGAAACACTTCGATGGCAGTAGCTGGGTTGGCCATGTAAACACAGCCCTGATTCACCCAACAGATGGCCACCTGCCTTGTCCCCTGCTCAGTGCTGCCCTGCCATGGGTGACACAGGGAAGGGGGCAGGAGGAAAGGGCCTGGCACTGCACTGTTAGCCATGGGAAAATTCAACATTGCCATTTCAAAACTTATGAATTGAATAATCAGTGTCAGAGCTGACTGGAAATCTCCAAACATTTAGAGATAAGCAAAAATTTTGCATTGAAGGAAACCTGTATGTTGGTCAAAAGCAGAAAACCTAGGACCTGGAATGCATTCTTTTCACGTTTCAATATTTCTAGACTTTGTTTCTAGGCTGGAAAAAGACAAAGAACTTTCCAAGGAAAAAAAAAAAAGGTTAAAAAATGCAAAATGCAATCCTTTCCTTTAGCTGTACTTTTTGAGGCACAAAGGACAAAATTCCCAGTCGTATTTCACCAGATCCCTAGCTGATTCCTGATTTAATGTTTAGTCCTTGTCTGATCATCCCAGTCCAACCCCAGGTTCAGCATGGCCTCGGTGAAGGTGTCCCCTGAGGTGGTGCCAGAACCAGGCACAAGTGAGGGTGTCCCTGTGTGCCCCAGCCCAGTGGTCACTGGGTGCATGGTGGGGTGGGAGCTTCTGCAGGGCCCCAGCTGCATCCCCCCATCCTCATCTGGGTCACACCATGGACAACAGCAGAAAGGGAGAAAGGGGTGCTGACTCTACCTGCAGCTCCCACTAAGTCTGGTTCCCTCCCCATCCTTTGAATGGCTTCCCACTGACAGAGGGCAGGGTTAGATTGGGTATAAGGAGGAAATTCTGCCCTGTGAGGGTGGGCAGGCCCTGGCACAGGTGCCCAGAGAAGCTGTGGCTGCCCCTGGATCCCTGGCAGTGTCCAAGGCCAGGCTGGACAGGGCTTGGAGCAACCTGGGACGGTGGAAGGTGTCCCTGCCATGGCAGGGGGTGGGACTGGATGAATTCTAATGTGCCTTCTAACCTGAACCAGTCTAAGATTCTGTGACACATTCCAGGCAGAGAAGCCCTGGGAGAAAACCTGAGCTCTTCCAGGGTGGTACAGTGTAGGTGTGGGTGCTGGTTGTACGTGTGGGTGGAGGTGCTCAGCCAAGAGGAAAGGCTCGTTCCTTAATGATGCAAACAGTTAATGAGTCCATGGAGCAGGACAGGCAGGTGAGTCAGGTCACCTGCTTTCACCATTTCACCCATAGCCTTGGCAAGAATTCCTGGATTCCCCACCAGCATCCCTCCCCACTCAAGGAGTAGCAGGGTCTTGGATTCCTGGGTTTGATTGAAAACGTTTGGGAGATGAATCTGAATTCCTCCTCATCAGCCTAAAGACTTCTTTATTATTCATGACTGGGAAAGATTCCCACCAGAAACGTGTAGCTGGTTGTAATTTAAATGTTTCTTCTAACTCAGGAAATTTCCAGGAAGGTCTAATAGTAAACACAATAATGTGCCCACAAGTTGCAAACCAGTGATCCTGTTTGTTTGATTCATTTATCCAGAAAAATAATGAATACAAAGCTGGTGGTGGTTTTCGTTTGTTCCCTAAAACAATGTTATCAGTACATGCCCTTGGTGCATTTTTACCGCAATTATAAAGGTTTTTCCAGATGGAAAGTGAGTCAGCTTAACTTTTTTCTTTTAAACTAATGACCATTTAATGTCAGATAAAAGGTTTAAAGGAAAGGATTAAGTACCACTTTCAACAGAGATGGTGGGAGATAATTGACTCAATTTACCCCTGATATCACTGCAGGACACCGAATGCAGGGCAAGGGACCCCACCGGAGGCCTTGCACTCTCCCCATGCAGGTGGGCGCTCACATTTTCCCCTCCACCGTCCCAGCACATCCAACACCTCTAGCAGGTGTCCCTGTGCCCTCCAGGAAGATGCACTTCCTCGACTGGAACCAACACCACATTTCAAACAGCAGACAAGTTGCATGACAGGTGTGAAGCTAATAATAAACCCCCAAAAGTAGATAATGAAACAAAATGCTCTTGTTCAGGTATTTGCCAGCAGACAGAGGCACAGCCCTCCCCTGATTCTCGAACCTCCAGCCACAGTCACATTTTCACCTGCACCCACCACTACTTCTCTGGAAACCAAATGACTTTTGCTAATCTTTCATCTCTGCGCACTCCTTTGATCCATTTTTTTCTGCCGTTTTCAAGGACTTGGGGTAATCTCTCCTGGAGCAATGATTTTCTGACCTCTTTGAGCAGGACAGACCCCATCAGCAGGGCAGCTTCAGGTGTCATTGCTCCCCTCTGCTCACTGCCAGGCCCACCCTGGAGCTTGTCTGTGTCCCACGGGACAGTGTGGCCCTTTTCCCTCTGGTTGTGAGGCTGCCAGGAGAGGCTCTGGTTGTTGTTCTCGTGCAGGAACCTCTTGGCTGGGGTGGAAAGGTGTTTAATGAAGCACAGCGGTAAGGAATTCACTCCACCACTGCTCCCGGCTCCCTTGCTACACAGAAGTCACCTCTAAATTTACATGTCATGAATTCCCCCCAAGGGCGGGGTTTTGGTTTGTTTGCCAAGTCAGTCACTTCCTGAAGGTGATCCCTGCCTCCCGAGGCGGCTGGGAGCTGCCTGTGCTATCTGGCTTGGTCCATGCATTCGGAGGAGTGATGCCCTGGGAGAGGGAAGAGCTTTGCCAGCCTTTAGGCTGAGCTGGTGGCACGTGGTCCCACCACCGAGTGAAGGCTCTCTCTCTTTGGAGGAGCCACCTGGAAAGAGTGAGGCTCTGCCTTCATTGTCTTCTCTCAAGAGCAGGCCACGGTCTCGGTTCACACCTTGCAGAGGTACGAAGCAAACATCCAGCCCTGAATCACTTGGCTGCTGCGGCAGATCGTAGATTAGGGCACCTTGGGCCGCGTTCAGACCACCCACGGCAGCGTCTGCCGGCAGCACCCACAGCTGGGCGCACAGCTGGGCTGCCCAGCCCCAGCCCGCTCCTCCTGGAGCAGACACACAGCCACTCTGCAGGGCCTCAGAGCTTTGGGAGCCAGGCTTGCCTCCCACCCAGCAGCTATTTGAGATGCTGCCCAGCAAACCATGTGCCCATTTCGAGTCCTGTAGCAAAGGGCCTGCGCTGTGCATAGCTCTCCTCCTGAAATCACAGGAGGAATCTGGCTACAAGGTGCCAAACAGATGGGACTTGAGCACCCAAATCCCCTGGGCAACAAAAGATCTCAGCCCGGATGTGTGCGAGGAGCTGGTAGGATCAGGCTGTGAAACACGGAGAGCAAAACTTGCCAGGTTCAAGAACAGACGAGTAATCCCAACTTCTCCAGCTCCAGAATGGCACTGCTTCTGCTGAGCTGTCTGGGTGGCTGATGGGAAAGGCAGTGAGGGCTGGGCAAGCTCTGGGGCTCCCTGTGAAGAGGTAGGATAGTTCTACAGCTCCATACAATGCACGGCCACAAATCTGCCACATCCCACACCAGCACTGTCTCAAGGCTGAGCAAATGGGATGGTCCCTTTGTGACGCAGGAAGGACTTTGGAATGCAAAAAGCACCAAGAGAAAAGACAAGGTAGGGTTTGCAACCAGGGTTGCCACATGGGTAAAGGTGTCCTTGGAAAGAGGTGCCTGTGGAGCTTCTTGTGGAGATGGAAAGGTGAAAGACTGAGGATAGACTCTACAAGTGTCGTATGAGGCCACCGTGGAACATCTTTGCTGCTCCTTCAGCCAGCACAGGAGAGTGAGAACGACAGGCCTCAATGACATAGGACAGGGTAAGGGCTCAGAGCACACACGGAGTTATTTCATTCTTTCTCCAGAGCTATTTAACATGGATGAAACAGGGTTGAACCCCAGTGGTTTTCACTGGGCGGGATGGGTTGAAGCACCAGTCTGGAAGGGGGCTGTGCTGCCCAACATCCTGCCCTGCCGAGGCTGCTCTCCAGCCTCCCACTGTCTGATCCCAAGGCCTAATTTCCATGCTACATGTTAATTTTCCCCAAGTCAAGAACCACTCTCTTTCAGTAGTTTTGATGTTCACTGCCTTTCATTGAATTTCTTCGTGTTGGGAGAGCAGGTGAGTGGGAGATCCCAGTTTACTTTCTCTGCAGTCTAGACTATTCATTACTTTCCTGTCTCTAAATGAAGCCGGCACAGTCCTTTCAATACCTACATAAAGCATTCCCTCACCAGGCCTCTAAGTATTTTCATTGTCAGCCTCTGAACACTTATTATTTCCACTATATTCCCTTTTGAGGTCAGATATCCAGAGAGAAGCTCGGTGTGTTAGCAAGGGTCTCCTCCGGCTCTATGCTGTGAGCAGACGTGAATTAGGGAATAGTTTACATCCCTCTCTTTAACCATCCTTGTATTTTGTTCTACTCTCACAACAGCAAAGAGCAAAAAAGACCCCAGAGTGGCACTGATTGCATTCGTTTTGTGAGCGTAAATGATTACAATTAACGTGGAACCCGACGGAGTGCAGGCACAGCTCAAATTATTCCTCGCCATGCCTTGCCTTGCAGTTATCAGGGGTGAATTTTATCTGCCATTGTGCTGCCCATTCACCTAGCTTTGTGTGGTCTGACAATATCTCAACCCAAGGTGGTATATGGTTGCAGGCACTGCCGCTCTCGTTATTTACAATGGCTAATTAAGATCCTGCTACAACCTTCATCCCACCCTTAATTCTTATGAAGCAGCCAACAAAAGGTTTTGATTTCCTTTTTGGCTGGAAGACCTTTTGGCTTCTGCAAAAAGGGGATTAAGAATGAAAGCACATAAAGGTATGTGCACAATCACAAAGTCATAACAGCTCTCCCAGTGCAGTCTCCCAGGAATGAAATGCAGCATTAGCAAGAAGGGCTAATTGGGACCAGTTTAAAGAGTGCACATTGTGTAGCTCAGTCCGGTAACACTTTTGATCAGGCAGACAACACAGCCACAAATTGCTTTCTTCCCCCTCCAAAATATCTGACCCTGCAGGAAACAGTGTTTTACCTTTCCCAAGGAATCCAGACAGGCAGGCAGGCAGACGGATGGTGCACACGAGCTGCGTGAGCGCTGTGGGTCGCACCAGCTGCTCTGCAGGGCACAGCCTGCACAAGCCCAGCTCTCTGCCAGCTCTGGGTACATGTAGGGTCCCTATCTCTCACACTCAGGGTCCCCATCCCTCACCCTCAGGGTCCCCAGAGGCTGGTGCTGGCTCTGATGGTGATTGCCAATGTCACTGTCATGGCAACTTTAGGATCAGATGGAGTCACACACATGCAGCTCACCCAGACTCTCTCCAGAGAGTGCTTGAGGCACTGCTGTCAGCTCTGCGTTTCCAAGCAATTGCTCTCCATCACCTCTTTGTTCTCCAGGGGATTGGGTCTCAGGCTGCTTCTGGAGAGCCTTCCCATTGCACACCTCGCTCCAGAGCCTCTTCATTTTAAACCTTTCCCTGGAGGCTCCCCATTGTACACCTTGCTCCATAGGGAGCACACCTCCCTTCTGCCCTGTCCCACCACGGGCAGGCACCCCTTGCAGGCTCTCCTGTGGTGCTGTGGTGCCCAAAGCCTGTCCCCAGCCCAAAGGCCTCCCCTCTTAGCCCCTGTGTCACCGAGCCAGCTCTACAAGTCAAGCCTGGGAATCTGGTGCATTAGCTCTTGGCAATGCCACCCCCCCCAAATGTCATGGCATGCAGAAATCTATGAAAACCAGAGGCCTGAGACATGTGGTTTTGTTTGTTTGCATGTGCCAACATTTCCAATGGCTCTGAAATGTGTGCCTGTGAAAGTTGCATGTGTGTTATTCATTTAGGATTATTTTCAGTCCTTATAATAGGAGACTCATTTTATCCTTTTGAAAGCTCTTGAGCAGAGATGATCACAGCCCGAAAGCCTGCCATGGCTGTAAACAACATCTAAGCTCCACAGAGCTGTCTCTCCTTGGAAAATGGTCCCACAAAGGAGTGGAAGGGTTTTCACTCTGTGCTCGTGTCAGATACATAGATAAAGAGGCAACTCATTTCTCTAGACTCCTTTGTAAAGCCCAGCCAAGATTTTTACATTCTGATTCATGCAAATCCGATCATCTGATCAAAGTAACATGTGCTACCTCCCAGGAACTCAGGCACTGCTGGCTGGGCCATGGTCCATGGCACACCACCGCCTTCACCCTCGTTCCTGATGCCAGCTCCTCCAGCCTTGCCCACAAATCCCTCTGGCAGACAGCAGCTCCAGGCCCGTGCCATGGTCACCTCCCTATCTGCCCATGGTGGGCTCTGCTTCCAGCCAGCTCCAAAGTGACCACGACAAAGGCGCTCCCAGCTGACTCTGCACAGCCTCACAACACACTGGGAAAGCCTTGCCCTGCACCCTTGCTGCTCCATCCATGCCAGACTTTCTGGTGGCACCTCTCTCCTGGGTAGTGATAGTTGTGTACCCCAAAATGGCCACATGCCCCTGGATCCCCAAGATGTGGGGTTTTGGGGTCAAATTTTCCAATTGTAAATTTCTGTAATGATTACCATAGCTCATTGTATTTATTTAGGGTCCAAGCAGATTCAGGATTTCCTCTTCTGCAGACAAAAAATGGCCCTTCCAAGACTGGGATTGCACAAGCCAGTGAAAACACATCCCAAGGGAGGAACAAGCCCTCAGCAGGGAAGGAGAATGTCAGCATCACCTGCAGTGCTTCCCCAGCTGGGTCATGCTGTCCTGCATCCAGGACATCCCTCAGAACACACCGCGAACCTCAGGATGCCTGTGCTGCTCAGCCGAGGAGGAAACTCCCATTAGAGGCTTTGGTGCGGTTACGGCTCCTGTTATTCCTGGCCGCTGCGGTTGTTTTTTTCAAAACAAAGGCAGTGTTTTCTATCCTTTAGGCCTGAGCAGACCAATTCATCTCTCTTTAGATGGGTTTGATGTGGCTTGGGAAATTCAACCGGTTGTTTTCCAAGCCCGGCATAACTCAGTTATGCTTCCTGTGGCTCAGCCACGGGTCCTCCAGCCTGGCAGCCACTGGGATGTGCAGACAGTTATCCTTTAGTCTCCTCCAAACCTGGGAATCAGCCCTTGCCCAGGCAGGTGTCAGCCACCTTCACACTGCACTGGTTGGACTAAACTTTCCGTGATTTTCTGAGTAGAAATGAGTCCCACCCACAACAAACACAGTCAGGGACTGGTCACCACCAGCCCAGAGTTCACAGCTTGGCCTGTCTGTGTCAGTAACCACTAAGTTCACAGGTCTTGATGGCCATGGAGCCTCCAGTGCGTGCCAGACCTTGCTGAGGGACAAGGACTCTGTGAAGGACACTCACAGGGTAGATCTCCCTGGGTGGGCACCTTAACACAACCTCTGCAAGCTTAAAATGCCACGAGAGAAAGGAAGCAGTCCTTTAGATTTGTTCCCATCAGCTGGGATTCAGCCTCTGATAAAAGGAGCAGAAATGTGTAGGACAAGGCCAACCCAGAGAAGGTTTGGGCTCTGCACCCATCAGTGGACTCTGGAAAATGTTCCATCCAGGGCCTCAGAGAGTGGAGAGAGGCAGCCTTTGCTAAAGGAGCAACAAACTGCCATAGGATTGAAGTATTAGTGGGGGGCTCAAATCAGTTTTAACTGACAAATAGGAAAGGGAGTCTTTTTCACACATCAAATAATTGTTTTTTACTTTCAAAGTAAAGCTTCTATTTCTCTTTTTCCCCTATGAAATCAGACATATTTAAAGAAATTAAAGAAATCGTTAATAGGATGAATTAAATGTCTCTGGTAAAACCCACTCAGTATTTTGTCTCACTTAAAAAGAAAAAAAGAAAAGTTTCAGTTTGACCTGGTTTTTCCTCCCTAATTTTTCAGCTCACACTGTTGGAAATAACAGTCTACATAGGTTACATCATTTGTGAGGAATCTCCTCTCATCTGTCTCCAAATGAATAACAACAAACATTCAAAAAATAATTGAAGTTTTATATATATCCCTTGGCCATTCAGGTGGTATGGCTGGCACGAGACATAGGCACTTTAAACAGCTGTTGTGAATCTTAAGTATAAACTTCCACCCTTTGGCACGCCACCAGGAAATTATGCATAGGAATATACCTGATCTGCCTTGCAGCAGACACAAACCACGATGTTTAATACCTAAAGAGTGGACAGCAGAGAAAAGCTGTGTTCCTGGGGGACATCCCTGCTTTGTGCGACCCTTTTCACTCTGTTGGATGAGTGTGACTGAGGGGGGCTCGGGGCTGTACAGACCCAACACACACACAGCTTCTCTTCCTCCTGCATCTGCAGATACTTGTGTCATAGAGTAATCCAGTGCCCTAAAAAAGCCCAACCACCACTAGATACACACCTTTTCTCATATTCCAACCTTATTTCTCAAAGGTAAACATGGTAACACAGCATGTTCTGGGGCCCAAAGTAACCCATGTTTTCTGTTACCCAACCTGTCCCACCTAGAGTCAATTCCAATTGCTCAGTCAGATCTTCCTTGGTGGACAAACTCTCCTAGACAACACAAAGACCATCTTCTCCAGCTGGAGTCCAAAGTCATGGCTGAAATCTCGTTCCACTGCTTTTGTGAAAGTACAAAGACACCAAATTGCTCAGAGAATCAAGGAAAGCTGATGGACATCCATAGGGCTACATGTGTGCCTGTCAAGCCTTGCTCTAAGAGCTGGTGCAGGCTGATTGTTTCCTTAAACCAGACCTAGCTTCCACCTTGCCATGTTTCCCTGAGCCCAGGGAAACCACCTACTGTAAAGACCGTGGTGGTGCGAGGCAGTGCAGCAGGCAGGGTGAGCTGAGCTCAGGCCTCTCAGTGCTTTCCAGGGTCCTCCCCGAGCTCTGCTCCGCTCCAACATCTGCCTACAGATGTGCAGGGCTCACAGGTGTGAGGGCATCAGCTCACCTCGGCTGTGCCCTGAACTCCAGAAGCCAAGGACACAGAAATTGAGTCTTCTTGTCACTGAACTACTAGGGCAGCTCCCCTTCCCAAAGCTTCATTATTTTTGACCTGACTGCTTCCTTCTCACCTTGTCCCACCTCATGGCATTTATTGCAGGGTGTATCAGCCGTGCGCCCAGCAGCTGTTAGAATTATAACCGCACAGATATCACACACGCTGGTGTGTAAGAGCTGCAGGGATCTGTTCCTATCATAGGTGGGCTACAACTGGGCAGTGCAGAAGGGCAGAGTTAAAACTGCAGCCATGCTCCTGGAAGAGGCTGCCCTGCTGCTGCACATCTGTGGAAAGTTCATCTGAGCTGTCGGTGTGACCCAACACCATGGGGATGATCCCGAGCTAAAGACTGCAAGGACAGCACAAGGAAACAAACACAAATTCCCTGTGTCTGCTCCCAAGGGAGTGCTGCCAAAGCCAGCTGCTGGCAGAGAGGGTGGATCGGGCTCTCTTGGGGCGGTCCAGGTCACCTGCACTTACATCTAGGCAGACCCAGAACACAACAGCTCTGCTGTTGAGCAGCAAAGACCACACCAACTTTGGGGCTCCAGCTGCAGGGGTGTCGACTTAGTCCCACCTGCTGACAGCTGTGTGGGCCGGGGAGGGTTAGCAGGGGGCTGGAAGGCACCTCACACAGGGACCAGGACACTTTGTCTTCCTGGCCAGTGGTAAGCCCCAGGCAGGGCACAACACCGCCATGGTGAAAGGTTTGTCCCACTTGGACCAGAGACTGAGCCTAACTGAGCTGTGACCACTGACCCTTCTCCCTCACAGGGATGGCATGGGAGATCCACCACTCGAAAGGTCTCATCAAACAGCTCTGGTTTGTGCAACATGCTGAAAAACTTCCTTGGACCCCCAAAGCTTCCCTCCTGGGCTCAGTGGCTCCTGCACCTGACAAAGCCAGCCAGGATGTCATCAGACCGTGCCACTCTCTGATCTCAGCTGTAGAAACATTGTGACAAATCCAGCAGCATTTTTGAGACAGGAGCTTCAATAAGTTTTTATTAAACCCAATTAAGCAGAGGACTGGTTAAAAGTGTGCCCACTCAGAGCTCCACACACATTAATGCCATCACTCGTGTTACACTCCTTGCTCTTGAGGAGAATCCCACAATAGCAATTAAATCCTCATTAGCAATCTTCAATTAGAAAGTAAATCAAACGTAATAGCCAACATGGGAAATCTCAGCTCATATTCAGAGCAACTGAAGACTTTCTGAAAGGACAAAATGAGGTTAAACACCACAGAGGAGCTCCTTCTCTGATCTGGAGGTCAGACAGACCTGGCCAAAGGCTTGTGACAGCCACTGACAGCCCCAAGCACAGGGCTGTCCCTCATTGGGCACAGGACGGATTTCCTCTATTTCTGTTCATTCTTTGAACGTGTCCTACCCCGAGCACCCTTTCGTCCAACGTGAAGGTCCTCTGAAAGGGACCTGGTGTGGATTCTTCTCATCTTTGCCCCTGCTTTTGTTGTGGTTAACAAAGCCTGAAAAGTAGATGTTCAAACACAAATGCTTAATGTGCACCATCAGCCAACAAATCCCTCCAGCGTCACCTAATCCAGGTGAGCATCACATCTCCTCACCACACTGACTTTTCACAGCCTGAGGAACCTGTTCCACCGCTGTCCAGAAAATACTCTTGAGGGACAGAGGCCCCAACTACCGATTGTATGGCTCCTCACTCCCATGTGCCAATCTCCAAACTCAGCGAGCATTGTGGGAGCAGATCCTCCCTCATTCCTCCCAGCCCCAGAGGAGATCCCTTCTGCCCAGACTTCTCCAACATTTACTGCCCCCCACCCCTTCAGACTTCTCCAATGGCAAACAAACCCTGTTGTTCTAACAGTGAAACCATCAGGGCCATAGGCCATGGCAATATTTCAAGGAGAAAAAAGGCACCCATAAAGCCTTTCTCACTCTGGAAGTCAACTGGGTTTCTCCTCTTAGAGATACTAACACAGCAAATCTCCAGCTGCTCCCAATCCTCCACCCCAGCACTCCTCTGAACTTTCCCCAAATACTTCCCACATGAATCAATCTGAAGACAAAGCTGGCAAAGCCTTCCAGGCCCCACCAACCAATTCCACCACTGGGTCCTACTTCTGTCTCCAGGTGCACCAGGAGAGCAGCTCCCAGTAATCCACTGGGCTGTTGAGTGACCTCCTGAGCTTAGCTGGGGTGCAGCAGCACCTGTAGAGCTGCCCAGCTTTTCCTGGAGCAGCATGGAGTGACCCTGCTTAGCACTGCTCATTTTTCTCTAGGCTTGCAAGGTTTGGAGATTGGTTCAGATAAGCATCCTCAAGCTTGCATGCTTATCTGCACCATCTCCTAAACAGCTTTGATCTGCAGGATTTGGCTGCAGCTCTCAAAGTTATCTTGGGAAAGCTTGTTCTGGGGAGAGTCATTCTCCTGATTAACAGGAAAAAGCTTTCTTAGTGGCTTTGTGCATTTCCAGCCCTGGCTGTAACTAGGGAGTGTAGCCATGTCTGCACATAGAAAGGAGGAAAAGCCAAGTGAGCTTCTTCTTAAAACTCCTCTTGGGCTCTGTTGCCATTCCAGCTAAATTCTGAGGTCAGTTATTTCATCTCGCTTCTTTTCCTTGCTTTCTCTTTGTGGGGCACTTTACACCACCATACCTGAGCAGAATTCCTGGAAGGAAAGCTGGCTGGGCTGAGCAGGGAAGCAAGTCCCTCCATGGGCTGGGACAACCAGGCAGGACAAGGGAGAAGGATTTGTCCAGCTGAGGGCAAGTTTTAAAAGGCACAATATTGAACTAAACTGCTGAAAGCAAGAGCCCCTCTAAAACCTCTAACGAAGGAAACACAAGCCACACGTAAGTATGTGTTAATAGAGTCAGATGCTCATTTTCCAGTTTACTTTCTGCTTGGCCACAGCTTTAGGAAATATTCATTGGACTGAAAAGTATCAAATGTGCTGCCCTTGACAAACGCCACCATGGATTCCCTCACACTCAGCCCACAGTCGCCCACACAAGACTTCCAGGTGGCAACAACCAGGAAGGAAGAGGAAGATGGGATTGAGGAACAGGAGGAACTACAGAATTAGCAATGGAGTTTACAGTGGGGAAACTACCCCGAACATTTCCTGCTGGCCTTGCACAAAGGACAAATATGCATTAAAAAAACACTACTCAGGGAGGGGAAAGAAGTGTGAACAGCAAAAATATGTACATATGTTTTAAATAATTTTTTTTAATTGTTGAGGCAGTAATACTTGGTTCATGGAACTGCAATATACAGAGAGGTGAAATAAATAGCTTATATATATATAATATATATAATATAGCTGGTTTTAAAATATTCCCTTATCATTGGTGTACTAGGTCATCTTGTAGTCACTTGAATGTAGTTAGCAGCATTCTCCAGAACTGAGCACGATGCAGGATCACAGAGCCGTGACTCCCTATGTCGTCAGGAAGGTTACAGAGGATCGATGCGCCGAGAACTCCACGGGACTCACTCCCTGCAGCACACACCGCCTTGTCCTGGGCCAGCGGGCAGCAGGCAATAAATAGATTACTGCAAAACCGGCACTTGGCGGGGCAGGGTCTCAGTAACTTTGGGAAAGAACTTTGGTTTTCTTTGGTTTTATTTATTTATTTTCAATTTTTTTTTTTTCCCTCTGGGGATATGCTTGAAAAGTTGTCCTTTTCAAAAAAGCAAAATAAGCACCTGTGTGTCATCAACAACAAGAAGTCAATTTAAATAGAGCAGTTCATTTCATTTTTCAAGTCACAATAAATCCCGAACAGCTTTCCCCAGCATTTGCCATCTAGTCTTTTATTAATTTTTTTAATTTTTATTTTTTTAAAACACAATGTACAAAAATAGAACTTCTTCCTTATTTTTAATGTAAAAATATTCCTCTGGTGCAGTTTTTTTTTTTTTCTTTTTGTGGTTTCTTATTGTGACACTGTTTTTGTCTATTTTTAGCTGGGGTTGGTGGGTCGTATTCTCTTAGTCCTCTTGGTGACTGTTGTGTACTTGAAAGGTTTCTGTATCTCCATTTGCCCCTTTGGGTATCTTTTCATAAAATGTACATCTTGCTGGTTTTCCCGGGTTTTGGGCCCTTTCCGTGGCCTCCCTTTTTTGGTGAATCCAACATACCAGCCTGAATATTTTGCAGACATCAGTGCCGTGTAGTTGTTTTCTAGGACTTTTTCAATGAAGACACACTCCTTACTGGTGCCATCAGGCTGAAAAATGAAAAAAAAAAAGACAAAAAGAAATAAATTATCCAAATGCAAGCTCAGTGACCAAAACCCAATTTGGCATAAATAAAATCATCACATCTGGACCTCTTTTTTGGTTCAAACATTGTTAATAAGAGCCGTAACAAGCATCAGCTGAAATTGAAATTAATTTTTTTAAAAGCACGAAAGCGTGAGGTCATAATTTCTTTTTGTTAAATGCTCTTATCCAAGAGGAGAAAAAATTTTCAAAGACAGCAGTTAAGTTTATCCAGTCCAGTGCCTTCAACTGCAAGCAAAGCAAGACATCAGCTTTGCTTTTTTTCCTTTAGGAAAAGAGGATGAATTGAACACATGCCAGGGAAACGTCATACATAGTCAGAAAAAACCCAAACCCCAGAATCTCATATGACCCAAACAGCGTTTCCCCTTCTGCCCCTCACTTCTTATACATTTTCTGAAATACCTTATGGGCTTGCATCCACAGCTACTCAAATCCCACTAAAATCATTACAAGCCACAGCCTAAGCCTCCAGAGCAGTTTGAAAGATCGCCCTCAGCTCATCCATGGGCAGCAGTGGCGGATGGACCACACGTGGTGCTCCAGGGAAAGCCAGAGTGGTGCTGGAGCCCCCGAGGCCCCCGGCCCCACTGCAGCCCCTGGGGCCCTGCAGAGCCCTCATGTCACAAGGTATTTGAAGATGTGCTGCACACCCCAGGCTCGGCTCTGAGTCCCAACCCGGAGCAACATCAGCAGCGGAAGGGGCTGTTCCCAGCCCGGAATGCTTCCCAGGTGGGATGGCATCCCACTGGCACCCTGATGCCACTGGGGCTGGGGGAGGATGTGGCAGTGAGTTCTGAGCCAGCCCAGCGCTGCTGACACAGAGGGGATGTGCCAGGGCCTGATTTTACACCTCTTCTCTTCTGGGGGAGGTCTTTGCTTGGAAGAGGGTTTCATTTCTGGTGGCAGAGAGGGGGCCATGGTCCTTCCCCTTTCACAGCCCTTCAATCTCAGACTGACAGCAGCCACCTATAGGCGTTGGTTTGAGCTGGGTCAGGCGACCGCCAGGGTTGGGGGCTGCCTTCTGGTGGGTTCTGTCGGTGTCCCCAGAGCCTGGGTTCACCGCAGATGGGGTTAGGGTCCCCTGGCCAGAGGCCACGCTGTCCTTCTCAGCAGCCACTCTGCATCCACAAGCCGGAGGGGACAGAGGGAGGTTCCCTTGCCCAGAGCAATCAGACACAGAGGCACGCAGTGACCATCTGCCTGGGCTCCGGGCCAGGGACCCAGAGCTCAGCAGGACACCAGACTTTATTCTGAGGGTAACGACCAATCTGAGGATGGCACGGGGAAGGGTCAGGGAGGGACAAGCATCAGGGACCAATTGGGAAGGAGGAAGGAAGGAGAGAGGGAGATATGATATGCCTTTATGGACTGAGAGACAGGAGTCAGAACTCAGCCCTTTCCTAGGGCAGTCCACTCTGGACCCCACCCCAGGGGGGTTTCAGTCCCTGGGATTCCACAGTTTCTGCAGGGCGGACAGAACCCTTTGGGCTTGACCCACCGCTACAGCCACCCAAAGCTCCAGGAGCTGGCTTAGAAAGCCACATCCCTGAAGTGTTTTCCTCCTCACAGAGGGAGCCAGGAATAGCACTGAGCTGGACGTTTCTGAGCATGACTTCTGCTCCCCAACCACTCCACAGCTGAATGCCCACCCCCCTGAGACTCCTTTCCCCATGGAGCCAATGGTTTGAGAATTTGGCAAATTCGGCTCAGCTCAGCCTGAAGATCAAGACTAACGGACACAGAACTGGGCTTTGAACACAGCAAAATATGGATCTCTGCATTCAGGACTCTCACAGCATCACACAACAGCATCTTCAAGTCCTTCAACACAGAGGAGATTCTCCTCACCCATGATCTTCTGGCAGAACATGTTTCCCCCTCTAACTGCTGAGCCACTGGTGCTGCACCTAGAATGTCACGTGTCATGCACACCAGCACTTTGATTTATGCATCAAAAGATATTAGGGAGTAAATACACTGTAAGTAGATATGAACCATCACACAGGGCTTCATTTAATGCTCAGCAGAGCCAAAGGAAGGATTTCCATCATAGCCCAATTCAGCTTCCCACTGAAATTACTGAGTTTTTCAGTACTGCAAGCCAACATATGCTACTATTAAACCCTCCCCACCCAAACTGTCAGACCCTCTCAGTCTTTAGTGATTTCAGCTGTCCCCGGGGGCACAGAAAAGCCACAGCAGTGTGATCAGGCCCCACCTATGCTCAGGGGCTCCTCTGGGCATAAGGCTGGGGCAAGAAGCTGAGCCCTGCATGGCCACCATCCCTTCCTTCCCCAAGGAGGGGTCAGCCTGCTCCTCCAGGGAAGCCACCCTAAAACCTGCTGCACAGTCACTGCAGAGCTTGCTGCAGTTTGTGGAAGGGGTAGGGGATCATGGAGCAGGAGGGAAACCCTCTGGGCCATGCTGCACAGGCTTCCCTGCACCCCTGATCCCCAAAATCCCACGAGAGGGGAACCATCAGGCACAATGACCCAGGCTGGAGGCACATGGGCAGCAAGAGAAGAAAACCAGGAAGGTTTGTCATCACCAGCTCCCAGGAGCAGCCACTGCTCCAGGACTTCATGCCTTTAGCAGAGTTTCGGTTCCATCCGTGCCACAGAATATGGTGTTTGCCCTGAAGTCAGCAATGCACCATCCTGCCTCGAGGATTTTGTCACCAGGGAAGGGCTCCTTAAGAGGGCAAAGGAAATTCTGGCAACTTTGGCAACAACTCTGCTAATCCAGGGCCTGTATAGGGGCTCTGCCATAGGACCAGCAGTCTCCATTCTGGATAGCAACAAAGATCCTCATTTTACCATCCACAACTGGAAGATCACAAACACTTTAATGAGCAGCAGAACTGGGCAAAATTCAGTGGTTCCAGTTCCTGGGGGTGTCATTCTCCAAGTCCTGGGTTTGATCAAAGCCACATGAGTGGCAAAGGGGGAAATCAGTCAACACCACAGGGTTCCACCAGATTTCAATGGGAAGCCATAAAACCAGCTCCAGGTTTCTCAGGGCTCAGCCCACTACAAACCCTTCCCCAGCGAGAGGAGAATTTTTAAACAATACCATGGCTGAGATTCAAATCCACCCAAACCCAGGTGCCTGTGAACCGACCGGATCCATACCACAGGGGGAGCAGGTAATTGGAAGGGTTGTTCCCCCCATGCTCACGGAAAAGGACTGCATTTGAGCCCTGACCTTGTTGCTAGGAGAATTAGGCTTTTTCATGCAATTTGGGAGGTTTCCGCTTGTACTGCAATGTCAGTTTTTCACGGAAAATGAAGACTGGAATGAAAAAGAAAACATGTGTGTAGGAGGGGGAACTTATTCTATTAATAACAAAAAAGTATTTACTTATACCTTCAAATTTGCCGACAGAGCCTAAGACGGAGACAGAAGGTGGAGGAATAACAAGGTGCAACTTCAGGCCAACCTCAGGGCTAATTTGAAGTAAACAAGGTGCATGAGATAAAATAACTTCGTTCTGGAAGAGGAAGAGCTAAATGGTTTGATAACACGAAATTACAGAAACATTTACAAGTACCTAGAGATAAATCAGGATAAGGACCTCACTTCCCTAAACAGAGCATTCCTGTATGTGCTAAGACACGTCACAGACACACAAATGATTTTCAAATACTGACAAGATAATTTTACAGCATCTGTTTTAATCCCCAACAGAATAAATCATTAACACAAGTTACCTACACCATGAAGAGCTGTACCCACAACAATCTATTAGGGGAAAAATCAATTTGTAAGAGTTCTAAATAATTTTTAAGCATCAGGTGCCCAACACTTAAAATTTAATTGGTTTCCTATTTAAGCCATAGCAAATCAGTCCTTGGATCTGTCAGCCATCCCCTCACTCCTCCAAAGGGAGGGGGGTGAAAGAGAAAAGGGAGACAGCTTTGGCCAAGCACCACTCCCTGCTCCAGCCACTGGCTCACCCTTCCCCAGGAGCTCCTGGTGCAAACAATTCAGGGCTGCCCCCTTGGTCACCAGTGTCAGCCAGGAGCTGCTGCCAAGCCACATTTCATACACACTGCGTTGGCAGGGGTGCACCATGCAGAGCACTCGCCCTCCAAAATGTGGAGCTTTATGTTTCAACTGATCCTTTACAATAAAGAAGTTCTTGAAAGGCCCAGAGCTGCACAGGGGTGGTCTGGCCCAGTGTGATGGTCTGGCCACACAACAGAAGAGGTCCCACACCCAGCCCCATATCCCTGTGTCTTTCACAGGATGGGAGCGAGGGCTTCACGTGCCCCATATGTGTCCCACTGGCTTCTCCTGCCTTTTGCCCCCCACCATGCCCCTGGCAGCAGCTCCAGCCACGCTCCTGCTCAGAGCAAGGCACAGCAGAGGCACAGCCCTGCTCCTGCCAAGGCTCTCTGCAAGTCACTGCCTGGGACCGGCCACCACCACATTGTCACTCTCGGCCCAGGGGTTGCTGCCTGGCCATGCAACGAGGCCGTGGACCACAGAGCTGATACCTTGCAGGTCAGCTCTTTGCAAAGAAATAATTCAGAGCATTTTTTTGTTTAAGCACACCCCAACAGCCTCGGGAAGATGTGGTATCTGTTAGCCAAATTTCTGATAAATGCCTTATAAAATGCCTGATCTAAATGCCACCTTCCAGAGAAACCTCTGGGGCATGGCCCAGGTCTGTGCAGAGGGAAGGGAAAGCACTCCCTGAGCAGCACCAAGTGCTGATTCCAGCAGAGCATCTCCTGGGACAATGGCTGGGGAGCAGCCCCGGTGGCACTGTCACTGCCCAGAGCCAAGGCAGGGACCCGAGTGGTCCCAGTGATTTTATAGAGCAGGGTTAGAGCAGCAGCACCCACCCAAGGCTCCAGGAAAGGGTATCTCTGAGTTTCTGCACCATGGGCCGACTCCAGCCCGTGTGCAGCTGAGGGCAGCAGAGCCGAAGGGGCCGCGCCAGAGCCAGGGTCTCTCCAAGCACACGGAGCTCACCGAGGAGCAGCCCTGGATTGTTTGTGCAGAGCATTTGGCGAGGGGCTCTCCAGTCTTAAACGTGAAACATGTTGAACTGACACTAAAGCAGAATTAAGTGCCAAAGCATTTGCTGCTTCTACAATTACACTCCGGAGCGCTTTGGTGCTCTTGCTCTCCTTTTTATGACCCAGCTTGGTCTTATTGTAGTTTGGCTTTCTCGTTTTAAGTTCTCCAAATGGAAAGGATCAAAGAGCTCTTTGTTGTCGTAGCAGGAGCGCTCCTCGGAGCGAGGCATTCCTGCCACGAACAGCTTGCAGCTCAGGGGGAATTTGCGGCAGCCTCTGTGCCACCAGCCCGAGCCAAAGCATTAGCAGGTGCAGCAGCCGCCTCCGCCTTCCCCAGCAGCCTGCCACGCTAAGCCACCTGAGCAGCTCTTTATGAGAAAGGGAGGCCAGGGCAGGTTTTCTCATTTATGCTTCACAAATCTGGCTCAGTGGGCACCGGCAAATCCAAACTTCCCTCGGCTTTTACAGCAACAATGAGCTCACGCGAGCAGCTCGGGTAACACCGAAGAGCGAGGAGAGAAGCCTCCAAGGACTGAAAAGTTTCTCTGTTTGCAATGATCAGGGCACAAATTAAGCTGCTGTTAGCTAAGCTTAGGTTAAAACACTTCCCTCCTCAAGCACTGCTGCAATTAGGAGCTCTCTGGGTAAGCGACTGGTGATGTGCTGCAAATAATAATAAACCCAAAACTCCACCAAACATGTCTGTGACAGCCCAGGAATGCTGGCTTGCACAGAGCACAGTGAGCCTCAGCATTTGAAGTGAGAGGGGGATGAGTCTGTCTAATTATCACCTTTCTGCCAGATCGGCCCCCAGGCTGGAAGTCAAACTGTGATGATACCAGCCCTCCATACAATTGAGAGCATCCCTCTGAGAGGGAAGCAAGCTCCCATCTCCCAAAATACCTGGAGAAGGGAAAGCTACCATTCCAGCAAAAGGTTTCCAAGAGGTGCAAGCACCGAGGCTTTTACAAGGAAAACTGCTGAAAATGGACCCTTCCTGCACCCATCCTTCTCTCCCCCTCCACAGACAGACAGACAGACAGACAGACAGAGGGGGTTCCCAAGCAGTGGCACTCCACCGTGCTGGATTTCATGCCACCCCGAGGTGTGACACACACCCACTGAGCTCAGCAATCATTTCAAAGGGCTGCTGAAAATTTCCCTTGAACACTGACATGATTAGGTTCACCCAGGGCATTATACAGAAGAAATCCTAATTTTCCTAATTTTCACAGCAGTGACAGCAGGGAAGTCTTGGATTTTCAGGAGAATCACGGCTCAGCAGTCCCTGTGAGCTGCTCCTGAAGCATGTCCAGCTGAGGACCAAGGGCTGGTGCCCCCAGCACCACTGACAATCCCTGAAAGCCCCGAGCTGTTTGCCTAGCATGTGCCCACGGACACGTGGCTTTCAGGAAGTCCATTCTCTGCAGTTTTGCACAAGCTCAGCTCAAAGTCAGACTACGGCAATGCTTGGAGTGTCCTCCAGACTCACTCCACATGGCTTGGAAAATCCCAAGTGGAAGGAGGCAGTACAGGAGCTGTGTTAATGTCACAGCTTTTAGCACTGCCCCTCTCCCCCTGACACACACACACACCTTTTCAAGGCAGCTCAGAAAACACAGTGAGGAGCTGAGCACAGCAGCTGCCAGAGCCCACAGTGCCGGAGTGGGCAGAACCTGCTCAGACACCAGAGAGCCTGAGTGCTCAGCCATCCCCATGCACTTTATGGGCATTATAGGGCCAGATCCGTCATCAGCATCCTGATGCTCAGCATCCTGGATTTATGACAAGGCATCCTGACCACAGAGACACCTCTTGACCCAAATGCACATTCCTGCTCCTTGAGCAGGCTGTAAATCAGGGAAGCTGCATCCATAACTGCCAAGAGTCACTCAGCCTCGTGCGTGTTTCCTCCAGCTCTCTGCCCTCTGAACCTGCACAATTCTCCGAGGAAAATACTTAGGAGTCATGATGGGCAGTTCAATAAAAGTGTCTGCCAGCACAGCGGAAAGGTTAATTATGTATACAGGACATCTAAGTGCATTCATGAGGCAGGGAAGTAACACAAAACCATGTGGAGGAGATGCTCCATGGAGGGCACATCTCCATCCAGAGCCCCTGTTTCAAAGCAGCACTGCCCACGTTTGCCCCCAGCTGCCCCCACGCACTGGGAACAACCCATCCGTCCTGAAAACAGGCGAAAAAGGGCACAGTCCTGCATGCGTGGGTCAGGACATCCAGGCCTGGCAGAGCCCTGTGCCTGTCTGTGCCAGACACAAGCTGCAGGAACCAAGGAGGGAAGAGAGCAATTTTAAATTTTTCTTTTCTTCTACCGTTCATTCCAAAATTCCACTTTTCTACCTAAGTTCAGTAACTCTCCCATTGCCCTGGGAGAGCTTTCTGTCACAGGATAAACAAGGGAACACAGATGAAAGGAGTCTCTGTAGGGCTGAAGCAGGCAAAGCTGAGGTTACACCAGGACATGCCTCCTAACCTGCTCCTTCCGTCACAGCCGCGCTCCCTGCCAACACTACAGCAGGGTGGCCATGGCCGGGATCAGGGCAAACCAGGTTGGCTTCACCTGGAAAGATGCAAATTTGGTTGATAAACATTCCTAACTGCATCTCAGAGAGCTGCATATACTTACTATTAATGAGGAGAAAAAGCAACTACTTTTTAAATGAACTTTATTAAGGCAAGAGAAAATTTAGGAAACTTAAGTCAAAACTTCAGGTTTCCTGAAGCAGGAAGCTACTGCACTTCAGGAGATCTGAAACCCCACCCCAGGCAGGGCTCAGATGTGATATCTGAGCAGGTCTATGGCATCTCCCATTAGCTGCACCCACCATGTCCAGTTAGGTGTAAGCTGGGAGGGGCTACATATGTGAAGGGCTGGGAAGGTGTTTTTACCCATCTGCACAAAGCACAAGCTGCTGCTGAAATGCTCCACTGGGGCTTGCTGGGAGCTCTTTTCCAGCAGTCATTTCCAGCCTCCACAGGTGAGTCCTGAACCTTTTATAAAAGCCACCTAAGAGCAGCAGCATGTTCCATGTAGGCTTAAATTCAATATATAATTGCAGCAAGATGGGGCTCGGGCCCTTGTCCCAGGGAACAAGTGACAGGATTGAGAGGACAGAGGTTCCAGCTTGGGGGAGATCCAGGCTGGACACCAGGAGGAATTTGTTAAACACAGGAATGGACTGCCCAGGGAGGCATTGGAGTCCCCATCCCTGGAGGTGCCCAAGGAACACCTGGACATGGCACTCGCTGCTCCGGGCTGGTGACAAGTGGGGATCAGATCAGGCACAGGTTGGAATCGATGAGCTTGGAGGGTTTTTCCAACCTCAGTGATTCTGTGATATTGAGACTTGTGCCACTATAGGAAACTTTTTCTTAAAAAATGGTTTAAAACATCAGGTATAGATGATGAGTGGAGCAGGATAATGGGACTAGAACAGTTGCTGACCTCATAGCAAGTCCTGGATCGGTCCCAGATTTATTGACATGAAACAAACATGCACACTGGCTTTGTAAGTTATCATTTCAAACAAAAACAACCTCATCCAGCCAACATTACAGTAGTGACACCACCTTCCTTGGCACAAGCTTAAGTGAGGGAACTTAGAACCAAGAAAGGTCATTGCTTGTATGCAGGATGGCATTAATTCTCTTCCTGTCAAGTAATATTACTAAAAAAAAAGAGAAACCCATGATCAAATCAAGTGTCATCCATAAAAAATGATCATCCGGAATGCTCCAGCCTGTGAGTGACTGACTTCCATCCATATGCAACAAATGCGAGGCTTGAGACTTGTCTTCCCTTAGGAAAACTTCATACATTCAAGTATCCAAAAGACAGTGAAAGAGAATCTCAAGAACAAAAATGTATTTAAGCAAGATCTACTTTTCTTTGACCTTAAAAGTGGTTTTGCACTGCCATATGAAATAGATTCTATTTTGCTACTGTTGTAACACAGGTTTTATTCTCCACTGCAAAAATAGCCTCTATTTTCTCACCTCGTCTCCAAAACCAAACTGCAAGCCAAGCAGAAACAATCCTTGAAGAGCAGGAGTCCTGTGAATGTGATCTGAGCTCTATCCACTTGAGGAAGACGAGGCTGCACTGCTTTGTTCCTTCTTGCAGTTAAATACATCAGTGTTATTTCCTAAGTAATGCTTAGAAGAAACACCACCCTCCTCTTAGAGATGCTCATCAACAAAAAATTGTACTTAGGAGACGAGGAAGGCAATTAAATCCAACTTGATAATTGTCAGCACAAGATGCATTCGGCAGCACATCCTCTCCACTCAGACAAGAGAAGGCATGACCAGGTCTCAGGGATCCTCATCAGTAATTTTAATTAACATTAAACCTTAGGGAACTGAAATATTCCAACAGGACACATAGCTGCAGCCACCACAAAACACAGGGGACAGGATGTCAGCAGCTTTATGGTGACACTTGCTTCCTGAACACAGCAAGGATTAAGTTAAATTATCACACAGCTTTCTAGAAGATAATATTTCTTCCCTGGAAGGGAATAGACAGCTTCCAGCCATGGGATAAGGAAAAGATTCAGAGGTCAAACTCACAAGCTTGGTCTGCAAGTGAACCTTGACTTTGCAAAGCTCAGTCTGAGAGAGAACCGGGGCTTCTTAGGAATATCCAAAGGAAACATGACATTTCCTAAAGAGGAATTACAACAAATATGTAAACTTGTTACAGAGCTCTCTGGTGCCCAGACACAGCCTGGACACATGCTCACATCCCCAGCAGGGCAACTGCGAGTCTTTACCATAAAAATAATATAATGAAGAATTTAAAATTTTTTAAATAAAACAATATTTGCTTTATTTCAGAGCAAACACTTAAAGGATTATAGGTGTTCTGAGAAGATTAAGTTAACTGGAGATGTTCGCATTTGGCTAGAAGGTGAGAGGTGACTACAAGGACCTCTTGAGCACTGGCTTAGCCCATGACACGATGTTTAAAGAATCAATCGCATCTCGAATGTTCCCACCACCACCCGAGCGATTCAGGATTCACAGCCCTTGGCATGCACAGCTTCTCCATCCACCACGTGGTTAAAACCAAACCTTCTCCTCTACCCACTGTGTGGCTAAACCCCAACCTCCCTCCCTTGCTTAGCCCAAGAGGGTAAGAATCCCCCAGGGTGCTCAGAAGATTGCAAGAACTGAAGGCAGCACTCAACATAGACCTTAAATATTTCATCGCTCTCACAAGATGTTATGGGATGCTGTCAGTGTTCTGACTGGCAAAGCAGCCAAGTACAAACCCAGACCAGCAGCACACCATGGGCATAACTGGACCTGATGTGCTCCATTCATGGATTCCGTGACATAAACTCATCAGGGCACACAGACAAACTGTACAAACAGCACAAACAATGGATCAGCAAAGGGAAGGCACTGGCAAATGCCTCTGTGGTGGCATAAGCCTCTCTCCCCACCCGGTGCCATGAGCACCGGGGCCCTCAGGGCTTTGGCCAAGCCTTGTGCACACACCAGCTCAGTTAAGAGCTGCTGCAGTTCCAACCACCTGTGAAAATGAGGGCTCTTCTCCCTACAAGCATGTTCATCCCATCTCCTCAGCATCTTGTGCTGTGTGAGCTCAAGCACTGCCAGCATTCCCCAGCCACCCCATTCTTTCCCAAGACTCTCTCATTGCTCCTTCCCAAGACTTAGAGCTATTCAGGGCTTATCAGCACCCTCTAAAATGCTCTCACCTTTTGCACAAGGAGCTCCCAAAAGATCTCTGCTCTCCCCACAACACCAACATCAGTCACATGCAATCCCACACCACCACAAACCAGCCAACCTTCAAGTCCTGTCCTGTCGCTGGGATCGGAGCTGTCCCTCCACTGGCCCTCGGGAGGATGTTGATGACCACAAGGTCTCCTCTCAAGTCTCCTCTGCTCCAGCTGACCAAATCAAGTGCCCTCAGCTGCTCCTGGCCAGACCCATTCTCATTCTGATGTCCCTCCTTTGGATGCTCTCTAATGGTTTAATGTCTTTCTTATGTTTTGGTGCCCAAAACCACACCAGCACTGGAGGTGAGGCCCCTCCCAGTGCAGAGCAGAGTGGGACAATTCTCTCCCTGGCTGATGCTGAGTCTGGTGGCCCCAGGACAGGGATGTCCCTCCTGGCTCCAGGGCACAGCTGGCTCAGATCCAACTGGCCATGGACCAGAACCCCTGGGTCCCTTCTCGAAGCTCCTCTCCAGCTTCTCAACATTGTTTGGCATCTGAGAATGGAGGACAGTGATTTAACTTCCACTTCCACTTTTAATTTCATGAGAATCTCAGCTTCTAAATTTTCAGAAAAATAATTCAAATTTTTTTTCCACAGGTTGCAGGAAAAAAGCTTAATCAGATGAATGCAGAAGATTCTGATGGCCCAACCCAAATAAAAGTGGTTTTGTTCTCTCATTGATTTTAAGACCTTTGCAATCCTGCAGGCCCTGATTCCAGATCTTTGTACACTTCGGACTGGTTCTGGATCAGGTCTCCCTGTCCAAAATATGGCAGGGTCCAAGGCTGTCTGGCTTCAGGGTCCACTGCATGCATTTATTTAGATGGCTTAAACTAAAACAAACTCACAGGAGAGCGAAGACCCAGACTTGAATTCAAAATGAGATCTGAGTGAGATCCAGCAAAAGCCATGTCAAGTTTTGCTTTCACATGAGGTGCCAAGTTGGAATAGTGTATGGCTGAACATGTCACAGAGAGATCCACGAGACGTGTGCTATTAAACCTGACACCCCTCCAATCCTGGTCACGTTTATGTGCAAATTCAGCATTCAGCTCCAGAAATTGTTAGGTTTTACAGGTCCCTTTCAAGCAACCCAAACACTGTGCAGCTCCTGGAAAAATTCTGGATAAGCATCAAAGCCCAGTGAAACTTAGAGTTCTGCCCCAAGTCCAAGGTGCAGTTAGGAGTGGTTTTAAATGTGCAAGCTGAGGAGGGCAAACAGCTCATCTACTGCATCAGAGTTTCAGACTGCAAACCCCAGGGTGCCCTCTCTGCACACCTCCCAGCATTTTGCAGCACACCTGGCACGGGCAGGCACCAGGAGCACTGGCACCCAAAAGCCACGAAGGGCTGGGACATGTGAAGGGCACCAAGCTCAGAGTCCATCCCTGAGTGTCCCTGCCTGAGTCCCCTGGCCCTGCAGTGAGGTACTGCTTCTCCACCAGCAGTTTCTCTAACACAGCTTTTCAAGAAAGCTTATCCTCACGTTCAACCAAAGCCAGCTGATGAAAGAGCTGCTCCAGGTACAGCAATAAGGTTTGGAGAACCACCTGATGTCTCTCACCCCATAAGTCTCCTTGTCCTACAAAGGGGGGCTCCTGCTGAAGGCCCCACAGCTCCTGCAACACAGAGCTCCTTCTCCCGTGGGGCCAAGGAGTCACAGAGGCCAAGAGAACATTTACAGGCCACACTGGGCACCTTCACTCTTTGATGCTGGCAGAGTTTTTTTAGCCAACTTTCCTGACTAAACACACACATGCTTCAAGAAAACCCTTATTTTAAAGCTGTAATGTAAACAACCCTGAATTATTACTATCCCCTAAAGGCTACTGCTGGCAGGCATCAGTGATAAAGCTCTGCCAGAGCAGTCTGGCATCTAGCAACAATTTGTTTGTTGTCCTGCAAAAATACAGAGAGCCTTGCCATATGGTATTAGCAACTTTCTGGTAACATTAAGAAATATATTGGCTTGGAAAGCAGTTATCACACGAGAAAAAATGCTGTGTCTGAGAGGCAGGTCTCTGCTGGAAGCGGCATCAACACAGTGATGCTGGTCAGGGCTGGGGAGAGGCACTGGTGGCCAGTAGAGCCATGCCACCTCCTGCCCCCTGCACCAATGACATGCCCCTGGCACAGCCACACTTTGGCTGGCACAGCTTTTTTTCAGGAGCTGGACTGTGCTGGGGGACCAAAGCTCAGAGCAGCTTGTTGTGAGTGCTGGGAGGGCGCCAGTGCTGCAGACGTGGTGGGAGGGGAAACATCCCCAGGAGGCACCCAAATTACCTGGCACCAGTCTGGAGCTGTGCCTCAGCCACCCAACTGCCCATGGCTTCCCACCCTTCACCAAACAGCTTTCCTCCACTGCTCACATTCAGTTCGGAGAATGGAGGAATAAAGCTAAACTTATTCAAACGCTCTTACAAAAATAATGCCCCTATACTACAATGATTTTGAGAGTGTATGGACAGCAAATCACTGAGGATATTTAAAAGAAAACCCAAAGAGAAATGGTGCAAGTCAGCATGTGGATTTGGTGGTAAATCACCTGTTTTATAGGATCACATATTCAGTTCTTAGAAGGAGCAGAGCTGATGCCATGAGCAGGTACTTCTCTCAGGGTACAATTTCAGTGCTCTCACTTTCTGTAGAGCTGCCAGCGATGATCTGTGATAAACCCTATTCCATCACTGTTATTATAACTCTCCTATTTCTGGAGTTTTCTCCACAGCCACATCCTACTTCAGAGGAAGGACTCATCCACTTTTACAGCAGTGCAGAGGTTTCCTGCAGAGCTCAGCATCCAGACCACAGCCACACCACGTGGAGCAACAGGAGCTCAGCACACAACAGTCACCAGGCCTTCTCCACTCCACCTACATCCTGAGTCCCATCCCTCCCCAAGGAGATGGGCTCCAGCACCACCAACTGCTTCTCCTTCCTGGAAGAGCTCAAGGAGTCCCTTAACACACTGAGAGACAGAGCTCTTCCCAAAGTGAAGTGACCACAGAACAACAGTGCTGCTGGAGGTGGGAAGGATGGAATCCATCTAATGCTGTGGAAGAACGTTAGTGGGATTGGCTGGAGCATCTTCGGAAGACACTTTTGGATCAAATCAGACATGTGCTTAGCTCTTTCCCCATTCTTCTCAAATCTTCTAAATTCCTTACAGCATTACAGATATAAAAATATCCTGCTCTGAAAACTCTCTCTCCCTTGCCATGCTCTGCAATAGCCGCCTCCCCTCCCACTGGAGCTCTGCAGGAAGCCAAGCTCCACTCTCCCCCACCCTTGGTCAGCATGAAAACACAGGCCTGTTGTGTCCTCTCTGGTTATGGGTGGGAGTGCGAAATCCCCTCCCTGTGGACGGCAGCTACAGCTGAGCACCGAGCAGCCTGCCCCACCTCACAGGTGGATGTCACAGAGGCTTGGGGAATTCCTGCAGACAGTGCCAGGGCTCAGGAGATGCTCTGCTCTCCTCACCCTGCAGCAGCCGCCAGCCCTGGCCGTGCCTAAAGGAAGGGCAGCTCTGGCCATCATGGATTGTTCAGGCTCCACAGAACCTGACTGCAAATGCTCTCCTGACAGGACTGGGACAGGGCAAGGAAAGGCAATCCCTGCAGCATCCTGCAGGTCCTCTCTAGACCTGGATTTGCTGTAAGGACAGGCTCAGCAGGAGCACTTGGAGCTCAGCCCAGGCTGCTGTTCCTTGCTCTGGGGGACTTCAAAGACTTAGTTGTGCCAGTCCTCGACAAACATGAAGTCTCCACTTCACTGATGGCCTTATCTCAATGCATGAGATAAGAGAAGCTGAGGCAGAGAGAAAAACCACAGAATGACTCCCCAGGAGAGCCAATTAGAAACTCAAGAGCTCCTCCAAAGAGATCATCAGCTCCTCTTTGCCCCAGCACTGAATTACTGCCAATATTCGCTGTCCTTGTGCTCTAGATGATTTGTCACCTTGTGCCTTGTCACAAGTGGACAAGTCACATCGTGCCTCTCCTTGAAAGAAGAACTGGACCTTTTAGAGTCCTCTTCCCCCGGTGTTTATAAAGACCCTGAGATAAATAAACGGGATTAATAATGGGAAAAAAAAAAAAAAAAGACAAAGAAGTTTCTCAGAAAAGCAACTGGCATTCTTGTTCTGAATTTTCATATTTTAATCTCTCTCCTTGTAGTATGATTCCACCATAAAGCCTAGAGAAGAGAGGTTTCTAGGAATAACTTCTTGCAGCCTTTCAGTACTTAAAAGAGGTTAAAGCCTTCTAGCATGACCTATTGCAATAGGACAAGGAGTAATGGCTTTAACTAAAAGAAGGTGAATTTGTACCAGATATAAGGATGAAATTCTTTATTTTGAGGGCACTGGCACAGGTGCCTAGAGAAGCTGTGGCTGCCCCTGGATCCCTGGCAGTGTCCAAGGCCAGGCTGGACAGGGCTTGGAGCAGCCTGGGACAGTGGAAGATGTCACTGCCCATGGCAGAGGGTGGGATGAGATGAGCTTTAAGGTCCCTTTCAACCAAAGCCATTCTGTAATTTTACAATAAAGTTCAGTAGTTCACAGAAAACATCAGGAAGACCAGAAAACTCAGGACCTACAATTTTTATGTAGCACCAAAAACCCATAGGCAAAGAAACATATGGGCAGAAGTAAAAAAAAAATTAAAATTACATGTTTCTTGGGCCTTCTTCAACACAACACCAAGAATCCACAAAAAACACCATCCAGTTTGTTTTCCCCAGGCGCTGCTCACCTTTAACAGAAAAGTCACTTCTGTACAACACCTTCCCTGTCTCCAGTTTTCAGGAACAGCACCCAGAGTGTCAGTGAGCTCAGCAGGTGCTGTTACGATGGAGTCAGGAGTCTGCCCAAAACAACCCCAAGAGCTTTGGTCGCTGCTGGCTGTGAACACACACACAGCAACACCTGAGTGAGGCAAAACCCACAAGGTTTGGGGCTCCTGAGCAGGCTCCATCAGATGGCTCTGCTGGGGAACACTGGTGGAGGTGCAACTCATCATAAATAAATATGAAGACACAAAGGCTCCTCTTCTCACCCCCGGGGGGTTAATTTGCCTCCCTGCAACACAACCAGCTCCAGGGTGGGGAAAAGCCATGCCCATCTCTGGAGCTCTTGTGCTCCTCATCAGCTCCAGCTGAGAACAACAACAACCTGCTCCCGATCGTGGTACACTTTGTAGGTGATTATGGGACACAAAAAGGGACTAAATTCAAAGCAGGTTTGCCACTGGGTGGGATCCAAAACTGCTGAGTGAGAAGGAGAACAAAGCCAGATGGCATGTGCTGGTCTTGTTGGGGATTATGCAGGGTAAGGCAAGAGAAAAGGAGCAGAGAAAAAGGCCTGGGTTGGTCCCATGGCTCCTCTCTTGCCAAGCGAACACAGCAGGACAGCCATGAAACAATCACTCCATGGGCTTCATTCCCCTCCACCCCCAGACTGAACTTAAATATTTGTATAAGCGCAGGCGTAACTTTTATCTCATGTTTTCCTTGGGGTTTACTAGCTGTTTAGAGCATTCAAGCTAAAAAGCATTCCCTCAAACTCTTGCCACAAAGAGAGCTGAAACTATGACACTAATTAAAACCACACTCTTTGGTATCAAGAAGACATGCTATTGTTTTCTTTTCTTGCTCGTGAGAAGCTGTCAATATGGGCAACACGTCTGGGACATTTTCCTTCCAAGGGCCGTGTTCCCTCCGGCCCAGGTCGGCTGCTTTGTGAACTTGTCACCAGGCTGGGGTGGGAAGGCAGCAGTGTGTACAAGAATAGACTCATTTATTCTTTGTAACAAAACATTTGCCAGCTTCACACTATGAAAAGCACATCAGGGGAAAAAAAAATATAGGTTCATGCTGCCTGAAAGGTGAGAAGTTAAACAACTGTCCTGCCTCAGTGCCCACCAGGCCAAATCAAGGAATGATCTTAAATACATCCTACATGCAAATACACTGTATGTATGGAAAAGCAGATGCTGACTTTGCCAGGATGCTCCTGCACACTCAGCGCAGAGCAGGAAAGGCTGTGGGCTGCCCCATGTGTCACTGCTGACCCACCTGGGACAAGATCTACTGAAGAAAAAGCTAAGATTTTGTGCTCATTTTACCCCATCTGAGTGGTTATAAGGTCTCCATGACTGCTATCAGCACCTCATAAACATTAACAAAATTATCCTTGTATCATTTCAGGGAAAATGCTATGACCATGTCTAAAGGATAGAAAATAAGGGCACAAAAAACCCAAAGGCAGGTCTGTGTCCAGTGCAACCTTCAAAAGCATCCAACATGGTCTAAATCCAGTTAAAACTACTAATTTCCCTGTCCAAGACCAAACAATGGTGTCTCATGCAGTGTGCTAACACAAGTGCAGGGAGCAGAGAGAATTGGCTGCTGTGCTCCAGCCCTCCCACAGCACCCATTTCCATTTCTCCTGGACTTTAAGCCATGCCCTGGACACCTCCTGCCTCGACAGGCAGCTCCAAAGCAGGGCAGGCACAGGGTCCTGGCTGGCAGCAAACAACCCGGGCTTAGCCTCAACAGAGCATCTGCTCCCCAAGAAAACACACGAGGGAGGAGGGAGGGATCCGTCAGGGAAGTCAGTGTCCCACAGGTGTCACTCCTGGGACCACAGTAGTAAATAATTTTTCATCAGAGCCGTTTGATTTGTGGTTTCTGTTAGAGAGCACGGCTTTTGCTTCCTTGACTCAAAACAAAATTCAGCTTCCCTTTTTCACAGCCACAAAGACGCTAGATTTGAATTCCTCGTGGTACAAAGTGAAGGCAGCAGAGGTTTGAAGGCTGGAATATTTTTTTTTACATTTATTTTTTGGTGGTACTTCAGCTTTGCACAAGCCTCTGCCTGGTTAGCAAGCTTCCAGCTTTGCCAACAATACAGCAGAACTGCGTGAATTACAAAAACAAGCGAAAACACAAAAAATACTTCAGCAAAGAAGTTAAGCTGGAGGGGTGAACATGCTGTAATTTGTTACACGCTTCCATTGCAAGGGGGGATCCCAAGCAAAGCATTCCTGTGATGCTGGAACCAGGAGGCCCAGCCCAGCACAGCATTGGGATTCCAGCATTGGCTCTGCCACACCACTCCCGGGCTCACGGCTGGTAGGAAGGAGCCCTATGTGGCCCAGGACGAACCACCAGCACACTGCTCTGCTTGCCCTTCTATTTCCAATTTCTCCCAAAAAGGAATCCAGGAGAAGCTCATATTTTAATGTCCCCCCAAGGAAAGATCAGGTGAGGAAGGTGCTGTGGAGGTGGCATGGTACCCGGAGGCTGACACGATGTCTCACGTGAGGCATGCCCCCATCCACACCTGCAGCATTGCTGGAGAGCCCATGAGGCTGCTGGGTTCGTTTTACAGCCTGGGGAGGCACTTGGGACAGCCCCTGGGACAGCAGGAGCTGCCTAGCAAACCCCACATCCCCCGTCCTGCTTCTCATTTGGGGCTGACAGGCGAAGCTCGAACACGTCATTACAGCCTTGAGGAGGCTGCTAAAGGTACCACTCAGGTTACAAATGAATTAATAGGAAACACTTACCTTCCCCACTAGCTTGCCTTTCCTGTTCATGCAAAGGTAGAAATCTGTCTCCTTCCCTTTGATCCGGACTTGACTGCCAAAAGTGTCTGTTTCCACTAGAAGCTGGGCTTGGAAAGGAAGAAGAAAAAAAAGCATTTACCAATGTGGTCCCATGAAGTCACAAAGCTCCCCAGGGCACTGTCCCACTGCCCACTGTCCCACTGCCCCACACCACTGCAGGATGCTCTGCACAGGGACCAGCCAGTGGCCATGGCTTGGTGCAGGTGCAGGACTGGCATGTCTCCACTCACTCCTACACAGAAACTCCAGATTTCGTGCTGGTTTAGCACAGATTAGGCCAATACATGTGTGGGCTCTGTCTGTCCACACCAACCCCACCGCCTCACTAGCGGCATCAGCTCAATGCTAATGGAACCAGAGAATCGCTTTTGATGGAAAAAAACCTCTAAGATCATCAAGTCCAACTGTTCCCCCAGCGCTGCTGTGGCCACCACTACACCCTGTCCCCAAGTGTCATATCTACATGGCTTTTAAACACCTCCTGGGGTGGTGATGCCACCACTGCCCTGGGCAGCCTGTTCCAATGACAACATTCTCCTTCACACTGCAGAAGGGTTCTTTGAGAGTAAGAACATGGATTTTATCCTCATGAAGATGAAAGATTAGCATGACAAGAAAGAAAATCCTTTCTCCACAGCCAGCAGCCCTCAAACACTGTACAGAAGTGGTTCAGCCACACATTCCTGGTGCTAAACATCACAGTGATCTCCTGAAGGTCACCACGACAGCTAGCAGGGAGAAATTTGGCACTGCTTATTCTGTCTGATGAACACCCACCCTGGAGATGTCCTCCATACCTAGTTGTGCTTCCAGAAGGTCATGAATTGTTTTTCAGGTCTCTGGCTCTAGCTGAGAGAAATGTGGCCAGTCTCAGCATCTTGCAGGTTTATTGATGCCAGAGCTGGTTTGCAGCATCACCAGGAGCCAGGGCAGAGGACAGATATCTGCTGCATCTCCATAAAGCCCCAGCTCTAACACAGCTGTACCTGCAGAAGGGGCCAGGCTGCCACCCAGATGAGCAGCGTGCCATCATCATCATCATCTCAAAAACCTAGACATAGCCAAATTCAGCCTTTTATTCCATCTCTAATCTAAACACAAATTCCAGTCATGCTCAAGATTCAGATTCCAGGAATTTCTCCAGAGAGGCAGGAACAGGCAGACTGGACATTTTGGTTCAGATCCATCTCCGACATGGAGGGGGAGAAAGGAGACATGGTTGAAACACAATGCAAGAATGTGTAAGTGTCAGCAAGTGCAGCTCCACGGTCCTGCTCTGGAAATACTCAAGCTTGTAAGTTCTGAGGCTCACCGTAGAAATATAGCTTGCCAAACTCTGGAGAATGTTTGATCTGTGCTGCAAAAAGTCACATTCTTTTTGGCATTCATATTTCAAACTTTAAAGCCCTCTAAGAGCAAATATGTTCATTGTAAGGATTTGCCATGGGGATAGAAATAGGAGTTTGTTTCATTTAAACACATTAATATTTTTCCCACTTGTAAAGTCAGCTTTTGGCTTCTGCAGCAGTGCAAATATCACAAACCTTTAACTCACAAGGGCCCTAAACTGTTTTCTCCTTGCAGCTCAGTCACATGTGTAAGTTCAGCTGTATCCAGTTACTAGCTGCTTACATTTATTTAGATATATTTGTTAAGCCTGTTATCACAGGGGATATTTAAATTACAACTTCTTTCTGACAGCAAGTGGGATAATGTCTGTATTACAGCAGAATATTCCTTGCAATCATGCACAGATACGGATATTTATGGAAGATTTTCGGAAACGCATCATGGGTTTGGTTATCTGTGATGGAGAGCAGCCTGCAGGCAACAATGGGGTGCTGTCCACTTTGTCTCCTCACCTGCCAAGGTGGCATCAAACCTGTGACCACTTCTGTGAGGAAGGGCCACAAGCCAGAAATAACTCACCAAAGTAAGGCTATCAAGGCGAGCCAAGCCGGGAGAGGGAGGAAGGCACAGGGCCAGGGACAGCTCCTCAAGGGCAGGCTGACCAGCATGGTGTGGAACTCAGCAAGAGCCCCCTGCTCCAGGAAGTTCAGGGAAAGCTGCTCAGGTGCAATGCAGCATTAACAGATAAGGGAACAGGAAACTGGGACCATGTGCATTTAAAATGGTGACTTTGGAAGAGCTCAGAGGCGCAGAGGACTGAAGGTCAGCCTCAGAGAGGGAGACAGCAGCCAGCACACGAGTGAAGGGTTCTGGAGCCAGCAAAGACTGCTCCAAGAGCCACGGCCAACAGAGCACCAAGGAGCTGCCCACAGCCCTACAGTGGCCAAACCAGCCAGGCACGAAAGCTGCTGCAGGGCCACTCTCCACAGGGGTCACGCGAGGGCTCCACACGGGCAGGAACAGGACACCACAGCTCCTTGTGAGCTGCGAGGCATTCCCTGTCCACTGCAGCCTCAGAGCTGCAACTAAAGCTGCTGAGAAGAGCTCTGAACATCAGATCCCAGCTCTGGCCAGCCAAAGCAGGAGCTAACACTGACAAAACCCTCCAACGTGAGAACCGTGAGCTGTGGTCCCGCTGGAGAGCCAGCAGCTCACACCCTTCTGACGCAGGGCCCCGCTGGCAGCCCGCACTCAGATGGACAAACACGGGGCACACTGGCTTGTGCTCCCCACCCCCTCTCTCTGCAGCCAGTATGAGTAATATCCAAGCTGATTTTAATTTGAAAAATATCACCTTAAAAAGATGCCGGTTCCCTGCTGTGAAAATTAAAACCATCTGGATGGAGTGATTTCAAATAATTAATCTAGGACTCCTTTGGCACCGCTACTAATTAAAATATGATACCTTCCTCCCCCTTTTTAAATAAAAAATTTAAATAAAGTTTAAAGATCTAATAAAATAATGTCATAATTTAGAACTAAATGGAAGTCACCTTTCCTGCGGGCTGCAAAAGTTACGGTGGCGCTGAGAACCCTCCCAGGCAAGTGCTATGGCACAGTCTGAGCAGCAGAGGAAAAGCAGGCACCCAGTGAGACATTCATGCTGGTAAACACACCAGCATCCATCCCAGAGAGAGCCCAAACCCCCCAGGGATCACCCTGCACCCAAAGCCAAGGAGTGGGAGCGGAGGGAAGGAGTTTCAGCAGAGGATGTCTGATCCTGCTGTGACCTGAGCTGCCCTAGGACAGGCCAAGGCCTCACAGAGGTTCCCACTTCTGAAAAATCGGAGTCTTAAGACACGGGAAATATCATCTTATTTCTAGGAATCCCTGATCACCTTTTCCATAAGAGAGGTCAGTGTGGCTTTAGGGTGGGTTATAACCCAGTTGGCTTCCAGTCTGCAGCACCCCTGACAACTGATGCCTCTTTGTGCAACAGGCACCTGCCTAAATTCTCTCAGGAGCAGGGACAGGCACCTTAAACAGCACATCTGAAATCATCTGGGATGAATCCCAGCCCTGAATGCTGCAAAAAGAGTTCCTGGGGGGTGGAGGCTGACCCAGCACGAGGGCCTGCTGATATCTCCCACCCTACTCACACACAGCAGGAGAAAAGCTCAGCAACCACCAGCACATTTTACATGAATTCAAACTGGACCTGCCATGCTGTCTGGTCCTGTGATAAATACACCATGGCCATGGGGAAAATCCAAGAGAATTTCCAGGGAGAGCTCAGGTAAAACGAGTTCCACCACACCAGAGCACCATCCCCGCAGCATTCTGCTGCTCAGCACACCTGACTGCCCACTCCATCTGTCCCTGGGTACACCACACAGAGATTGCAATCTTTATTTTCAAAAGCCCAGTACTGCAATCTTCAGATCAGGTGTTATTGTTTCAATTCTTTGACAGCTAGATATTCTGATATATTTTCCAGGGGAATAAAAAAAAGAGCAAAAGAGAAAAGATGTCTTTAGAGGGTGAGGTCTCCTGCTACATGTTTTTGCCATACTGGCCCATTTAACCTAAACTTTCCTGAAAACTCCCACTGGAAGAGACTGGAATTCCTCACAAGTCTAGGTGAAAAGGATTACATATATATGTTGAAAAGCTATCTACCAGCTAAGAAAACATGAAGTCGGGGAGATATGTGAAGGTGGCAGAAATTATGCCAAATTATCTTTCAAATATTTCCTGGGAGTGGGAGGACAGGAGCTAGAAAAGCACAGGGAAGGAGAGGAGAAAAAGGGCACCTAAGAAGTGTAAGGTTTACAGGTACCTATCACAAAATCTTCAGTTCCAAATAAAGGAAGAGATAAAGGGGAAAACACAAGAAAGGTGCAGAAGCTCTGGATACTTCAAGTCTATCCACTGGTTTGGGGCTGTTTTGGGGTTTTTTTTGCAGATAAAACCCCTGCAAAAGGTGCCACAGAGAGAAGGAACTGCAGCTGCTTACACTGTCCACAGGCACCATGAAGCTGGCCAGCTACTAGAGATTTCCTGGGGAACAGGCTCTCCGAGGACACCAAGATTTTGCTGCTCTTGTTGCACTCCTTTTTCTGAAACAAAGTGAGCAAAACTATTCTCAGACTTGAAACCATTTCTAGTGAATGAAGAGGAAGGATGTACTGATCCTCTGAGCCTGGGAGCACAGCACCTGGGATAGAGAGCAGCTTTCCCAGTTTGTTACCCTGGTGCTGTGAACCAGGACATTGCCATCGTTCATAGTGCATGTATCACATCTGACGGGACAGTAAAATCCACTCTGTGGTGAGATTGGATCTTCTCCTGAGACTCCCAACAGGGGCAACAGTGCTTAAAATAGTTGAAACCTGTTCAAGCACTGCCTACCCCTACCACAACCACAACATAGGAGAGAATGACCCTGTCTCCACAGTCATGATGTAATGATGAGGGAATAACGCCAAAATTAGGTCAAGTCTGGAGGGTCTAATGAAGCCTGCAGGCTGTGGACCAGTGAGGGAATCTAGGCTGCATCCCTAAGTTTTGTCTGCACACTTGCATAGTCCTGCAAACCATATGGTGTTTAGCTGTTCTAATCCACAGAACCCAACTCCCTTCTCAAATATTCATGTGCAAATCAGGAGTAAGCAGCCGATCAATAAGGCTGGTGCTCAGGAGGGCAGAGCTCTGACCCACATACCACGGCACTGAGCTCATCCTGTCTGTCCTGAGCACAGCATATGCATGGCAAATTACTAAAAGGGATGTTCATGGGGAGGAAGAGTAAGAGCAGCTCCAGTACCCAGGTTCCAGATATTTTCTGTTTTAAGCTCCGGCTTTGCGTGAGGCTTGAAGTGCTCAGCGTGAGCGCAGGGGCTGCCCAAGGGCAGCTCCCAGTCCCGAGCCGGGTGTTTAAAGGTGCATTTCTTTTAAACACTCTATCTTTCACTCGGCCAAGCACCCTGTTGCACCTGGGGACAAAGACTTTTTGGGGTGTGTTAGCCCCTCAGAGCATCAGCACATACACCAAGTCCCCGGTGAGTGTTTTCCTGCCTCACCGTGGGGAGGGAAGGGAAGCAGGACCGAGGGCTCTGTGTGAACAAAGGACAAGCTGCAGACACAACCTGCCACCCGCAGAACAGCCTCGGTAGCTCTCAGGAACCAGACAGGTTAAATATTTGCATGCAGGACATCAGAAGAAAATCTATAATGCAGCAAAGACCTCAAAGGCACTTGCACTACAGCAACCTGATCCGGTAAATACTTGCACACAAAGGGCTTCACACACATCGGAAGTGCCTCGAGTGCTGATAAAGACCCTACATGACTTCAGGGTCCTGCCTCTGTCAACGCCTGCAGGGTGGAACGCCGGAGAGCACAGCTTTGGACAGGCTTAGGTCAAATCTTCCCCCACCGAGGGCGGTCTGCTTCTCCCTGCCCACCTGCACCGCCCCAGGGACAGTGGGATGGGGCAAGGTGCAGGATCCCAGCACGAGGGCCAACCTTTCCCTTCCCTGGCACACTCTGGGTGGGTTTCACCCCTGTGGGTTTCCTCTCTGCAGCAGCTGATAGGAGCTTCAGTCTCGGGAAGATGCTGTCAGGCACTCCCACTGACAGATCCCCACCTCACACCAGGGAGGCTCCTGTCCCACGTCCAGCACTCTGAGCTATCCCTTGGCACTCCCTGGGCATGTCTGCAGGACACAGGGCCAAGACTTGCAGAAATATCCACGTCAGTGCCAAGCACACCAGCCTGAGCGCCCAGCCCAGGCCAGCTGGGCAGGCATGACACACTGTGCTGCAGTTAACCCACAGGGTGCACAGCCCGGGACCGTCGGGTCATAAAATATCGCTCTCACACCATTTAATATCACTCTCCACTATTTAATATCACTCTCCACCCGCTGAGCTTGACACACCATTCACAGAAACATGAAATCGCAGAATGCTTGGGTTGGATGAGATTTTCAAGCTCAGCCAGTCCCAATCCCCATGGGCAGGGACCCCTTCCACTCCACCAGGTTGCTCTAAGCCCTGTCCAGCCTGGCCTAGACCATTACAGAGGTCTTACCTGTAGGGATGCCCACCCAAAAAATTTCCCTACCAGTTCAGCAGTGGCTAACAAAACACACCCAGGGTACAATGCTGAGCTGCTGGTGTTCCCCAAGCATCTCAGGGACCATCTTGGGCAGATTTTGCCTCCCCACCATGCAGAGATGTGGTTTTGTTTTGACAGTGCCATTCTGTCATAAAGGAGGCTCTAAAACGTAGAAATCCTCTTCCCCAAACTGCCCAGGCTCCTATAGGATGACAAAGCTTCCAAACATAATCCATACAAACTTACTCTATTCACCTCATCTTGGGAGAAGCTTAAATGAAAATGTGCTAATTTGAGGTCTTTTATTAGTCCACACATATGAATATTGTTTGATAGTTTAGCAGATGTAAGACCAGAATCAGACCAGAATAAATACCACGGTAGGTCTAAGAGATTTTTGTCCAACTTAAATAAAACTTCAGTAAATCCCTGAATCTGTAATTATGTGAAAAACAATCAAACAAACACCACCCCCCCCTCAAAAAAACCCCCCTCCATTTGAGCTATAAGCACCATATTACTGGCCCAAGCCTGCACTACCCAGAGGTTGGTCGTCATTTACCCATGAGAAAAATGAATGTAAAATACTGTCATTCTAACATCGAGCCATTTGTACCCTTCCATACATCTTAGAAAAGAGGATTAAGCAGTAGGAAATCAGACTTGACCTCTTGCAGATGTTTTATACATAACTCACCATAAGAGACACTAAAAATATTTTGGCAGTTGCTTCAATGATGGTGAATAAACTTATCTAGACAAGATTCAGTCAAAGGGGAGGCGAGTAGGTTGAGTGCTTTAAAAACGCCTGGGCGAGGACTGCAGTGAACAAATTCTGCCCTGAATTTTGCCACCTGCAAACTTGCCATGACTAAGAAATAAGCCTGGAAAGAGAAACGTTCAAAATGTTAGCACAGAAATTCCTCTATCTCACCAGGGTGTCTTGCTGCCTCCAAACACAGCTCAAGTGGACAGTATTTCTACAGAGGCAGGAAAACTGCTTGACAGGCTGCCAGGCTCTGAGTCTGGAATTACTGAAGGATGAGCCTCAAAAAAGTTCAGAAGATCTGTTATGCTTGAAAAAGCACCTAAAATTAAAAATAAAGGGCCAAACCCTTGATGTCTTTGATCATTCCCATTTGAATAAACTCCTACTGACACAGTCAAGCCCAACAGACAACGAGCTCAGAACCTGGCCCTGAGCTCCTCGCTGAAACACATCCAAAGCGCTGGAGTCTCTTGGGTCTGGAAAGAGTGTGAACCTTTCCCGTCCCTGCAGAGGGTTACAATTACAGCAAGAACAAACCCTGATGAAGTTATTTTGACTCTCTTGTTCCCAGTCTCAGCTGAAGCTAAGAAAACACTGCTGTACACAAAAATAACAATAAGGAGAGGATAACCCCGGTGTGCTCTCCTGTCTCACCAGAGCTGCTCTGTTTGCGCCCAGGAGCACAGGACAGAGCACACGGACCCTGCAGCACTGGCCCACCTCCCCCAGGCAAGCTGCTGGCTGCTTCTCCTTAGGGATGAAGTAGGTGTGATGTCAGCACCGCCATCTCCTCTTGCCAGACAGTCCCAAACACATAAATCTCTCCCGTATACCAACACCGTGACGGTTTCACACACTCCGAAAGTCAGTCCATCCAGGTTCCACTGCTGTGTTTGTGAGTGCTCCAAAACGGGGCTGATCAGGAGAAATGTGTAAAGTATTTGCAGTGTTGACTGACTTAAGATTATCAGATCTGCCTGATACACAAAGATGTTCAGTTCTACCAAGGGTTCTTATTTTGCACCAGTAAAAGGTGAAATTAGGATAATTAATTTTATGGATCACAATATAAGTGTGTTTATGCACACTTCTTCTCTGGTTTAAGATTTTAAGCAGGGTTTGCTCTTAGAAATGGTCACAAACACAATTTCAAAGATACCTGATTTCTTAATGCTTGTGCTGCTGAAGCTCCCTTTTGCCAAATAAAAGATGATGTGTTATTAAATTAAGTACAGAAAATCACCGCTCTTGGGTAAGAGGATATGAGAGAGTGTGACTATTTTGGGATAAGGGTTAAAAGACGTGGACAAGAACTGATCTTCTGCAGCACCTGGGGACACACATCTGGAACCAGCTACACCCTGGAGAGTGCCTCAGGGGAAGGACCTTGGTTTCCTCTGTCCTCTGCACCAGTCTCTTTGGAGAGATTTCTTCCCACAGAGATAGCACAATTCTTACAACTATTCTCAGGCCAGGAGCAACAGAAATAATGCAACAACCAACACAAATAAGGTATCACATTAACTCTCCCTTTAGCACCTTTGGTTTCACATATTTATTTTTGGAAACATTTATCACGGGACTTCTCTTAAACTGTTACCTCAAGTCCTCAGCATATGTAAGACTATATACTTCCCTTTTACTGCATTTTAATTGCATGAGAAGTTTTAAAAGTCTTTTTTTTTATTTCCTGAAGTCATTTGGGACAAAAGGCATCTGGCACCGAGTATTTAAATAAGACCTGTCAGAACTGTAAAATTAGTTTTACGTTTTAATAAAGGTACTTTAAAAATCTCAAATATAATTCTGCATTCAAACCATAAGTGTTTGGATTAAGAAAAGCAGATCTCATATTAAATCTTATATAAAAATAAATCAAGTACAGAACTAAGCCAGTCCTCATCTGTGGCATTATAAACAAGAGCAGCAAAGAAAAGAGGTAATATGTCCCATAGCTTATTTTTTGGGGCATTGTGAGTTTAAAGAAGCAGTGTTGACAGCATAAAATCTGTCTTATATTATATTATTTTCTGTTTATCTCAGTTTATCTAGAGACCCAGGCCACCTTTAAAGCTCAGACACAGCCCCATGATTCCATCCAAAATTTTCTCTGCTCTTTCTGTCCTCACTGTGCTGGAGCATCCTCCCCTCCTCTCCCCACCCTGAAGGGGTGGCCCTGAGGACCAACATGGCAAAAGATCCCTTGGGGTGGCAGGTGCCACACTGGCAGAGGACATCTCTACTGTAGGTGTCCAGCCCACACCCATCCAAACTCAAACTGACAGCGCTCACTTGGCCTGGAGGACTCTTTGATCAGTTCTGTAATCGGCACATAATTCACTCTAAACATCTGCAGATATCCAAAGGACAAACCCAAAGCACAAACCCTCCTTCCAGCACTTGCTACCCCACAGCAGCGAGCACATCCCTCCTCCCTGCCAGGACATCTTTCACTGTCCTCCTTTTATCTCTCTCCACAACTTTGGAGCGGACAGGGAACTCCCCACCCCTACTCCTGCACAGACCTGACACATTTGCAGGCAGCCCTGATGGCCATGTCCGTGTGCCAAGCCTGAGGAGCTGTCCCCACCTTTGTCACAGGAGGACGAGGCCACCTTCAAACCCTGCCAAGGCAACCAAGTGCCCCCACGTTGCTGCCACCACCTGAGGTCAGCAAGCACTGCAGGGACACTCACGGCCAGCGCCACCGGCACAGAGGAGCCCGAGGACACACCACAGCTATGGGACAAGAGGCAGCCCCTGGCCCGCAGCGCCTTTTCCAAGGGTTTTACAGCATGGCACAGAGCTGCAGCCTGGCCGATGCCAAAAGTGAGCCACTTCTCCATCCAGGGTCCCAAAGGAGCAAAGGAAAAAGCCAAAACAGACTAAAGTTTCAGCGCAAGCTCCTGGTGGGGAACTAGCCAATCTTTAGGGTCCCTTCCAAACCAAACAGTTCCGTGATTCTGTGAGTGGCTTTCCAGGTGCCCAGCAGGCCTGGCCCTCCTCTGAGGCCACAGTGTGGATGAGGGGAGCGGGCAGGAGGCGAGCCAGGTGCAGACAGGCTCGGGGCAGCCCCCAGCCCCCCAGCCCCGGCCATGCTGTCACCTCCCGGCCACCAGCTGCCCAACCTGGCACTTCACCACAGGTCACCTCCGGTGTGAGGAGTTAATGCTCATCCCCCCGAGAGGCGCGATGAAAGGGAGACAAAAAAGCAGGATGCTGGTGAATGACAGCAGTGGGTGGCCCAGCCCTGCACACAACAGGCACAGCCAAGTGTGTCTGGCACCAGACAATGCTGGGGCTGGAGGTGGGCGAGGCGGCAGCGCCAGCGCCGTTCTCACGGCGGGGCACCCGGCCATGTCCCCTCACAAATCCACTCCCTCTCCTCGCTCCCATCTTGTCCCCGAGGCTGCGTTTGGCTTTGTCTGTGTCGTCCTTCCCGTTGGGACATTCGCAGCTCTGAAAAGCAAGCAGATCAAACATCCCCAAATGGTGTATTTAGGGCTTCCCCTTGGGTTTCCATGGCTTCCTTGCCATTTCCCTGCTGGCCTGGGAAGAGCAGCCGTGTTTCAGGGGAGCAGCCTGACCCCTGCGCTGCGCTGGGCACAGTGCCTGACGTCAAGTGCTGCTAATGCGTTTTGCATTTGTGCTTGGGGGCAGGAAATCTCAACTTCCAGTGCCAAGGGGTTAATTATAATTTATACAGCAAGATCTCAGGCTGTGGGAATTTTTTTCTCCAGCTAATTAAGAGGTGCAATTACCTTTGAAAATCAAAGGGATATTCTGGTACCCTGCTCTGAGAAACAGGTTACAGGCACTTAAAACACACGGATATCTTTGCTTTTCTACGTGTTCTTAGTTTCTGATGTTGATCATTAACAAGAAATTGTCATATTTCTGATCCATCATCACAATGTCCTGCTGAGCACCCTATGGAAGCCGCTGCAACAGGGTAGCTCAGACCACTGCTGCTTCCCATGTCATTACCTGTCCTTCCAGCAACATGCTCTGCTGATCCATCACCTGCTGCTCGGGGCTCTGGCAAAACTTTCTGCTTATTAATTAACAAAGCTTCATGATAACATTGAGGTGGGCAATACCTAAACAGCCCAGTCTGTGCTCAGACCACAAGCTCAGGACCACTTACTCCCAAAACAAGCAGTGAATATTGTATTAATTTAGTAATAATGATGGTATTGATTTGTAAATATTATTATAAGTAATAATTAAAAATTAATACAATAATTATAATAAATATAGTATTAATTTAGTGATCAATACCCAGCAGCTCCAGCTGCGGGGAGATGCAGGGGAGCAGTGATGGGCAGCGTGGGGCAGGTTCACACCCTGCCTGGGGCCAGGGCATCACTGCCAGCAAATCCAATCCATCCCCTCCCATTCCCATCAGCTCCTCACCTCGTGTTTGTGCAGAGGCTTAACAGTTACAGCTCTGTCTTTTCACCGCTCCAGGAGGTGATTGCTGGGCCATTTGCAAAGGGTTAATGTAATTGAATATTCAGATGTGGGGAGAGTGGGGATTTGGGCTAAAGACAGCAATGAAAGGTTCTGGGGAACCCTTAAAGTCCTGCTCTGGGGAGTCAGTAGAGTTACGCATGCAATACGGGCTGCAGCCTCATCTTGGCTTGGCACAGACTGCACAAATAGATCTTCTGACATTCATTATTTTTTAGGGATGCATTGGGCTATCGCTCTGTGGGAAATGAAGTGCTTAAGTTAGAAAGCGATGCCATGCAGTTGTCAGCAGCCCACACATGCTGCAGGTCTCACACACCCACAGCAGCAGCCTCCACACTGACCCAGAACACAGCCAGACACAGAGGTGAGGCTGGTCATGGCAGAACACCAACCCTCCCTCTAAAGAGGGGATTCCAAGAGGAACCTCTGTCCATGTGGGCTAGAAATGAAGCTCGTGCTGGCAGAGGCAGCAGGGGAGCTCAGCAGCTGGTACCCAACATCAGCAAGGCTCTACGTCACTCGACTACGCTGTGGCAGCGCTATCAGGTTTGATGTGCTGACAGCAGCAAACTGCCTGTGCTGAACTCGTGGCCAAGCAGGCGGAAGCACACAACCCAAAACCACACTGAGTGAAGCATTATTGTTAAATTGGGAGGAGATAACACAGCTGACACCTTGGCGTGGAGAGATGCCTACTGGCGCTGCTCATCTCACAGGGAGCTCCAAGAAGCTCCTTTAGACCTGACAATCAACAAATCCTACAGGTAATCCCAACCCTGGAAGCCATCCTTTGATAGGTGCAAGAGAAAGGGCACATCAGCTGTCATAAGCCATTTTACAAGAACCTCTACAAAACTACACAGATCTGTACCAAGCAGAGCATTTCCAATACAACCGAGTCCCCAAAGAGAGTAATCTGTTCTGCTTCAAGAGACGAAGCAAAAATCAGGAAGGCTTTCCTCTGCAAAGGTTGAGAATATTCAGGGTAGAAGAGAGGATGGCAGTTTTTAGAGCATTTATTACTCTATACAGGAAGGCATCTTGCTCCTTACTGGTGCAGGCAAGAGGTTGGGAAAGGAACTGGCTCAGCCCTGGAAAAAGCAAGAGAGGGATTAGAAAACTATGCTTGTAGTCTCAGCTTAACCCACGAACCTGCACAGCATTCAATGAAAAAAATTGTAAATGCTTCATCAGCAGCATAACCAAGCTACATAGGAAAGAAAAAGAAGGCAAGGGCAGAACCAAACGGAAATAGATTTACACCAGCATTACCTTTCCCTACAGCTTGCTATTTATTGAAGAAGAAGCAAAAGCTTCAGTGCACTTCAGAATACAAACGCTGACATGGAAATTCAGAGCCCTGAACCACTTTCAACAGGGAAAATATACTGACCGCAGTCTCTTTGGAGGTCAAACAAAATCAATAGCCTTTCTCTCCAGTCTGTCTCTAAACTAAGCTTCTTTCAAAGACATCCAGAGAAAATGGATCATCTTTTGTTGTTGTGTGTGGTTTTGGGTTGGGCTTTTTTTTGTTTTGCTTTTTTTAAGTGGTCAAACATTCATAGAAGCATAAGAACTCCTTCCTCCCTAAGCATACTGAAAGGATTGTATAGAAGTCAACACTGCCCATCAGTTTTACTACACAATAGATAAGTTATCCACTTCTTGGGGAAGAAACCAAGCTGGAAGCTGCTTAGTGCTCAGCAAGAGAGGAAAAAATAAATCAATGCATTTGCTTGATTGGGGTACATTTAAAGCTGGTTGTCAATTAGTTCAACACAGTTTGCTGTGAGAGAGCAAAACAATTTAGCCCCAGGAGCTGAAGTTTGCTGCATTTCCTCAGATTCCTCCTGCTGAGAGACAGATATTGGCTGCAGCCAGGTCAGGCACGGAGGAGAAGGCGTGAGGCTGAAGTCACAGCCCCAGAGAGAGCTGGTGAGAGGGGGCCTGACATTGGCTACAGCCAGACTCTGACTGCTTCCTTCCATTCCAAGCACACAGCACACCAGATTCGTGTCCAGAAAGGAGCAGAGATGATAGCTGGTTATCACACTGACACAGAGCATGCCTCTCCACTCCCCAACACACACCTTTTGAGATAAACTGCTGCTTATACAGCCTTGTGCAGATGGTATCGTCCTTTCCACGTAAGTGGGACGCCCCAGGCTGAGAGAAAAGGAAGAAGGACCAAAGGGGGAGACTGAAAAACTTTGCCTATCTCCATTTTTTCAAGCAATACAAATTCTTTAAAATCTCAATACAAATATCACAAAGGGGGACAAACCACAAAAATCACTTCCTAAGGGTCCAACTGAATGCATCCAAAGGAAAATCACTGCCTTCAGAGCAAGGGATCACTGATGGCTTTACCTGCCAGTTCAGTTCTGACAGTCAGTGCTGAAAGACACTCATCAAAGCAATAATTCAAGCTGAGAAGGCTCTCAAGAGATCACCCAGCTCAGCCCTCTGCTTTGAGCAGGACCGCCAGGGCTAGGGACCATCACTCCTTAACTGTGATCCATCTGCCCTGCAACAGGTCACTCTCTGAGCCAGTGACATCCCGATCTAGGCACACCTAAGGGTGGCAGCTACTTCGTCACCTGAGACTGGAGAGGGACAGACTGCCGCTGGCTAGGGCCCAGCACCAGCAGGACTGGGCACTGACCTCAGCAGAGTGAGCTGCCCCCAGCCATGGCCGTGAGCCTCTGGTGCTTTTGCAGCCACATCCATCCCACGCTGCTGGACTGCTCTGTCAGAGCCTCTGCGAGCTGTGCTCAAGCCACTCTGAGTCTCCATCTCCCCTTCCGAGCACAGCACGGGTGCAGCACTGCACACCCTGGCCCATGGTCGCCCTGCACGCTCACACGGCGCAGGAAGGAGGATTTGCTCCACCAGCCCATGTAAAGGGCACCTCATTTCTGGGCGAACACATTTAGCATCTCACTGTTAGAATCTCAGTGCCCGCACAGATCTAATGGCGCCAGCGCTGGAAAAGTCTGGGGAAGCTCAGAACAGGCTACAGCAATGGTAACCATCAAACATTCACCCCAGCTCCAGTAGCAGCAGGAACAACCAGGGCTAGGAGCTAGAAACAAAAGTGCTGTTTCTTTGTAATGCTTTTTATCTCCCCTCCTCCAGCCCCCCCAGGTGGGACAATTTACCCGGTGACTATAAAGCTCTTACATGTGCTTGTTAGCACCCCCAAATTAGTAGGTGTAAAGTCAATATCCTTTTGCCTATTTACTCCTAATGAGTCACCAGTCAGAAACTTCACTTGGAAAAAACGGTTACAAATGCAGATGCCGAAGCAAATAAAATAAAGGCAAGAATCACAAACGTTGCACAAAGGCAAGGGGCTGGGCACACTACACAGCACCAGGCCATTGTCACCGGCTCAAACCTAACAGCTTTGATTTGCCTCCCACCGGCTAAAATGGTTTGAAATGCAAGGTCTGAACAAAGGTGCAAGACACAGGAGGAATGGGAAGCACTGCTGGGCACTTAATCTCCTTTCAGTCTCACACAGGAGCTCCAGGAATGGCTCTGTTGAAGTCGGTGGAGTTTCAGGAGTGTAGGAAAAAGGATAATCAAGCCTTGGCTGTTACAGAGATCCAGCCCTGTGGTCTCTCCATGCAACCAGCAGAAATCTTATTTGGGATTTATACTGAAGTTACTTTTAGGCAAGTTCCTTTGGCACAGAACCTGGGACAACATCACTGATCCCAACAGGACAAGACCAGCTTTTGGAGCTGCGGTGTTCACCCTCTAAGTCAACCCAACATGTGATTTGAAACCAGGAGCCCAAAGCATCCCCAGTCTGCTTCAACACTCACCCCTGCAAACTATGAGCCTTGCAACTGTCCCCGACCAAGCACTGGGGACACCTGGACATTATTTTTTAGATTTATCTGCTGTTTATATGCTGTTCTATTCCTAGCCCTTCCCTGCTGCTTCTCTACACTGAGGTCTTCACTGCCTCCAGAGGCTCTGGGCAACATCCCCTGATGTTACAGCTCCCCTTTCACGTTCAGACCGCCATTTCCTCTCCTGCTTGTCCTTCCAAAAGCGCTTGAGAACATCAGATATGAACCAAACCAGACCAGCTCGAAGCCAGGATCCCAAGCATATGTCACCCACTATACAGATGGTCAGTCACCATTGAGCCGCTCAGGAGCAACACCCACTCCTTCTCTGTTCCATCAGCCCATCTCTGGGGTGAGGGCCAGAGCAGCTGAGCAGCTTCAGAGAACAGGACTCCTCTCCACAGTGCTACCTCTGGGGCCAGATCCTTGCAGCCAGCACAGCTGCCATCACTGCTGGAGAAAACCCAAAACTCATCACAGCTGGAAGGGTCACAACAGATGGCAGCGTTTTGTTCATATTGCTTTGGGAAGAAAGGCACCTTTTTTGGCAGCTGCAAATGCAGAAGAGGAGAAGGCCTCTGAGCATGTTTCAGCTCACAGAGACACAGGCAAAAAAATCTGAGCACCACCGAGTCGTGCTCCGAGCTCAGGCACTCCAGGCAGCATCACCAAAGGACAGACACACCCCCAAAGCAGCCACAGTACAACTCAGGGACAAAAAGCTCAGGATACATCGAGAAGGTCTTAGGTCCTACGTCACCATAAAAGCATGAGTTGTCTGTTATGGGCATTCAGGAAAAATTCAGGGACCAAAGTGTGCACTATTTATTGCTGCACAGCTCAGTAAAAGGGATGCTCACAGAGTGCAGCCAGGTGACCATCTCCCTTGAGCCCTGACACCCCCACTCTTCCTCACTGTAAGAAAAAGTAGGTGTTTTTCCTTTTTTACCAGAACTTCTGACTGCCTTTACTTCCAGCTCGCCTTCCACTTCTTGCGAGAACTGAGAGTGCAGATGCTCTATATGTGTTCTCCTCTGCATCTGACTGGCAAGCAGTCTGGAAAATGCCAGTATTGGAGCGGCCTGGATTCAGCGGTTTCCGAATGCTGATCGGACACTATTTCGTTCAAGCCACAGATAGTCATTTTTGGGGGGTATTTTCAGCTCCCTTTTTGGACTCTTCTAGATTTCCAGGTGTCATGTGTCAGCAGTTTCTCCTCTTCACAGCTTCATTATTTTTCACCTTTCTGCCGAGCCTGGGGCTCAGTGAAGTTTCATAGGGCCTGGGCGCTTCCCTCTTCTTCCAGACAGCCACGCAGCACTACCAGCGTTGTTAATGTTTGCTGTGCTCCACCTTGCAGCTGCGGAAATTCCTGACTATCTGGTTTTTCAAAGCACTGAGGTGAAATCCGAGTGACTGAGGTGCCTTATTTTTTTATAAATTTAACACCTTTCTTGAGGAAACCCCAACCTGAAAACAGGAAGAGTCTCACAGCATCTAAAAGCACCAAATAATTATTTTTAACTGGACTGCCCATGTGGGCTCCATTACCACTGTCTCCTTAGCATCCCTCCATCTGCAAAGCTTTTTTCCTGCTGGCACACCGCAAGGTGAGGGAATGGTGTATCCTGGTTCTGGGCTGAGGGAGGGACACATGAGGACATTGCAATGATGAAATTCACACCACTTCGTTATACATGAGGAACAAAGTTCCTTCCACCTCCGCTGTCTGGAGGGTCCAGTCCCCGTGCCCCACCACCCAGCTTCGGCACAGTGGGGCAGGAGATGCTCCACGAGAGTGCTGTGGCCAATGCTAGCACCAGGATGAAGTCTCCAGGAAGCTGACTTTCGGAATCTCAAACAACAACCGAGTGAGATTCCACAGGACCTTCAAGCAGAAGTGTAATCTTCACACCAAGTTTTGCATTTCCCATCCTGTCTTTAATTAAGCAGTTCTTAATAGGGTTATTTACATTTCTCATTTCTTCCAAAAATTTCTTATGAAGGAAAAAATCTCTTTGGCCACTTGACATCATGCATGGGGATGTTCACCAAAAGCAAAATGTACAAGACCATTTGTTGACAATGATTTCCTTCCTTCCTCTCCAAAGTAAAAGCAATTAAAAACCCTTTTGCAAATGCAGACTAGCCTATTTATAGGGTACTTTTAATTGCACCCCAAAAACCGACTTGAATTAATGAATGACTAGCCAAATGCTTAGACATGGGAAAACCTCAGCACAAAACAAGGTTTGATAAACGACACCAACACAGAACAACTGCAATAAACCCAAAGGAGCTCTCTTAGCATTTGTGCACAGAATCATTCCTGGTCTAGAAATATACTTAAAATTATGCAAACTTCTTCCAGAACTTCATCACAGAATCACAGTATGGTTTGGGTTGGAACGGACCTTAAAGATCACCTCCTAGTGTCCCCCCAGCAGTCCCCAGAACAGATTTCAGACAGAAGTAATCACTATAATGATATGCATGGTGCATTTCCAGAGTCATGGAGGAGAAAGCCCTAAGTTTGTTTCTGTGTTATTTCATCAGAGCCAGGGAAGAATATTTAACAAAGCAGCTGCTTGAGCTTCATGGTAAAGCACCATAAACACAGCAAGGCAGGAACAGATAACATCATATTGACCTGTCTTCAGGGTCTGGCATTCACATTTTCATAAAGTGTCTAAGAAGATAAATCACCATACTAATAATATTTGTATTGATTATCTAAACTGAAGCAGCAATCGACTCCATTGTCTCACTTCCTCTTAAATTGCTCACAGATGGGATCCTATTTCCTATTCTGCATTTCTAATGGAACACTTAAATCACAGTGCAGAATTATATACACACACAAACTGTTAACAAAAACCCTTTTATGACTTGCAAGAAAATAAAGATTTTTCACTTTGTAGCTCACTTTCCACTCCACACAGAAATTAAAAATGACAAATTATCAGCAGATCTCTAAATTACCTCTCCTCATTATTTCTAGATCCCTAATATTTGCTGACAGACAGACCTATGCTTTCGAAACCCTGATCAGTGCTTATGGAGACTTGAAATTTGGACACAGAGTTAAATGGAGATGCATTTTTTTTTTTGCCCAGGATAGTCAAGGCTCTTTAAGCTATGTCAAGATCCAGAAGTAGGGAAATCCAAAATCAAGGTAGCGTCAGCAGAAAAAATAAATGGCAGGTGTTGCTGTTACTCTAGGTACAAAACACAGACTGCTGCACAGAGACTGGACTTCACATGTGAGACTGGTTGCAGCAGGAGCTCAGGAGAGCAGCTACCAAAATCAAAAGTAAAGGAAATTGGCAATAAATTCATTGTTCAAAATAGGTTTGTAATGAATCAAAATACAAAAGGCGTGGATTTTTTCTTAAACTTCTCATCCTGCCTAAGCAAGGCTTTTCCCCACCCTGGCACAGCCACAGAACAAGGCAGAATAAAAACTAAAAATGTCTTCAATGTACAGATGGTTTTTATAAGATGCTTACAGTGTGTTGAAATGGAACCTTTCAGAGCCACCAGGAACGCCAGGGCAGCCAACACCCCTTGCTGCTGGAGCAAGCTGGGAGCCCCAGCCCAGGCTCCATCCCCAGCCCAGCTCCTGCACTATCCCCAGTCCAGGCTCCATCCTCAGCCCCAGTTCCTGCCCCATCCTCATCCCCATCCTCAGCCCCAGCTCCTGCCCCATGGGTCAGCAAAGCCCTGAGCAACCTGGAGCTTCAGCTCAATCCCTCATCTGCTTTCAAGGGACAACTTCACTACCACCCCAGGGCAGATGAAAAGAGCAGATATTTTAAGGCAAGAAAAAATAACACAGCTATCAGGGATTGCTGGGCAAGAAGGAAAAGCCCAGAGCCACAACACAGCAGCTGGACAGCAAAGGCTGCTCTGGCTCAGGCCAGTCCCCAGGACCCATATGACTGTACAGCTGCCATGGTGAATGATCATCCCCTACGCTGAGGTCAGCTCTGCCCCCGGGCTAAGTAAGTGAAAATAAATGGTTTAGAAGATAAAAGGTCTTTTAAAAAATTTATTTGTCTTGTCGTGATGTCAAAACTGTAATGGGAAGAGACTGGAGGCAGCGATACGTCGGTTAAATGGGAAACAGCCATCCTGATGGTTCAGCAGAATAAATTACAAAACAGATCCCAGCTCATGCGGGATTTGGGGCTGAGCTGCACCGACAGACAAACCCTTGCACGCACCTGTTCCTGGGAAGAAAAGCAGCTTGGAAATACACGTGGAAAAAATGTGGAAATACAGCCATATTTCACAAATCCAAATTGCTGTTTGGACTACATCTCTTATCTTTCTTGCAGATAAATTCTGAGGCTTCCAGCCACAATGAGTTTAGTGTTTTACTCCTGCTCTTCCCAGGAGAGGAATCAAAATTGATTTAAAATATTTCAGGAAGGGAAAGGGTTAATCAGATTTCCCAAGGCAGCTTGCTGTTAAGGTGCCAGAAATACTGAGGGGTAAGAATGACTTGCTAAAGATGGGACAATGGCACTGGTATTTTGCATTTGTTTTCAGGCTTTCAGATAGAACAAATGGGAGTCATTAGTGAAATGAGTTTAGGGAGTTCTAAATTAGCTGTCAGGCTGCCAAACCCGAAGAAGTGCTATGTCAGCCATTAATTCTGGAGAGCACTGGATTACCCAAACCTAGGAAGGAATCCTGCAAAATGTAGAGTCAATTAAAGGAGGCTATTTTGCTATAATAATATTTTCCACACATATTACACCTCCTCATGGAACAGAGCCCACTTCTACCACAAATGAAATCTCTGGCAGGATGGAGTGTGGCTGATGTCTAGACAGCTGTAATGTGCTCTCCGTGGGCAGGTTCACTGGCACCTCAGGGAAGCTGCAGCCTGAGCAGGAGGTGGGGGCTGCAGGGCACATCCCCGGGCTGGAGCGGCCCCAGGAAGCAGACACGTATTTCCCTCAGCTCCTTGCTTTCTCTGTACCACCCAAAACCACACCTGTATGCGGTGTGATGTCTGTCCCCAGAATGCCCACGGCATGTGGAGGTCACACCCACCGTGTGCACACCACCTCTTCATTTCCTTCCCTCCCTGGGCTGCCTGACCCCGCTAAAAACCCAACCCTCGCTAAAAACCCAAGCTCCGCTAAGCCCTGGAGCCTCCTGTCTCACAGGAGTTCTGAGCTGAAAGCCACTGATTCCCGGAGGAGCATTCGGGAGGCTGTCCTGCCTCAGTGTGCAGTGCTGGGATGCTGAGATGTGCCACCCATGCCCTGCCCCTTGCACAGGGCGTCCTCAAGCAGAGCCTCCATGCTGTAGTTAGAGAGCCTACAAGTGGGAAGGTTTCTAAAACAGAGGGTTTATAAGCTCCTGAGGGAGCCAAGAGTGTTTTTTAAACTGTCATGGAATGGATCCATGGACAGAATACCGCCTGGAACGAGCTGATCAGTAATGTACCCACACACACCACACCCCAGCCCTCAGCACACCCAAACACTCGGCAAATTAAAGTTACCTCCACCGAGAGGAGCAAAGGGCTCTCACGCCTCTCCACTGATGGCTATCGCTGATCATTGCTCCGCAGGACAGCAGGAGCTGGGGACAAATTAAACCAAAAATCCCATGGCTGTGAAATACAAATGAGGCAAAAAATGCCTTCACCCAACCAAGAGACCTCTGTGTCCCCAACTGCGCCGGATACACAGATCATGAGCAAACAGGATAGAATGTCTTCTGCCTTTTGTGAAATGAAAATAAATTAAAGGATCTAAGGTTTCAGGTCACTGATCCCTCTCTTCCCTATCTGTACCATTTATCGGAGGTAGAATATAAAGGTTCCAGGTCCTTTTCTTTTTCTTTTTTTTTTTGGTCAGCACTTTAATGGTTGTTTTTTCTCCTTCACCCTTTCATTTTCTGAATGAAAGGATCACTTAGGAACCTGTAAAGTAATAATAAGCTTATAACAGGAATATTGTTTTTCTGGGCCAGTGAAAACTCTTTCTGAATAGGTTGAAGAGATTAAAGTAAAAATGCAATTTGTAAATAGATCAGTCCTTTAATTAGTTTATAGTCTGTTAAGAGATAATATTTTGCTCACATAGATCATCTGTTATCTAAAGATCTCAGAGCACTTTAGGAACATCAATTAAGCCTTTAAAAAAAAACAACCTTGGGAGATAGGTAAGTGTATTTAGATTTAATTAGTGTTGCTGTGAGCAGCAGGCATTATTACTAGATTTAATGTAGTCCAATAATTGACTTATCTGTTAATGGATTCTAATTCATCTGAGAAGGGATCAAATCCATCTGATTAAAAGGATTACATTGACTCAATTAATTCCATTAAGTGACTTAATTTGCCATTTAATAATCTAACACACGGGGCCAGATCTTGGCCTCAAAGAATGCATAAACCAAAAATTACACACTGGAATTATTACGACAGCAAAATTATGCATTGCAGAGCAAGCAGTTTGCCTTCCACATGGCATTTGCACACCTGGAAAAAAACGGTGAAGGGAGATTTCTCCGGCCGGATCCCCACAGCCCTGCAGCATCATTCCTCCCTGAGCTAGGGCTGCCTGCTCATTCTGCTGCACTTGTGATGGCTGCTGGAAAAGGAGCAATTCCCTTCCTGAGATCTGCCACTTCCCTTCTGTTCTGGGCATCCTCTGCAACCAAGAGGTGAGAAGTTTTACAGAAGTCAATAAAATCTTGCAATAAAAGTAACCTCCCTTCAAAGGCTGGACAGCCCTAAAAGGCATCTGGACACTGCTGTGGATGTAAGGGAAGACGGCAAAGAGGTGCTAAAACATTCTTTGCTGGCCTATCCTTAAAGCGGGCTAATGCTAATGGGCTGGTGAGGAGCACCGTGGGCCCCCACGGGACAGAGCTTCCCACGCGAACCCTGAGCCTGCGTGTCCTTGCCTCAGGGTACCTTCTCTAATGGGACCGAGCTGCTGAGAGGATTCATGGCTGGAGCCAAATCACGGACACATTTTCCCACGTCTCCTGCCTTTTCTCAGACATTTCTCAGACAGTTCTCAGACTTGCTCGTCCTCCCAAAGCCTTCTCCAAGCTGCAATCCTCAGGCCAGCAGCCCACACCACCGTGGCTGTGCCCTCCCTCGGCAGGGGCAGGTGCGGCGGTGCCACCTGCGAGGGTGACACAGCCCGAAGGCGAGCGGGCAGCCCGGGGCGAACCCTGCCCTGTCACACCGTGCCAGCACGGAGGCAGTCGGACAGAGAAGGAGAGGGAAAGGGCAGGGGGACACGCAGCCATCTGCTGCGTGACAGGAGAGGTGTCCTCCAGATGCAGACCTGAGCGGCAGGACGGAGATGTGGATCAAAAGTTTGCAACTGCTGAGATCCCCAGACCCGGTTTAAGCCTCTCTCTGGTCTTGATCAAAGGTTACTCCGTAATAATGCCTCAGGGGGAGGGGTTCCTGGCACATAATGAGCCCTGTGTCATTGCCTTTGTGTCCAGGTTTTGCTGGAACACAGATGGTTCTCACTCCAGTAACTCCGACATCTCTCCCCGCTCCATTATCCCAGACACGAGCTCTGCGTGGTCACATCCTGGATCGCCGCGTCCCCCCTCACTGTCTGCCCGATTATCATGCTCCGAGTGCTCGGTGCCAAGCAGGGCGATGAGCAGATTTCCATAACCTTTCACAGGGCTGGGGACGAGAAGGCTCCGCAGCCTCCGGAGTTGGATGCGGCGGGGCCGTGGGGCGGGCTGGCAAACACCCCATGGCCGGAGCCCTTCGGCAGCAGGAGCGGGGGTTTGGGACAGCCAGGGATGCAGGAGCTCCCCAGCCGGGGAATCTCGGGCTCTGCCGCGGCGATGCACCGCCCTCGGCCACGAGCGCGCTCCCGGACGCGCGGATTTGTTGTTCAGACGCGATTGCATATGTATGAAGGGGACAAGATGGGCTTTGACACATAAATTAGCACTTGTCAGCTGCTCCCGGGAACACTTCCCTGATGCACCCACTGTAAATGCCACCTTCTTTCACGAAGAGGAAAACTCCATCACGGCACCTGACAGCCACCGCGGGCAGGAGCCGTCCCCGGGCGGCGGCAGCGCCCAGCGGCTCGTTTACATATCAAACCTTCGCAGGATGAATGCAGGAAAATGACACAATAATTAGCAGCCAAGTGGCACTTTTCACTCCTGTAATATCTGGAAATTTGGGAATGACAAAGGAGAAGGTTGATGAGACCTCAGGGCAGAGCTTTCTTTGAGAGATGGGGTGACTCCACACAAGTGCCTTGGATGGTCACTCCTGCCTGCCAGGTGCTCTCTGCCTGTCGGTCACTCCCTACCTGCCAGGTGCTCTCTGCCTGTCAGTCACTCCCTACCTGGTGCCCTCTGGCTGTCCCATGGCACAGCTCACGCTGCTCCTGCATGGCCCCGGCACTGGTAGCAGCTGCCCTCAGTGCTCAGCGTGTGTCTCATCCATCCTGATGCTTCCTGACAGAACAACCACTCCTAGATTTTTACCTGCCGTCCTCGCAGCTCACCTCCACCTCAGCAGTGCTGCACCAATCCCACATGAAAGGTTGTGCTGGCAAACTCACACACACCTCTGCAGCAGGGCTGCACATGCCAAACACAAACAGGACCGGTGTTCTGGACAGCCCTAACATCCTCCCAACAGCCAACCACAGGAAAAGCTTCTCAGCTGCAACCATCTCAAAATTAACCAGAATCACAGCATTTTTCATAACCCAGCCTCTAACAGCATTTCCAGCACGTTTGTGTACAAATCACAATGAGAAGAGTTGAATGAGCTGCTAGCACAGGGCAAGTATTGTTTTTCCTGCAACATCCACAAGCTCAGAGATTCAGCTTGAGCTCAGGGGTACTCTCAAAGCTCTCAAAGTCTAATTTCAGTTAAAATCAAATATCTTACCACCCAAAAATATGAGAGTGCTTCATTCGAACACTAGATTCACCCAAACACAAGCCCAAGAGTTCATGGGGAAAGGACTTTCCCAACCGCCAACATAGGCATCATTTATGAATTGCAGTAAGCACACTGTGAGGTCCTGTCTTGGGCAGAAAGACATTCTTCTCTTCAACCATATACTAATAAATTGGGGCATGGCAGTACTGTGGGAACTGCCTGCAGCTGGGAGGCAGCTCCAACAAAACAAATCTCATGTTCTTAACCTGGAAAGGGTTTTTCTTTTTATCTTGTTTTTTATTGCTCTCATTATTTTTCTCCCAAGAGGTTCTTAGCACAACATCCTGGATTAAAGCCTTTGACCTGAAGTCTGGGGGATCCCAGTAAATATTCTTACCATATTTATCTCCATCTTCTCCTTTGGCACTGATCCTCCTGCCGAGCACTTGGATGTGCTTCCCACTTGTCCTGCTGTAGAGCTGATAGAGCCGAAGCTGCTTCCTGCTCACGTCGTCCCTAGCTCGCGTCTGGTTCTCCACGTGTATCCGAAAATCCACATTCTCCTCAGCAGCAAACATCTGAGAGGGATGGGGAGAGAGAAGAGGACAGACCATGAGCACAAGCCTCCTGGGCAGAGGGACTGCACACCAACCTGCCAAGGGCACGTGGCGCTGGAGGACTCCGACTGGGCTGCACTTCACTTGGCAGCAGTATCAGGCACTCAGTGTGCAATTCTACTCAGAGCTGGCTCTCCACAGTAAACCAAACCTGGGGGGTTACAATCAAACTGGGGTTTTTTAATAAAAACTTCTTCTTGGGCCTGCTTTGATTTAACCCTGGTCAGCCACGCTGACCACAAATTAGGCTCTCCACTGCATGTGCACAGCCCCTACCAGGTTCCACAGGCATGAATTGGAGAGTGGGAACAGACAACCCCTCCTCAGAGATTTGGTGCATCACCTACAGCAGCTGCACTGATTCCCTGGATTAACTGCAGAGAGAAGTCAAGGGAAAAACTATTTGTGCTGCCCTTAGCAGACTGGAATCGAGCTTCACACTGGCATAAAATCCACTACGATAGAAGCAGCACTTGTACAGTCTTCAGCTGAACTGTCTGACCAGCTCTGCTCATCAGTGAAGCCACCTCACTGGTCACCATCCATGGATGTGTTTCTGTCCACCTTAACAGGGCCTCAGGAGATCTCTTGAGGAGAGATCATGAGGAGTGGTCAGAATCAAACTGGTTTGTTCCACCAGTGGCTGTGATCAGCAGGGGTCTGGCTGCCTCAGCCAGCTCATCTGTTTGTTCTGGCCAAGGGAGTAAATTAACCTTAGTTCACTACAGCCTTAAAATATTACCATAAACTTTTTGTTTCGTTTTCCATCTAAAGTATTCCCAAGAAATACCAAAACACAATTCCCACTTTTGCTTCCAAAGAGAAAAGAGGCATCCTGACTTCCCAAGGTCAGAGGACCTGAAAACACCAATGTTCTCAAGATGCCCTCCCAAAGGGGAGACTGAGCAGCATGCACCCAAAAAGCACTTCACCCCCAAACAATACGCAAGTCCAAAAACTGCTCCATGATCTGTCCATCTGTGATCTGTGGAGCATTTGCACCACAACATTCACACTGTCTACTCCAAACTCACAGATTGGCAATTTTTGGTGGCAGATTCCCTTTATAGGACAAAAAAATCACTTAGAAACATGGCCTGCAAGCAACAGTGTTCTGATGTATCTGTGTGCGGAGGGAACTGGCAATGAAAACGAAAAAGGTCAATAAATCCTTGTTCAGATCCATTCCAGACTAAAACACATAAGAACAAGTGGCCACAACACACCAAATAGCCCCACTTCAGCGTCTTTCATTTCATCTCATACCAGCAAATACTTTGAAGCCTGAAAGTCAAAACCTCAACAGAACTTTGCGGCATTTCTGTTATCTAAGGGGCACCCAGGCCTGCAGCAGGAGGAAAATTTCAGGCAGGCAGTGCTGCTTAGCACCAGAGCTTCAGAAAGCACCCTGAACCAAACCCCATGTCCAGCACAGTGGCAATAGCAATGAAGTTCACAGCGATGTTCTGGAATCAGCTGTGGCGCTGTTGTTAAAAGCTGGGATTTTGCTATTTGAAGTTTTGGAAAGAAAGTGATTTAGCTCTGCTTTTGCTGTCAGAAGCCCATAGGGATCTGAAGGTACAGGCACAGCCTGGGCAAAGGGAGGCTCAGGCTGATGCTGGGACATTCACAGTGGTGTCAAAGGTGACAAGACAGCTGAGGACTGTTGAGGATGCAAGAGGAGGAGTAGCTGTGGCACCTGGCCAGAGGGCATGGCAGGATGCCACAGAGGGATGCTGACAGAACTCTGGCCAGCACTGAGCTGGGCTCTGCTCACCCTGCGCTCCGCAGTCATCACATCTACACCTGAGCACAGCAAGCACGGCTTGGCTTTTGACAGAAATAATACTAATTTCCTTTTTTCCTTCCTACATCTTTTCTTGTTTTCTTTTCAAATGCAATTGTTGCAAAGGATGCTAAACTACCAAACCCAGAGATGTTCCAGTCATGCTGACAGTCTGCCTTGTGCCCACAAAGCAAGGCTATTTGCAGTTAAAATTCTGGCTCCATCATTTTAAGATTTAAAACAGATTTTAAATCAAGATGACGTCGTTACACTGCTTTCACCACATGTTAATGAATTTCACATTTTTCTAGGAAAAAAACAAAACAGGTGGGATTTGAAGTGGGGGGAAGGGCAGGTTGCTTTGCTTTTTTGGAAACTCCCAACAGAAAAGGCAATCCTTTTTCCGAAACATGTTTTAATTTTCTTCTAATTGTCTCTGGAACGCTCACACTGCAGAGGTCCCAGTCCATAGTTGCAGTGCCTGGGTGGACTCGGGAGAAGCCACGGAGCATCCTGCACTGTGCTCAGCTCCAGCGTGTCACCAACACACCTGTGCCCGTTTGTCACCATTGTCCTGCCTGAGATCAGCTAATTAAGTGCCCCCTCCCTTTGCAAGAAGGGCACCAACAGCACAGGGGGATGACATCTCCTCCTCCCCCATCCAAGGACTTGGCTGGCATCACCCTCAGCCCACACCTCAGCCAAGCCCAGAAGGAGCTGATGGAGGAATTGGCAGGTGATGCTGACCCCCGCAACACAGCCAGCCCCGTGTGCATCACTCCATCACTGCCCTAGGAAAAGGCCCAGCTCTGACCTAGGGAAAAAATCCTGGAAGAGGAACATGTTACAGTTTCGCCTTGCAGCTGACCTGTCCCTCGGCCAAGAAGCCGCGGTCTGGAGCAGCAGTGAAACCATCCGGATTTAGCCGCCTGCTTAAAGATAAGCTCACACTTAACCGCTCTGTGGAAACAGGATGCTCTGCTGGCCCATGGCCAAGGGGAATTAACCGTGCCAGCCTGGGCTGCATCTGGCCTGCAGCAGAGAATATCAATACCCAGAAATAAAATTTCATGCGGTGTTGATTTCATGAGATAAAACCTATTTGATCATTGCTAAAATCCACTGTCACAGGACCCCTTCCCTACAGGGTGCACTCCCTCAAGCAGCAAACCTCTCTGAGATAAGAAAGTCCATGTATATATACCATAAGAGAGACTCTTCTATAAATCTCAAAAAAATTAGTAACATATGCCTCCTTTGGCAACTGATCACCAACACTCAGTCAAGAAGGTCACCTAAAACCAAATACATCCACCCCCAAATACACTTGAATGCAGAAATGTCTTTAAGTCCCTTAAACTAAAGGGCTTTCACTCCTGTTCACCAAAGCAAGTTTTCCTTTTTTATTTTCACTATTGATATGCTATTACTGCATATAAACATTTCATACACAAAACCACAGCCTTTTTTGCCTTTCAGTCTGATCATCCACACCTCCATGCTGCAGGCAGCAAAACATACTCTGGGCCCAGACCTCCACACAACAGGTTACTGAAGGGAAGGGCTGCCTGCACCTTCTAGTTCCTGAGCAGCACTGTGGGACACCCTCTAGGGACAGGAGACAGGACTCCACCAGGGATTTGGGATTGTATTCTGGTCTGTCTTGCATCTGTCCAACTGGTATGGGCCGCTGGCTATGCATGCCAATGTCAGCATCTCACGATAGCGGTTCCATATAACTCCATCTCATTCTTTGGCACCAGTCTATAACCTGCAAGGTCCCAGTCACTACATCAAAGCATTGAATTTGGTTTCATTTTCACTCTTCCTTTCTTTTCCTTTCCCATCAGCTCCTTATCCATTTATTATTTGTCACTACACCTTCCAGGGATAATACAGTTGGCAATACAGAGTTTGTGTAAGGGGATAAGCAACATTCCTTTTATAAACAACCATCACCTCAAGCCACAGATGCAACAGAAATGCTTCACTCCTGAAAAGAAGCTGATCTTCCTCCTCTGTTGTACTTATGGGAGCATTCAGTCCTACTTCCTTTCCAAACAGCCAAAGGAACCAGAAACGACATCTGTCTTCCAGCAAGTCCACAACGGGAGATTTTCATGTGCTTTTCTGCCCAATGATTCTCAAATAAGAGTGGATTTCATTTTAAATGGCTTTACAACCATCCTTCAGCTTAAAGAATGATTCCCCTACTTGTTATATCCCAGATGGAGGGTGAGGGAAAGACCATTTTCCTGATGCAGCCTAAGGTTTCACTGTGCATTAATCCGAGAAAAGTTCAAGAATGGCAAAAGCCTCCAACAGCAGCACTGCTATGTCAGCCCTACCCAGGCTTGTGCCCATCCCTGCACTCACAGATGCCTTCCTGTGAATGGAGAGCAATCCCAGCCCCAAGGTCAATGAAGCCCTGCCTGTGCCAAGCCACATTTACAGGATTTGGCTTTCCACCCAACCAATGTCCACACACTTTGGATTTTCTATTTTGAGCTTTCCAGTAACAGAGGACGTTAATCTGTTATTGTTCATGTCATAAAGCGTTACAGCATGAGATGTCCAAGGCCCACAGCACGGCCAAGTTAGCTGGGAGCTGGACTTCAGAATTTCAGAATTTCCTGGTGTTTTGCTATTTATGCTACGGAGCACTCAATAGAGAGCAAATCACATGTCATTCCCCCAGATGAACCAGCAATACAAAATCCCTCTCGCTAAGGGCCGTACCGATTGCAAAAGATAAACAAATCAGGCTATTCAAAGTCCTCCCAAACCTCATCTGATAAGCAGGAAATACTTATTACCTTTCAGCCATCAAATCAACCTAATATTAATGATATTCTCCATGACCTTTTAAACACGTGAAAGTTAACTCAATAAGGTCTAGAAGAGGATATCCAAGACAGATCTCTCTCAAGCCCTCAAAGGCAAGCAACAAACCACTTCACTTCCATGACTTTGGCAAAATTCCTGTATGCAAATTACAGCAGGATTTGCTAGCTCACCATGACAGCCACCCTCGGCACACAGTGAAACACAATGCAGTCCTTCTTCCTCCATTTACATGCAAGGTCGATCCATCACCAGGATATTGTTACCTTCGTGTTACAGAGCCTAGTCTGGAGCCAGACAGGAGTGGATGAGCACTGCTTGGGCGTAGTCCCTTCTTTGGGTTTAGGAGCACGTTTGGAAAAGCAGCTCCACGCCCAGGGATGCAGCAGGAACACAGAGCAAAGGGAGAGGGCACTCTGTGCATCCAATGGGAGAGAGGCTGTGGTGCAACAGTGCCAGAATTCCACAAATGGAACTAAGCTTTTCAAAACAACAGAACTTAGAGCTTTGCTTTGGTGTTTGTTTCTTCCTCATACCCATGGCATTTTTTTTTTCTTGAAAAATAAATATCCAAAAAGCTAAGCTTGCACTCTAAGCCTTGGGAGATGTCACTGTGGATGGCCGACAGTGTATCCTTTGGGATGGTCTGTGAGAAAGGGCATGGAGCACCACAGAGTGGTTGTTCCAAGTGATCAGATATGAGATTCTACGAAAGACTCCACCAATGGCATTTACAAAGTACTTCACTTGAAATGCTTTTTGGTATTTCTTTTTGGTGAGAAAAGAAATTTCACCAGACAGTCAGGAATATCCTATTAAAAACCCAGAGGCCAAAAGATCTCACTCCACAAGAGCTGTACCACTTTATAGATTGTTCCTAAATTGAGCCATGAACCATTTTTGTCTCTGCTTCCTTAGAAGGCTGTTTCAGAAACAATTCCCTAATATTCTCTGCCTTCATTTTCTACCTCACATATTTACCTCCAGTTTACATTTGTTTACTCTTTGTTCTGGGTCCTGCCAGGACAGGGTTATTTTTTTTGCAATAGTGAAGTGAGGGAGCATGGCCAGGACCTGGAGGTTATTCTATAGTGAATCACCTTCAGGGAAAGGGACTCTTTGGAGGAGAAGGGGCTCCTGCAGGTGACCAGTGCAGCAGACGGGGCGGTTGGGGTGGGCTGGTGCTGGCTGCAGTTGTGTGGGGCTTGGTGAGTATTTTGCATGTGAATCACTGTCTCTTTCAAACACTTTTGTTGTCAATATTGTTGCTGTTACTGTTCATTTTCTTATCTCATTGCTGTTTCCAGAAAATTGTTCATATCTCAGCCTGTGATGTTTGGCTTTTGTGCCTCCAGTTCTCCTCTCCGGCACCTGTGGAGGTGGGGGGACAGAGGCAGCAAGCGACATTTGGAGAGTCTTGGTGGGAGTACCAAACTGGGGAGCACCATTCCTAAAGCACAAGACTCTAGTACCAACAGTGCCCTTCAGCTTGAAAAATACTTTTCCCCCTTGTGCTTCTCCTTGCAATGCACTTGGGCTATTCCCTTTCCCTCTGCTCTCTTCCCAGCCCCCACTTCGCCATGCAGGGGCAGGAAGAAAGCCAAAACAGACAACCTCCACCTCCCCTTGTCACAGAGGGGCTGCTGCCTGCACAGAGGGTGGGTGCCAAGCTCTCCCTTGGCAGGGCCCGAGCAGGAGATGTCAGTCCATCATGGAGAAAACCCCAGAGCTCTCCCTGTTCCCGCACAGATACGCTCTGGAATTGAGCCCCTCATTTCTTTGACTTAAACATTTTCAAGTTGCAGCAGTAGGTAAAATTCAAGGAAGTTTGCTCTTTGTTTAATGCACTCTTCAGTGAAGTGCATGTAGGGATGGAGCTGGAAAGGAGAAGGAAACTAAGTGATGAGGGGGTCAAGCCTGCCTGTCCCTTTGGGTTTCAGAAGTGTTAAACGAGACCCAAAGAGAACACATTTCCAGAGCTTGGAAAAAGGAACATACAGCTGAGTGAGGTGACACATACTTGGATCCAAAAGCCGCTCTGCAAGCAAAGCCTCCTTTCCTCCAGAGGGCTGCCTTGCACATTCAGAGGCAGATTAAATCTCCTTGGGCAGTATCAGGCCTCTGATCCCTCTGAAACATAGAACTTCTGAGAAACACAGGAACTCAGCCATACTCTCCAGCAGCTCCCGAGACCCTGCCAGCTGTCCAAGCCACACAGCACTGCAAGAGTAACACATCTGTTGGCCTTGGGACTGCAGACACAGAGTTACTGAGCCTGATATCAAACCAGGAGGGAGGCAGGAGGGAATGCCAAAAAACTGGAACTTGAGAGTTTGAGGAAAAGGATGTTTTATGGCCCATCAAACAGTATTTGGCCATTTTCTAGAGAAAGATGATGCGACCTTCAAGAAAACGAAGTTTCTCCTTTTGATGATGGAATGAGACATAGCCAGAACTGTGAAAATGCATCTTTGGTGACATTCTAAACTTGTTGCCCCCTGGGAAATGGCTAATCCTGGGGAAGAGCAGGGTTTCAGCCTTGATGAATGACTTTCAGAACCCCAGCTGAAGGCAGGATGGCGCTTTCAGCCAGCGCTGCCCACGGCACAGCCCAGCACCAGAGTGCTGCTGAGGTGCTGCAACGCCGCTCCCAAAGGGGCCCCAACACCCCCATCCCCTCATCTCCCCCTGCCTGTTCTCACCGCCCCAGAACTGCCAGCAGCCCCCAGGTCACATTATTAGCAATGGTGCCATGAGCAGCAGCAGCTCAGCCGCCTGCACGAGGCAGCCCTGGCGTCCCCTGTGCCCCTGAGCTGTGCCGTGGGGCTGCAGCACCAAAGGAGCCAAGACTGAGCCCCTCCCAGCCCCCAAAGCAGCTCTTTCCCAGTGGGACCAGTTCCTGCTGCCTGTATGGACCAAAGAAACCAACCCCGCGCATCTCAGCTGAGGGCAATGGGCAGGACACCATGGCTGCCACAGGCTCTTGACAGTTTGAGTCTCCAGAAATACAATTCAGACCTTAACTCTTTTTCTTATTTTTCTCCAGTTGTGATATATATTTATAAATCTGCTCCTACTGCTACTGCTACTGCTACTACTACTACTACTACTAATTATTATTATTATTAATTATTATTAGGCTGGTATTATTTTACCACAGTATTCATCAGGCAAGAAGCAAGCACAGTTTTTTCTTTCTTCCTTTCTTTCTTTGTCTTTTTTTCTTTTTTTAATGCTTGTTATATCTCTGCTACATACTTCCTCTCCACACAGAAATATCCCTTCAAAGCTTGATATTATTGAGCAGCTTTCAACCATGCCCAGCAGAGCCGTGTATTCTCTGCATTTGTCTGGCCTTTGTTTCTAGGAATGAAATACCAATGGCTGAACAGTGTGACTTCGTTTCACTCCTTCATTCCAATACTGTTCTATTTCTATCCCACTGGGTCAAACTCACCTATTGTGAGACCTCACCGATTTCAATTACATCAGGGATTAATTTGTTCCATTGCGTTGAAGCTGTTAATACAATCCTGGCTGGCTCTAGATTAGAAAAGGCATGGTGAGACCTCCCTCGCAGGCAGTGTGTTTAACAGCAGTCTTGATCTTCAGTTTTGTTCAGCGGTGAGATGGTTTTTTTCTTCCCTTTGTGCCCCTTTGCCCCTCTTTTCACAATCTTCCCCTTCCTTTCTGAACTGCCCTTATCAGAACTGGGTGGTCCTTCTGACTTCCACTGCGCCTGGCAAAGTGTTGCCTCCCAAAGCTGCTGCTTGGGGCTTGCGAGGGAGGTCGGTGCTGGAAGGTCTGAGCTGACGCCATGCAGACGTGGCCACTCCAGCCCTGGCACCACATCTCCCCCAGCATCATTTCGGAGGGTCACTGCGAGTCCCCAGGTACCCAAAGGGATCTGCAGGTGCTCAGGTTCTGCAGCTCTGGACGAAGTCTGGAGGGGGAATGGAGATGCTGGAGCATGGATGAAAATGGACACACTGAAATGCACATTTATCGAGGGGCTCTGGTTCTCCTGGCCAGGCTTCCCAAACTGGGACACAACGCCACAACCCAGCTTTGAAGTGTCGCCCTATGGTCTCACAGGACACATGTGATATCAGCGATCACAGCAAGCCCAGCTCAAACTTGAGCTTTTTTACATGATTTTGTCTCAGGAAGAGACATTGGTGCAGGAAGACTGCATGGGTGCAAAGCAGTTCACCTTTGCTTGAGTGCTACAACTCCCACAAAATCCACTGCTTTTCAATTAAAAAAAAAAAAAAAAGTCCAACCATATCTTAGCAAACGGTATTTTCAGGAAACAATGATGATTCCAGAATAGTAGGAACAAGAGTTTTAAAATATAAGTAGGAGGGAAAATAGAGGATATGAAAATCAAACAAACAGCTCATCAAACAGATTCCTCTCATGCTTTCTGGAATCCATTACATTTGCTTAGTGATTTCATGGGGACACCTCAGGTTTCCATGGGGCAGCTCTGTGCAGCCTGGGCTGCAGAAGCTTGCAGGGCTCAGCACTGGAGCTGTCAAACTTGCCAGACAGAAGCTGGACAGGCTGTGTTCCAGGGCTCCAAATTTGTTCCTTTGCTCACAGCAATAAGCCGGACCAGTATCACCCAACGGTGTAATTCTGCCTTAGACCTGCAGAGCCATCCAGGGACAGAGTGAGATCCCTGCCTGCCATCTCCCAGTCCCGCCACCCACGCAGGGCTCACCCCTTTGGTGCCAAGTATTCCTTGCCCAGACTGCCTTGGAGCTGCCCAGCTCGGCCCTGGGCAGGCTCTGACCATGGCAGCCCAAGCCTTGGTGCCACAGAAACCCTCACACTGCACAGCCCCGAGACCTCCCAGCACGGGCACTGCTCCGGACAGGGTCCCCTGAGTGGGGAGGGACCCACAGGGATCACCAGTCCCACCCCTGGCCCTGCACAGACCTCCAACAATCCCACCCTGTGCATCCCTGAGAGCACTGCCCAAGCGCTCCTGGAGCTGTGGCAGCCTCAGGGCTGTGACCCTTCCCTGGGGAGCCTGGGCAGTGCCCAGCACCCTCTGGGGAAGAACCTTTGCTGCTCTCCAGCCGAAACCTTCCCTGGCACATCCTACCTTGCAAATCAAACCCACCCTGAGACACACAGCCCATGGAGAAAAGACATGAGACATGGCTGAGGATGTGGTGTTACCCTGCAACAGCTTTCACAGTGCTGATCTACAAAAATCACTTCTTCCTCAAGACTAAGCTTTCCAAAATATTCCCCTCTATGCTTGAAATGTGCCGTGGTTTCTTCCAGGCAGTTTTGCTGGGGGAGAGCTGAGCTCCCATTGCTGCCACTTCACCACAGTTATTTCTGACACCATCGAGTTCAACAAGAACAAAACAAAACCCCAAACATTTCCCCCTTCCCCCTGTGCCTCCCACAGGGCACACTCTGCTCCTGAGGAATTTTCCATATTCATTCATGTCCCCTACACTGTGCTGACCAGCGGCAATGTCCTTCACACGGGCCACACTAGACCCTGCATCCCTGAGAGGTTCTGTGCTGCTGCCACCACTCCTCTCTGCTCACACCATGACACAAATTTCTCAGAAGTCATTTCATGCTCCTGTCCATCCTCACAGCATTGGTGTTGCTGCAAAGAAATCTGCAGCAGGCTTTGCAGAGCAGCCCCAACCAACCCCTGTGAAGCCACGGTTGGGGAGCTTGGCATGCTACGACTGCCTCCACCACCTTAACAAAAAACATTTTCCTTCCTTGGTGGAGGCAACACTCCTGCTGGAATGAGCTGCCCTGCTCTGCAGGAATTAAACTCATTCTGCAGTTCAGTCTGTTGCAAGTAGCTGTCTGTAACTGGTTTTGAGCAGCTGGAGCAGAGATGGAAGGAACAAAACCTTGAGAGGAAACCATCAATACTCATCAGTCCAAAACACACAAAGAGTGAGCAGGGTCCCCAGCACAGCAGCAGTGTGGCACCTGTGTCAGACACGCCACCCACCCATGCCGTGGAGGACGAGGTCCCTCCTGCAGCAGGCCCAGCAGTCACCTTGCTCCTAAACAACTTAAAAACCTCTGCCCAGGCCACGGGTGGCTCTGCAGAGGTGAGGCACAGGGCTGAGTGTGCCTTCCCCACCCCCAGGGTGCTGCTGGCCAAGGACACCGTCTGTCCCCATGGCCCTGTGCTGCTTACCCTGTGTCCCCCAGGGATGGAGGAGCCTGGGCTGGCCACTCCAGTGGGGCTGCAGTGGAGACCACGGGGGTGTTCCTGAGACAAAAGCTGCAGCACCCCACTAAAATACTTGCCAGCAATTTGTTCGCCTCTTCAAGTGAGACCTGAGCCAAATTACTGAGAAACCTGCCAGGTTCAAAGCACTCCTGACCTTTTCTCCCCTTCCCTCCACCAGCAGCAGCCTCTCCCCAGGGCAGATGTCCCTGCTGCAAACCCATTTGGCCACTGCAGCAGGGCAGAGTGGAAGCCCCAAGCCCACTCCCCTGAAACTGGTCAGGCATTTCCTAAACCCTGGAAAAAGGCTGAGTTATTTGCCACAATGACTTAAAATGTCACTTTAAAGCACAGGCCTGCCAGGTTCAAGGTGACATCTCTGCTCTTCTGCTTGATACCAGCCCTGTTGAGATCTCCATGTAAGCAGGAGCAAAAGCACAAGATCTAGAAACCCCAAGGGATACTCAGGAAGACCCTGCCATCAGAAGGAGATGGAGGATCATCAAAGGCCATGCCCCCCATAAGAAAATAAACATTTGCAGGGTCAGCACCTCAGCAGCGATGCAATGCTTATCCTGGGAGCTTCTTTGGTCCTGGGCCCCTGACATCCTCCAAGGAACACAGATCCCTGTTCCCACTGCAGAAAAGCAACTCCCTCTAGGGTAAAACATGGCAACTGCCGAGCAGCGCACACCAGTTCAGGGCACGAATCACAAAATACCTTTTTGCACTGCATTTGCAAAGAAAACAGAGATGTGGCCAACAACTGTCCCAACAGCAGCTCCCGAGCACTGACCTCACGTGAGAGGTGGCTTCTCTAAAAGCTGATTTAGCAGAGATGCCTGGGGACCCGATTGAATCCTCCCATTTCACTTCTCCTCTATCAGGTGTCCTCTCTGGAAATCTTTTACTAAGCTCCAGTTGGTTCCACTGCTGCTCATTCTGACAAGATAATGCCAGTGACCCTCTGTGGGAATGGTACCAAGGGGAAGGGACCTCCTCAGGAGTCCCTGCTCACTCATGACATGCTTTGGCAGTCTCTGTGCAGTGCTAGAATGTGGAATAATGGTTGTGCCCAGGGACAGGGAAGTTCATCCACCTAACAATAACTGGAGGCCAGTCGGGGGATTTACTGAACTTCCACTGGGAACATTTGTGCTGCTGGTACCTCACTTCTGCCTTGGTTCATCCCCACTAGCCTGTCTCCGTTTCTTTCAGGCCTGCTTTCAGGACTGGCTGACATTAGCTGTTTGAGACCCAAAATCCCTTCCATAGTTTGAACCCTCCCCTCCTACACTTTAATTTGCCTTCTCCATCATTCCATCATTCAGCCAAGCTGCTTCTTCACTCCCACCATCTCCAGCAGCACTGCTCTGAAGAGAGATATTTGCAGGTTCAGGAAAAGTATCAAATCCATCTTACGGAAGGCACCAGGACATCCCTGGAAACTGAGAAATTCACAGCAGCCTCCAGGGCGGCAGGTCTCCTGCTACTAGCAGGGACAAAGTCTCGTGTCCCTCATCACCCCATGGGGATGCCCAGCTTGGGGACAGGCTCTCTGCTCTCTCCATGCCCCAGTGAAACAAAGCCTGGGACAGCAGGGCTGCAGCTGCCCGATGTGTCTGGCACAGGGGAGGGGTCACCGTGGACCTGCCCTTCCCCAGCTGCCAGGCTGATCCCAGGAGTCAGAACGGGAAAAGGAATTGCATGTGAAGATCTCTGCAAACTTCAAGCTATGGTTCAGAGAGACAGTGACTTCTCCTGGGGCCTAAAAGCCCCAACAAAATGCCATTACTGGCATTCCTTTTTCTCCAGTTCCCATGCACCAGCGATGCTAGGAATATTGGACAAACCCTGGCTTCAGAAACTGTTGGAAGAGTCAGGCACACAACCCTCTATAAAGAGCAAAGCACACAGCTGCACCAAACCCCTAAATCCCCTGAAAAGGCACAGGGAGGACATGAGATTCATCTGCCCTGTTCCTGCAGGGCCCAAGGGGTGCTCAACACTGCTGTGCCAAAGGCAGGCTTAGGTGTGGAAATGATGTTGGAGGCTCCTCAGCAGGAGAGGGAAGGGAATGGGGACAATCCAGCAGCAGACCAATTCCCAAGAATAGGCCACTGGAGCTGCCAGAACCACTGGGGCTTATAAAGGCAAGGTCCTGGGGTAGCAGCGCTGAGGAAGAGCAGTCAGGATGAAAACTGGAGTAGGCCAGAAAATTACATTAATCCAAATGGCAACTTGGGAAATGGCAGCCAAGAAGATGATCTCCCCCTTGTCCCACAAACAGTTTTTCCCTTGCTGACAAGTTTCAGTTGCCCCCTTTGCTGACAAGTTTCCTTTTCCTCTCCCCAAGTTACCACGACCAAGCACCTGCAACATTAGAGTTGTTCCTGCGCAGATCTCTGCCCATGTATGTGAGAAATGTCTATTTACACAAGCCTCGCAAGCTATTTCTGGAACAGGGCTTTCCAGAGGTGATTTTGATCAGTAATTTGATCATTTATTTGAAACATAAGATGCAAAATTTCCTTCGTCTCTTCAAGGGAGATATTTTGTTTTGATCCTGCTTTATGCTTTGCTTGCCTTGCAAAAACTATTCCATGAAGAGTAAGGCAGGATGCTCTGGATGTTCCTTGAACCCCAGACAAACTCCATGGGAGCCTTGCTGACACAGGAGGGACACAGAACCAATTTCCGTTTGAAAATGTGCTACTTGCTTGAAAATAAATCTATTCAAGCCAATTTCCTGGGGAAGATCCACTTCTGTTTAGCAAAGCTCAATCAGTTACAGTCATCATGAACAATCTTTTCCATTTCCTATCATTTCTCCAGGGTGACCCTACCTGAAACCATGGTTTGAGATGTAGAACTTCCAGGAGTTATGAGCAAAGCATGATTTCATATGGAAAATGTTCCCAATGTAAGACCAAGATGTTGAAAAATGGCTTAGAATTCACACTCTGTGAACAAAATGTATGGCCAGCTCCAGAATCTTCAAGGGAAAACAGAAGAGGTGGGAACCACCTCTGTTTGAGCTCTGGCACCCAAGATGCTCCTCCTCAAGCCTGGGGCTCTCACAGGCCTGCAGAGAAGCTGCCAAGTCTTTCCCCGGCCCCTGCGAAAGGGAGAAGTAAACACTGAAGTGACCTAACCCCAAGGCATGCTGGAGATGTGTCCCTGCATCTCCCAATTCGCTCATGCCCTCCCCAGGGTGATGCTCCTGTCCCATCACTGCTGCCTTCAGCCTGCTCGATGTGGTGCCAGAGTCCTGCACAACCTGCTGGCAGCATCCCAGAGGTGAGAAAAAGGGCTTTGGAGCAGGAACTGAGGGCTGCCAGTCACCCCAGCCTGGTACCTGCTAACAGAAGGACTGAGCATCAGTTTGGCATCCTGATTTCCCTCTACGAAAACCTACTGCCACAGAGTGCCTTTCCTGAGCAATCACAGAATGAATCGTGGAATGGCCTGGGTGGGAAAGGGCCTTAAAGATCACCTCATTCCAAAACTCTGCCATGGGCAGGGACACTTTCCACTAGACCAGGTTGCTTGAACCCTGTCCAGCCTGGCCTTGGACACTGCCAGGGATCCAGGGGCAGCCACAGCTTCTCTGGGCACCTGTGCCAGGGCCTGCCCACCCTCCCAGGGAAACACTTTTTCCTAACATCCCATCTAAACCTACTCTCTGGCAGTGTGAAGCCATTCCCCTTTGTCCTGGCACTACATGACCTTGTAAATTGTTTTTCCATCTTTTTTGTCAGCTCCCTCAGTGCTTCACCACTGCCTGTGCCTGCCTGAGGACTGATCACTCCTGCTTGCACAAGTCACCCTCAGTGCCAACCCCAGCCTGCTGTCCTGGGCTTGGAGCATTTCTGCTCCAAGTTATCAACTCTGTTCCATGGAGCGCCCACAAAACCCATCAGCATTAAGAGGCAGAAATAAAAACTATCCTGGCTGGGTTGGTCTGTAAAGGCTTCTCATCCAGCACAGCCAGGATCACCCCATATCTGCCAGCAGTTGCAGAACTTCTCCTTCCCCAAAAGTGCTTTGAAATACATTCTCAAGCCCTATTATCTCTCCTGCTTACATCACGCTCCCTCTATTATCAAGAAATCTCCAAATAATTTCTAAGGCCACAAGGTCCTGCACTAACAGGGCCATAAATCACAGTTACAACCCCATCACCTACTGTTCCCAGGGCTGGACCAGGAGGTACCGGGAGCAGCACTGCTCCCAAGTCCTCCACAGGCAACGTATTCCTAGGAGAAGGCAGCTCTGCTCTGCATCAGCCAGAGGCTTATTTTTTAAGTATCCAGAGAGGATCCCAGCCAGTGTCCTGCCTCACTGTGCTCTCCCCATCCGACCCCAATACAAGCGCACAAAAGAGGGTTTTATTTTCACAAAATCAAACCGAAGAAGGAGGATGTTTTTGGCTATTTTCCTCTAGGAAAGAGGTTGCCCATCTAATAATCCCTAAATGGGCAGTGGGTTGTTGGGCTTTCATGTGTGCCTCTGAGCCTCCCCTCGCCGTGCCAGGTTGTTGGTTTTCTTTTCCACAGAATTGCAAAACCCCTGAATAACAAGGTTTGTACATGGAAGTGCTGACACAACCCTTAACTACAGCATCCTGAACATGATACCAGAATAAGGACGCTCCCTGTGTGGCCCAGCCTATGGATAAATAAAGCATTTCAGCAGCCAGCGCCGACAGATCATAAACCTCCACGAGCATAAATACCAACAACAACCCAAAAAGATTAGAGGGCTTATGGGCGAGGCAGGCTGGGATGATTTAGAGTTAGGGTGGAAGGGTCATTATTGCTGAATAGGTGGGGGTGAGTGGGCCACAGAAATCAATAAACCATTCTGCTCCCAGGGAAGGAAGGGGCCACGCTAATTGTGCAAACACACATTTTCCGTTCGAGGCTGGAGTTCTGTGACTCACCCAACACGGATGGGTGTAGGGAACTCCCACCGCTCGCTGAGGAACAAGGACCTCGCTCCATGGCATGTCCCAGGAGCTGTCACTCAGAGCAGAGCTCACCTAGGCCCCTTGCTGGGCACAACCTGCTGCTGGAGGCAGATGATGAATGCAGATGCAGGCAATGTTCAGCTCCATTAATTCCATTTTCTATGGAGTTAATAGATAGCTGCCATAGGTATCTCAGTTGCTTTCAGCATCACCATCAAGTCAGAGCTTTTCCAGTGCCCAGTTCTAGCACTGAACAATCACCCAATGGCTTCTTCCAGCACCAGTTACCTTCAGGCACCAAAGACAGCTCTGGGATCCATTTCATCCTGATAAAATAACCCAATAACCCCATTTGGAAGTTTCCACACTGGCATCAGAGATGAATGTGGCCACAAAATGAGCCACAACAGCTCACTGGATCCTCCAGTGAGGACAGACCCAAAGCTTTGCAGATGGGTTTCCAGAGCTGCTGAGGCACAGCATTCAGAGGCGGCAAGCAATTCCTCCTTTGGTCCTCCCCGTACCCAAATTTTCTACTTTTCACCCCCACTTTCTTTCTAGGGAACATAGGAGTGGCAAAAAGGCACTAGCTTTGGAGAGTGAAGCCTATTTATAAACAGAATAAATCTATACTATACAAATAAATAGCTATTGTACCTAAGGGGCCAAGGGTACCCAAAAGCCCACTTTTGAGACACACCGAGGAGGGAACCAGCAGACAGTGGCAATATCTGTTATTCGCATGAAGAACCCTGAGCTCACAGACCTGTACAGGGGCAAATGGTGGCAATTTTACTCCTGCTGATCAGAAATGGGTGCTGGTGGTAAAGCACTGGAACCTGCTCTGCTTCCCCTCTGGGCCTGCTCTGGTCCTCCTCTCTGCCTTTCCAAAAGTATTTAAAGAAAACACTCTCTAGATCAGTTAATACAATAGCTTGAAGTTTGCCCTGCTCATGTGAAGCTTACAGCTTGCAGTTAATGGATTTCAACTTTACTTGAGATTTTAAAAGTTTTTAAAACAAGTAATTTCATCTTCCCTCCAGAAATAAATTCCTCAATGGCTTCACTGCAAAAATATTCCCAGGAATGGACAATTCTGCTGCTTATGTACTAAAGACAGCCCGGGAAAAGAAAATCAGATTACTACTGAGCCTTATCAAAAATATGGCATAAACCATGTGTTGACTTTAATCCAAACCAAACTGTCAATCTGCCTTTAGGATCTGATATAACAAACATGCAAGCCTAGGGCCAGGAAAGAAAAGCAGGGTTTCTTTTCTAATCAATGATTTGTTCTGATCTCTATTAGCCACGCTTCTGCCTGGAAATATTTACACTGCAAATGCCGGGCAAATAGGATTTCTTATCTTTCTGCTTTGTTGAGTTAGGAAAAAGTCTTGTTTGGTATTAATTAATTTAGATTGCAGGTTTTCCCATTTTCAGAGAACAATTCTCAATAGTTTTGGAAGATAAATCTAATTTTGAAACGTTTTAAATAGGGGAAAAAAGAAAGTGGTGTTAAAATCCCCAAGGTTTGGACTGCTGCAACCCTGCATGCACAGTTTGGGGACACCAGGGAGAACCCCACACATTTTGCTCCATCCATCGCCAGTCACCTGCAGTAGGAAAAATGCTGCTGTGGGGAAATTCAGGGCAGATATGGGCAGACACAGACATAAGACCTTGTGGCATGAAGCTAAAGACTTCCCAAGAGCCCTTCCTTGGAGCTGCCAGCATCCACACCCACAGCACTGGGATGCTGTAAAGCACTGGCCAGACATCCCCAGGTCCCTGTCTGCTCTGGGGACGCCCACAGGTGCCACCCCCCTGGGCCACCACCCAGCACAGAGTGGCTCTTCAAGCTCAGCCCTACTGACCTCAGTCAGACTGTGCACAAATTTCCTTTGGAAGTGAAACCCTGGAACTGAACCTGGTGGTGCTCAGCTTCTTGGCGCACATGGTGATGGCACACACTGGGGAAATCAGGCTCCCAGAAATGAAAGCTGAGCAAATAAACTCCATTTTTTTGTTTGCTACATTTAAATAGCAATTAAATTCCTATTACCTATACATAAAAAGCATAAAGCATGCCCTCTGCCTCACTGGCAGAGTACTCCCATTTATTACAGAACAAGGGGGAATGGGTTTAAAGTAAGAGAGATTTAGATTAGGTGTTAGGAAGAAATTCTTTCCTCAGAGGTGGTCAGGCACTGGCACAGATTGCCCAGAGAATCACAGAATATTCTGAATTGGAAGGTACTTGTTAGGATCATCAAATGCAACCTCTGGCCCTGCACAGACACCCCAAATCCCACCCTGTGCACCCCTGGCAGCGCTGTCCAAGCGCTCCTGGAGCTGTGGCAGCCTCGGGGCCGTGCCCATTCCCTGGGGAGCCTGGGCAGTGCCAGCACCCTCTGGGGAAGAACCTTTGCTGCTCTCCAGCCTGAGCTGCCCTGGCCCAGCTCCAGCCGTTCCCTGGAGCTGTCCCTGTCCCAGAGCAGAGCTCGGAGCTGTCCCTGCGCTGCCCTCGGGAGGAGCTGCAGCCCCCGGGGAGCTCTGCCCTCAGCTCCTGTGCTGCAGCTGAACCAGCCCAGGGCCCTCAGCCGCTCCTCGGGTGGCCCCTCCAGAGCCTTCCCCAGCCCCTGTCCCTCCTTCGGACACTCTGCAACAGCTTTGGGTCTCTCCGATATTGTGGCACCCCAAACTGCCCCAGCCCAGAGCAGAGTGGGACAATCCCTCCCTGGGCCTGATCCCCAGGACAGGGATGTCCCTCCTGGCCCCAGGGCACTGCTGGCTCATGTTCAGCTGGCCATCAACCATGACCCCCAGGTCAATGTCTGGGGTGCGCTGCTTCCAGCACCTCATCCCCAGTCTGTCTGTGCATCCAGGGCTGCCCCATCCCACCGGCAGAATCTGGCACCTGCACTTGTTAAAACTTCATATTGCCAGTGATTTCCCAGTCTTCTCAATAGTCTGGGCCCCTCAGCAAGGACTTTCTGGCTTCAAGGGAGTCAACAGCTACTCCAAATTTTGTATCATCTGCAAATTTACTTAGTATCCCTTCAAGTCCTGAATCCAATTTGCAAATAGAGATGTTGAAGAGCACTGGGCTAAAGAATTTGTGGATGCTTCATGCCTGGAAGTGTTCAAGGCCAGGTTGGATGGGGCTTGGAGCAACCTGGGATAGTGGAAGGTGTCCCTGCCATGGCAGGGGGGTGGAATGAGATGGGCTTTAAGGTCTCCTGACCCAAACCATTCTGGTTCTTTGATGAGCACAGCAGACCCTCTGTGCTGGCCAGGGCTGGCCAGCACTGCTGGGCAGAGCTGTCCTCACCCCTCCCTTCCAACCTGAGACGTTCCAGCCCTGAGAACCCCACTGGCAAAGCACACACAAAGTCCCTCCCATCCCCATGGCCCCAGGGTCAGGCTGGCACAGCCCAGTGCCACCATGGAGTTTCATATCTAATTCCAGGTGAAGCTGGTACAACTGCCCACTCCCCGGGACAAAGCTGCCGTGTGTGTGCAGCACCCAGCATTGTTCCTGAGCTGTTTGCTATAGATGTGTGTGCAGCACCCAGCGCTGTTCCTGAGCAGAGCTGCTGTTTGCTATTGTGTGTGCAGCACCCAGCGTTGTTTCTGAGCTGTTTGCTATTGTGTGTGCAGCACCCAGCGTTGTTTCTGAGCAGAGCTGCTGTTTGCTATCGATGTTTGTGTAGCACCCAGCGCTGTTCCTGAGCAGAGCTGCTGTCTGCTGTTGATGTGTGTGCAGCACCCAGTGTTGCTCCTGAGCAGAGCTGCTGTTCCCTATTGATTGCAGGGGGCTGTTCGCTGTTCTGATCTCAGCTGCTCGGGAGTCTCCCCAATCACTGCAAGGTCGTGACCACGGGGTCAGAAACCTGCACGACATACATCATCATTTATTGTACAGCTAATCAATACTGCACCGCACCGTGCAGTCCTACAGTGCAGCCTCACACCCAGGGGCTGAGGCTGCTCACACAGGATTGTAACCTTCGGGCCTGGGAGAGCAAGGGGGCCAGAACCAGGTTCCATGCTAGAGTTGGAGAACATGACTGGAAATGTAGAACACACTCCACTCGCTGTTTGTTCCTACATTCCTACAACCCAATCAAATTCCACCTATGATTTGAATTCAAAGTGAGAAAGGAAGTACAATTATCTGGTCAGGATTGTACCTGCCACTCCGATGGGAGAAGCTCTGCAGCCCCACTGTGAGGAGATCGGCCAGGCTTTGACAGGAAGGAAGAGACTCCAGTCCCTGTGGTTAGAATACTGCCAGCTTTTCAGACCATCCCTCTCTTCAAATGGATAAAAAGCATCGGAGAAGCAGCAAAATGCCCTTCTATCCAAAATGTCCTTCATGTCACTTTCTAATTGATATTCCCAGGGCTTCCCATCCCTCCAGCCATGCCCACAGACACCCAGATACACACAGTTATTTGCCAGTCTCACCACTGCTCCTTGCATTTCTCTGTTAATTCTGAATTTCTGTGCAAGAGTAGCTCAGGGTATTCCGAAAAATACAAAAGCTTTTTCACAAGCTGTCCTTCAAAATTATGCCAAAGATAGTATTCTAGCAGGAAAGAAAGGGATCTGAAATATGCAGCAGGAGAAAAAGGAACTGGGAGGACTAAGGAGTGCGGAGAACACCTTGTAGGAAGAGCAATCCATTATTAATTGCTGCATCCTGGTATTTGTATCTATGCAATATGCACTTCTCTGGGACCTTCACCAAGGTTCAGCATTCATCCATTTGGATTTTAGAAGATGAACAGCGGAATCACAGGGCACACTGGGCCCCTCGCCACGCTGCTTCCCCTCAGTGCCATTCCCTCATTGTTTCCAGACCCAGCCCCTCAGCCTGGCCACCACTGGGGCTCTGGCCCTGCCTGGGGAGCACCCAGCACCCCCAGTCTGCCCCCTCTTCCATCTCCATGGGTGAGCCCCCAGACTGGGCTCTGCCTCATCTCCTGTCATCACCAGCCATACAACAGTGAGCAGGACGTGCTGGACCATTCCCAGCTTCCCACTTCTTATCACAGAATAATTTATATTGGAAAAATCCTCTAAGATTTTTCCACCAATCCACCTGTTAATCCAGCACTGTCAGGCCCACTGCTAAACCATGTGCCCGAGTGCCACATCCACACATCTTTTGAACAATTCCAGGGATGATGATGCCACATTTCCAGTGCTTGTCAACCCTTTTGTTGAAGAAATTTTTTCAAACATACCATCTAAACCTTACTGGTGCAACTTGAGGCCTTTTATCCCAACGCCGCAGCCTCAGATCTTTGCCTTTCCTCCCACAGGAAGGGCTCCAAAGCAAAGTTCACCGCAGCCAGCATCAGCAGCAGACTCGGCAGCACCAGCCCAGACAGGAGCCATGCGCAGGAGGATCATCAGACGCTGCTATTGCACCCCGAAGTCTGGAGGTTAAAGGCATTCCAGCTCTCCTGGCTGCAGCAGAATCAAGTCAATAACTCCACGAAAAAGCAAGCAGGCAGTGAGCAGGGTGTGAGCAGAGTCTGGCAAAGGGGGAGGATGCGCTGTCACTTCGTGGACAACGCTGCCATGTGGTTCAGCCTGAAATCCAGCTGTTGGTGTAGGCAGAGCAGGCAGGAAGCTGTGGAAGCACTGCCCAGGGAAGCCAGCCCCACATGGAAGCACCACGGGCACAGATCTCCAGCCCAACCCCTGGAGGGGGAAGATTGGCACTCGGCTCCCACCCACAGCAGCCCCTGGGGCTGTGAGGAGGTAGCACAAAGGGAAACACACAGACCATGACAGGCTAAGCCTCCTCCTTCCTCTCTGTTCCCCTTTCTTTCTCTTCATGCTATGGCGAGGCTGCTGAATGGCAACAGGAAAATACTTTGGCAGAGCCAGACAGTCTTTTATATTTTGGGGGTTTTTTTCTTACTTTCCCTCCAGCTGCTTTGCCGGATGCCTAATCCTCCATGGACATCTGGAGAGGCGACATACCAGGTAGGCAGCACATTGCACAGCTCTGCATAATTTCTGCTTGTACCTGCTGTTATGGCACAGCAGGTGATCAAAACACAAAAATGCAGGGAAGGAAAGAAAAACAATCATGTCTGGACCTGTAGGGGCCACAGATACCCAGGTGGAAGCCCCCTGGTCTCAGCAGCAGAGCACAGGCAGGTCATGTCCTGCAGCAGAGCATCTCACAGGCAGAAGGGCATTTAGGTGCCTCCCTGGGCCCAGGGCTTCCAACTCTCCCAGCACGACCCACCCCAAGCTTCTCAGGGCCAGAGCAGCTCACAGACCCCAGGCAGAGGCCCTGGCAGTAGGCACCACCATCCCTGTCCAGGCACCAACAGCAGCCATTCGTCTTTTCCCTTTTTAAATCATGTTCCCTGAACACAGTTTTCACCTGCACTTATCGTAACTGGTAGCTAAAGTAGCCATATCTGTGGAAAAACAGCAAAAGCAGCTCTGCGAGGGAGAAGAGAAGAGAGAACAACAGAGTCCTAAGGAAAGGAAGAGATACATAAAGATACTCCCAAGGATGTGAGAAGTAGCTTTATAGATCCAAAATAATGATTTTTCAGTCCTAGGGGAGCTCTCTCTTGAGCTCCCAGAGCAGAGGGAGATACCCACTGGCCTGGCCAACTAGTGCTGACCAGCTCGGCACTCTCAGCTTTCAGCTAAATTAAATATTCGGTGTGGTTGCCTGAGCGCCCCAGTGCTGTTCATCCTCCCTGCGCCTCCTGAAGCCCTCAGCAGTCGCTCCTGCCACCAGCTGCATCACCAACCACACCCACAGAGCTTGGGAAGTGCCACCCTCTGCCCATTCTGCTCTTTTCTCTCCCACCTTCGTACTCTGTGGCCAAGCTGCTCTACAAGCAGAAACCAGTTTTGGGTTTGAGCAGGAATTCCTCCTATGAATCCCACACCACTCCAAACCCAGCACTGCTCCAAACCCCGCACCACTCGGAACACCGCACCGCTCTGAACCCGCACTGAGCCCCACATTGCTCCGAACCACACACGACTCAGCACCCAGTGCCTCTCAGAACCCCACACCACTCAGAACCCCACACTGCTCCGAACCCCAACCGACCCTCGCACCATTTCAAATCCTGCACCACTCCGAACCCCGCACCACTTGCCTCTGTCCAGTCTTGCACATGTCAGGTACAATAAGGAAAGCAAAACAGAAATACAATACAACCACCATGCTACATCCAGTTAAAATCTGAACCTCATGGTGTCCTTCTGTGCACTCTCCTCAACAACACCCCTGTCCTTCTCTTCCTCTGAAGCACCTGGCACATCTCTGGAGCTTTGGAAAAACAAACTGCACTCAGGCAGGGGTGCAGAGCGAAGCCTCCAAGCAGCTCTGCTCTGCTGCTCATTGCCACAGCACACCCAGAACGCTGAAGCAGCTCACATTTGTATCAGCCCCACTGGGGTGAGAATCTGGAAACAGCTTTGCCAATCTTCCTGCTAAGCATCTTTGAGGGGTCTTGGAGGCAGAGGACCTCTCCCAGCACACTGAATGACAGGGGACCTTCAGTGAGAAGCAAAGGCAGGGTGTGCCCAGGGCAGGCAGCCAACAGCTGCTGGTGGGGCACAGGCTGCATATTCCCATCTGTGTAGGAACAAGACCCACATCTACACTCACCCCAAGCTAATCTGAGTCTTGCTTCTCCCACGGGAGAGCCTGAGCATGCATCAGCCCAAGCACCAGCCCACTGCCACTCAGCTTCCCTGCTTCAGCCCAGGGAACTGCTCCAACAAGTCTCCTCTTCCTCCAGAAGCCCAAGCTCTCCGGAGCTCAGGAGACAGAAGCAGGATGCACAGGGCAGCTTCAGGACACAATACTTCATAGTCTGGTGCAATGAGTCAGCAGTGGGGAAGTCAGCCATGGGGTTGTTTCCTGGAGAGCAAGGGCAAACAATTTGGAACAAACAATTTCATGTGCAACAGGACCCTTCCCCTTCAGGTTGCAGGTCAGCAGAGCCACAGCATCCGGAACGGCATCGACCGCCGTGAGTCCAGCAGCAGCACAGAGCCAGAGCCATGGACCATCCCATCAACTCCAGCCCGTGATGGGGCCATGCACTTCAACATCGCTGAGCTCCTCCACTAATTAAAGCAGGCTTTGCTCATGAAGTTTCTCTGGTCTTCTCTCAGCCTAATAATCAATTCAGGTGCAACCAGAAAAATCAACAGAGAGCCGTCCAGCCTTTCGCAGACCGCCTTTGTCGTTTTCTGTCCTCAGCATGACTTCTCCACCCTCGTGGAGCAGGAGGCAGGGGCTGGCACAGGGATGCTGTGCTGAGGACTTGGTGTTTCCAGTCCAGGGTGAGCAGAGAGGGCAGGCACGGCATCACCCAGCCCGAGAGCCCCAGGGCTCTGGGCCCCACCGAGTCTTGGCACACAGGGCTTGACCACGAAGACAGCAGCAGCACAGCCCACTGAGGTACCACCTGCCCTATCCCATGGCGCTTCAGGAGCGATGCGGTGATAGCCAAAGCTCCATCCATGGCAGCACACACAGCCTTGGCTGCCCCCTCAAGACAGACATTGTGCCACCAAAGGAGGACAAAGGCAGGTGGGTGCCCATCTGCAGGGAGGGTAGACATGAGGATAACCTTGTCGGTGACGTGCAGTGCAGCACCCTGCCTTTGGTGCTGCACCAGGAGGGCAAGGCCAGGGCAGCAGGGACCTGTGGCCCTACAGCTGCTGTACACCCGCAGAAAGGGCGGCCACGCACGGCGAGCTGGGTGGGCTATGACCACGACCACCTTTGGCTTCTCCACAGTAGCACCCCCAAAGCCATTTGGTGGCACTTGTCCTGCTTGTCCCAGGGAGGACAGCTGTGGAGCAGCAGACAGGGAGAGGGGAGGGAGCTGCTCAGCAGGCTCACGCCTCTGACATGTGCCGCGTGTGGCTTCGCCAGACCACAGGATCTGGCTCACTGAACTTGTGGAAGCAACATTTCTCTGTGTCTCACTTTACAAAGCCCCAAACAATAACTGTCTGTCGCTGCACAGGAGCTTAAGAGAAACATAAGTTGCTATTGGCATGGCACACAGCAGCCTTCCTCTTACACAACACCAGCAGATGTGAAAATAGCCCAGTGCTGCCTTGTGTGTTCCCCTGACCTCCTGTTTACTTCTGGATCAGATTCCAAAGCTGGATCTTAACCTACAAGAGCCATAAAAGCAAAGGATTTGGCCCTATCAGGAACCTCTTCATAATCTAAGACAGATGCACTCCATGTAGAAGAACATGGCGAGGTTTGTCAGGGCAGGGAAGAAGCTGAGGCAGGACCACCCTCTGCTCTAGAGCACAGCCAGGGCAGCCCACACTGCATCGCCCCACACTCTGGCTGGCCATGTACTCAAGGTGGCTCAGGGACAGAAGAGCTGGAAGCTCTTGCAAAGCAGGACAGCACTCAAAACCTCACATCCTACTGCTCGAGCTACACTGAAACTACCTCCAGCCCCCCCAGCAAAGGGGGCCCTCTGAGGACCCATGTCCCCAAACTCATTATCCTCAGGGTCACTGGTGCTGCCAGAGCCAGCACAGCACGGGGCAATCCCCTCCAACCGTGCAAGGTGCTCCTGGGGTTTGCCACGTGCTTGGAGAGCAGAGATTGACTCCAAAGCCAAACCCAAAACCACTCTGGGACATACAGAATGAAAAAGCACACGGAAGAGCAATTGCTCCCGGAAGTGTGAAAAGGTAGGAGAATAAACTGAAAGATGCTAAAGACATGGGATAGAGGGAGAGTTCAGTAACCATCAGTGAAAAGGCATCCCTAAGAACAACAACATAAATAAATTAATGTCTCCAGAGTCCACGAGGGTATCCAATGTCCCTGCTTTGGAACTGCAGCAACCCCAAGCATCAGAGGGACTTCCTAAGATGCAAGAGAAGAAAATAAGACAGGGCCATTGCTGTCGCAGGGGAAGGGACTGGTGAATGGCCTGTTCTCCAGGCAGCCCTGTGGGATCCAGGGACACTCACAGGGCTGTGCTGCACCTACACTCCAGCAGTGCTCCCCTCTGACCCACCACGTGCTAGTCCCCATCCTTCTTGGTGAAAATGTCACACACGCAATGGCAAAGGAGTTCAACTCATCCAGGGCTCTAAATCCTGCTACAGGAAACTCCTGACCCTCCAACCTCCCTGTGACTGAGGCTGGGGAGCACCTCCCCAGTGCTGCCATAACCTGCCCATAGGAGATGCTACACCCGATCAGGTCACCCACCAGTGGCTGTGAAGGTGGCCTTGGGGTCTATGAGAAAGCTTTTAGCCACATCTGAGACCCCAACCACATCACTGCAGCAGCTCACACATCAATGCACCACAGGCCTCATACACGAGGAGCTTACAGAACATACCCAAGCCATGGCGTTTTGCCCCAGAATACCTCCAGCCCCACACATGCTGGAAGGATTTCTACCGCTGCACATAGAGCCACAGGATACCAGGCAGCAGCAGAGAGTAATTCTAAGATCAACACATGGGACAGCCCGCAGATCATGGCTTGAACAGAGGGCGAAAGGCAGCCTTAGAATATAATTCATTTCAGGAGCTCTTAAATCTTCCCAATACAACACAGAGCCCTTTAAGCAAAACTAAACAACTTCCTTTAGACTAAATAAATATTAAACCTAAGTGATGCATTAATTTACTCCAGTTCACCAAAGGCTAACTCCTACCCAAACTGATCATTATAAAAGAAATCCTATAATCCCTCGCTCCCATTCAGGCTCAAAACATGTAATCCTGTGAATAAATCCAGAAAGAAAGTGTAACAAAATGGGCAATAAAAACTTACAGCATTCACATCTTTTCATCTACCATTAATACTGTAAACACTCACTTGAAGGCCCTCGAGTATGACTAATCTAATGTTTTGGCTCCCAACGCTAATCGCCGAAGGAGCTCCGCTCTCCGTGTGACACCCAGAGAGCTCTACCGCCCCTCCAGCCGCAGCCAGGACACCTCCACAGCATCCAGCACAGCCATCCCACCTCACATCCCCCAAAACGCTGCAAAATCAGCACAAAAGGGAGCAAGTATGGTTCTAATAGCACCAGAGCACAGAGCTTTCTTCTTTTTTCCTTTTTTTTTTTTATTATTTTATTGCTTTGGAAGCCTGCAAGCTCCAACTGTATAAATGCCAATAACTTTGTTTTAAGGCTGCTGAAGTAAGAGATCAGATTTTAGCAAGTGCTTTCCAGGCAGCCAGCCAAACTTTTTCTGATTCACTAAAAGCACCAAAGGGAGGGGAGAGGAAGGGGGCTGGAGGGCTGATTAACTTCAGTTACCGCACAAGCGCAAAAAAAAGTCTCCCCACTGCAAAGGGTGCCGGCACTGCGAGCCCTGAGCAGCCTGTTATTCCTTGGGCTGAAAAAAACCTGCACCAGAGAAACAGAGCAAACACCTTCCAAGCGCAGGGTAATTTACAGCTGTGGATCCTCTCCTGCTGGGGAGGCTGCTCCACCAGGGGAGGCTCTGCTGGTGTTAGGTTTGAGCTGCAGTTTTTGGAGGGGATGAGGAAAAAAATGTGATCGGGGATTTTTTGGTTGGGTGGGAGAGCAGGGGATGGGGCTGGTTTGGGTTTTAGCTTGGCCAGAGGGATGGAGCACCCTCCAAGGCAGTGGCTGTGCTCATCCAGGACCATCCCTTGCTGCCGTCGGGGATCTGGAGAGCGTGAGCAGGTGCAATCCCGGCCAAAGCACAACTCAGGGCCAAAGGAGTGGCACAAGTGGCCCCCAGCCCCGGCAGGAGAGTGGTCTGGAGCCACTGGAGAAGTGGCACCTGCTCTGCCTGGCCCCACAGGTGGGTCTGCTCTAGAATGTGCAGCTAAAATCTCCGTGGCAGTGAGGAGCGCAGTCTCTGGAGCAGCTGCCATCCCCATCCCGCGGGCGGCACAGCCTCGCTCAGGGTGTTCCTCCAACGGCTTCATTCCTGCCGAGGCAGGATCAAAGGCTGGAGCTGACTTGGACGGCATTCTACTGAATAATGGGGAGGGAGCACGCAGCCTCCTTCTCCTGGCTAGGAAAACTTGTGTTTTTCAAAGCATCAGTTTTTGGGAGTGAGTTCCTGAAGAAGGGAAGAGAAGGGGGAAAAAAAAAAAGGAAAAAAAGAGGGCGAGCAGGAGAGTGCCTGCTCTTCCAAGGCAAGTGCATCAATCAACACTGTGCAAGGAGAGTCCAGCACTCCCTCTCACATCATTAGCCAGGCTAATGCACTCCAGAGGATCCCGCTACGGCAGGCTACCGGCGCACCGGCTGCACCCCAGCCCGCACCGGCGGCCAAGCACAGCCGGGCACGGAACGGCAGCTGAGCACAAGGGGAAGCCCCGGTCCAGGGCAAGTGACACTCCAGCATCTGGTGCGGGGATCGGTTTAATACAGCTATAAAAACTAGAGGGAAACAAGTGAAAGCCCCAGCCAAACCTGCCTGGCACTCGAGGTCAGCACGCCGCCTTTGTTTCTATTTTACAACCAAAAGCGAGAGAGGACAGAAAGGGCACGTACCTGTACCTGAAAGCACAGCAGCAGGAAATGTAAACATCTGGAGAGGAGAAAAAAAAAAAGCAAAAAAAAGATCAAATGGTGCGGTAAAATGGTTAAAGTTGATTTTCAAATTTTTTTTTCTTTGTTTTTGTTTGCAATTTTTTAAAGGGTGCAGAGCGATGCTCTGCTTATAGAAAGGCTCAGGTCCCCATTACCACCTGGCTGCCAGGAAAATGCAACCGGAGCCTCCAGAATGAAAGTTTTTTTTAAAAAAAAACTTAAATATTTTTTTAAAATTAAAAAAAAAAAATAGAAATATGCCATAATCCTTACAGGCAAGTGCAGGCTGAGAGCAGTGAATACATCGCTGGGCGAGGAGGGGGTGGCCGGCGGCTGGTCGCTAGCGGAGCGCAGTCCCCCGCCGCCGCGCTGACATGGGAGCGATCCGGCCGGCGAGCTCCGCTCCGGTCCGCGCCGCGCTGCTCCGCGCCGCTCCGCGCCGCCGGGAAGTTGTGGTACCGCCCGCTCTGCCTCCGCCGAGTGACTCGTCAGGCATCAGCTCTCCTCTCCCCCTGTCTCTCCTCCTCCTCCTCCTCCTCTCCCTCTCTCCGCCTTTGGGGGGATGAAGGTGCTTATTGTCAGTAACTTCCGATCATCAGCAAGTGCCCCCCCGCGTCCCCCCGGGCCGGGCCAGCCCCGCCGGGCGGATGGAGCCTCTCGACCGCCGCCGCGCCCCGCTCCGGGCTCCGCTGCGCGCCCCGC